>VZDJ01000301.1:10201073-10394496 GCA_008694505.1 Cyanoderma ruficeps
AAAAAAAAAAAAAAAAGGACTCTGGAGTAAAACAAATGATTCTGTAACAAAGGATGGCCCCGGGACAGAGACAATGGGGAGCTTTTGATGCCACAATCCTGCACTGAGATTAATTCAGAGTTCAGCTTTTACCCCAATTAGAAATCTCCCTCGGCAAGGCAGGAAATGGAATTTAGTCTCCTCCAAGAGCAGCCGAAATTCCAGCCTTGCCCGGTGAGTTTTCAGCTCTGGAGCGGAGGAACAAACTAACAAAATGATCTCAGTGCTGCTTTCAGCACGTCTCTGCTTTGTGAATATCGTGCTTTTGAATTTTAGACCAGCTAAGAGCAAATAGCATCAGGAGATTCCCACTTTTCTCCTCTCCTGTCATGAGCAGAGGGGGAAACTCTGGAGTCACCAGTGGGAGTGTCCTAATGGGGAAAAAACAACCGAGCAGGTTAAATAAACCTTCTCCAAGCAGTTCCACAGGGCTCCAGGAGCTTTTCCCAGCTCTGGTTGTGCTGCTGAGGGCCCTCCACGGCCCTTGGGAATGGGAACATTTCATTTTTTCCATGGATAACCAGGTTATCCAGCACAGCCCAGCACTCCAGGGACATCCCACAAGCATTTGCTGCACGTTGAGTCCCCGTGTTTTTGGTGAAATGACCAAAAACCAGGAGAAACCAAAATTCCAACAGTGCAGAACCACAGGATGGAATCCCTCACACCCCTCAGGCCCTCAGACTTCCCTTGGCAATCCAAATTTCTGCTTTCAACCCCTGCTTTTTCCCTTGGAAATCCAAACTCCTGGTTTTTCCCTCTGGAATATTTGACCACAACCCATATCCAATATTTTTACATTTACCCGATTTTTTACACTGGGCAGATTAAGGCCTCGTGTTTGCACTGAAATGACAAAAAAACAGAAGCAAACAAAGTCCCAGCAGTGCAGAACCCCAGGATGGAATCCCTCACACCCCTCAGGCCCTCAGACTTCCCTTGGCAATCCAGATTTCTGTTTCCAACTTCTGCTTTTTCCCTCTGGGATATTTGACCCAGCAAATACAAACCCTATCAAATATTTCTGACACCTGGCATGTTGTAGCCTTGTAATGACCAAAAACCAAAATTCCAGCAGTGCAGAACCCCGGGATGGAATCCCTCACACCCCTCAGGCCCTCAGACTTCCCTTGGCAACCCAAATTTCTGTTTCCAACTCCTGCTTTTTCCCTCTGGGCTCTTTGACCCAGGCAGCACCGCCCAGATCCCACATCCCATATTCCTGACACACGTTGTTATTTTAAACACACTTTCAATAAACTCCCCAAGCTGATACAGTTGGAGGCCCGCAAATAAACGAGCTCATTAAACACCAGTGGCACTTAGCAGGATCTCTGGTGGCCAATCCCAGCTCGGGCAGGGCTGGAATTTATAACTTTGATCCCCATTTAATCTGCTCATAACCATCAATCACGGATTTTTATTGCCCCGTTCTGCAGCCTGAGCAGAAAAGCTGCTCCAATTAGGCCCCCCCCGAGCGAGCCTGGCAAATAAATACTGACTTTAATATCCCACACCACAATTCCCTGGGATCCACTTGTTACTGAGGCACTCCTGGAGCTCGGGAAGAGGTTTGGGATGACAAAAGCAGCCCCAAAGGGCTGGGGAGCAGCGGCTGGGGAGCAGGAGCTGCCGTGGGACAGCACAGATGTCACCAGGGGGTTGTGGAGAGGGGCCCTGTGACATCCCATAACTCACCCTGCAGAGTGATGGGAGAGCCCACTGAGCTGCACTTGGCTCCAGGTCCTGGCTCAGCAGGGAAACGGGGATGGTTGGGAATGATGCATGGAGCAGGGGAGGCTGCCAGGACAAATAAATCACGGGGAGCTCATTAATAGCTAATGAGGCCGAGCTGCCATTAACCCAGCCCCAACCCAAGGAGTAACAGCAACGGCGATTCTCCTCCGGGTGCAGCCCTGGCTCGGAGCTGGAACCTGCAGCCTCAGGAGCAGCAGATCCCCCTCTGCCAGGTTCTCCTGGGGAAGAGCGTTTTCCCCCAAAGCTGGAGCAGAATTAGGGGTGATTATCCCAGTCCAAGGTGAAGAACTTAAAGACTTTCCCAGTTCTCTCCCCACACTCCTGACAGGGCCAAGGGAGTGGCAGCAGCCAGGATATGGGAATCTGCCTGCCCCAGTTTCTAACAGGATTTCCTGGGTTTCTGCTGCTCAGAAGGAAAACTAAACCCACATTTTATTGTCCAAGAATTCACTAAATAGAGGGATGATCTGTAGGGGGAAAAAATCATTTTGTCTTCACTCACCACTTCTGTTTCCCTGGAAAGACAAATGAATCCTGGAATATGCTGAGCTGGAAAGGACACACAGGGATCAGCAAAGTCCAGCTCCAGGTCCTGCACAGACATCCCAACATTCCCACCCTGTGCCTGAAACATTGTCCAAATATTCCTGGAGCTCTGGGAGCTTTGGGGCCGTGCCCATTCCCTGGGGAGCCTGGGGAAGAGGGGAGCCAGGGATATTTCCCCATCAGGAAAGGCTGAAATGAGCATTTATGTCGTGTTTTTACACCAACACTCACATGAATTCCAGAGAATTCTGACCAAATGGGAAGTTTAGTGGAGCTCCATCCCTGGAATTGCTCGAAAACCATGGAAGTGACATTGGAGGATGTGGTTTAGTGGGGAACACGGAGCTGCTGAGCTGAGAGTTGGACTGGATGACTTTAAAAACCTTCTCCAACAATCCTGCAATTCCACGATTCTGTAAAACTCTCCCAACCCCTGGGACGCTGGAGGAGCCTGAGCCAGCGCAGGGCCTGATCCCTGTGGCCAAGGCTTGGCCAGGACCAGGTTCCATCCATCCCCATCCATGGATCCGTGTTAATGATCCCCCTGAGCCCGCCCAAGCCCGGGGAGCTTTGCCTCCCTGAAAAATCAGCTTTGTTCCAAGCCAGGAGAATAGATGGAGGCACCCCAATCCCTGCTTTTTATCCAGGAATGCATCTGAGTTCCTGATTCCTGCAGCTCCTCAAAGGGAAACCCTCCAGGGAAGTTCCTCCATAAAAGAAGCTTGGACGGGGATCAGCAATTCTGGAAGCGCTGCATGAAATCCAAACTATGTTTTCTACCTCAGGACAGAAAAATGCAGATGGATCCCCCAGAAAAGCCCCACTTTGGGAATGTGACCCAGTGCTGGGGGAGCAGGGTTTGTGTTCCTGCCTGGAATGAGCTCCTGAATCCTTTTGGTTCATTGGGAGGCCAGTTGCTAACTCTGTTAGGCAATATTCCAGTGATGGATAGCAAAAGGATGTGCAGGGTAATCAGCCTTTGTTCCTGAGGCATTAATTGGGTTAAGCTGATGAACAAACCCCACAGAGCAGCAGCCTGGGCAAAGGGAGAGCAGCAGGAAATGCAGGAGGAAAGGAGAAGGGGAAAAAAATTATTCCGTGCAAAGGGGGAAAAAAATATTAGTCTGTGGATTGTGCTCTTCATCTGATCTGCTACACCATAAAATAACCCCCAGAATTCATATCTAAAAATATCAAATAATATTCAAAATCCACGCAATGCTCACCTGCAGACATTCTGGGAATAAAGCCGGATTTTTAACCTGAAGTTTGGAGTTGAAGGGAATTCCCATGAGGATTTAGGGGACACCTGAGATGCCCCTCTGGGTTTGCCCCAGCCCTAATGGACATCTCCCTCCCCTAATGAACATTTCCCACCCGTTGTTTGCTGCTCCATCCCCATTCCAGCTGCCAGCAGGGATGTGGCAGCTCCCCCGGGGCTCAGTTCCTGCTGTGCCCACACAGAGCTCTGGAAACACAAAATGTTGTTTTTAAACAAGTCCATTAATTAAAGGCTATCGTTGATTGGGTTCATTTGAGGAGCAGCCCCGTGTTTACAAATCTACAGCTGTAAAATGAGAATCCCAGAAGAGCAGCTTGGGGAAACAGAGCAGGAGTTTTTTTCCTTTCTTCTGTTCCCTGGGAGGCCCCACCTTTGGCTTGAAGGACAGAGAGATTCCAGCCCCAAATCCCAAAGGGAGGAGGAATTTTTCTTCCAAAGGTCAGGTCCAGCTGGATCAGACAAAGCTCAGCCACCAGGAACTCCCCAAGCCCACTCAGTAACTCCTGGGGGAACCATAGAATTCCAGGATCACCGAGGTTGGAAAAGCCCTCCAAGATCATGGAGTCTGAGCTGTGCCTGATTCCCACAGCCCAGAGCACTGGGGACACGACCAGGAATTCCTTGGACACCTCCAGGGATGGACTGCAGACCTCCCTGAGCAGCCCCTGCCAAGGTCTGAGCACCCTTTCCATGGAGAAATTCCTGATGACTCCACCCTGAACTTCCCCTGTAAAACCCAATGGAGAACACCAAGACTTTACCCACCTTGGGAATAAATTCAGTCCAAGAGAAGTGAGGGATCGAGGGGCTTTTCCCAAAGATTGAGCTCAATTCCATGGAATCACAGACTGGTTTGGGCTGGAAGGACCATTAAAAACCACCTTCCACCACCCCAGGGTGCTCCAGGCCCCAGTGGCCAGCCCAGCCTTGGACAGTGCCGGGGATGGACACCCCAGGATGGACACCCCAGGATGGACACCCCGTGCCAGGGATGGACACCCCAGGATGGACACCCCAGGACGGACACCCCATGCCAGGATGGACACCCCAGGATGGACATCCCGTGCCAGGACCAAGCCGGGTAAACCAGGCACCAAAACAACCCCCAGCAGCTGCAGCTTTGAAGGTTTTAATCCCAATTCTCCAACATTCCCGAGGCGGCAGCGTGGCAGTGCTGACCTCTAGTGAGAGATCCCTGGAAAAGGGAGAATTTCTTGGGATAAAGTTCCCTTCCCAAAGGCAACAACGGAACCCTCAACAACCAAAAACCACAAGGTGCCAGTGTCCAACAAAAGGTTTTATTTCAAAAACACCCAAAATTCGCAAGTCCACAAGGAAAGCACCAAATCAAACCCTCAGTGCTGGTTCTGAGGAGCCCAGAAAGGACCAGCCCAGCTCAGGGGGAACAGGGAGCTCCCAACCTGCTGCTTTGGGTTCCCTCATTGTCCTCCAGAATCCAGAACTTCCACCCAAAATGTCCCTCAGGAAGATGAGGATTTTCCAGGGACATCAAAGATATCTCCACTACAAAAATCTGTTTTAAAACCAAGCTTTAAGACTGTGAGTTCTGCTTAAATTAAAAACATCAAATTAAGGATATTCTACATCAAAATGCAGCATTTTGACTCTAACAGACTCCCCTTTCTGCAGCCAAACAAACGTCAAAGGCTCCTGAGCTTTTTGTGGCACACGAGGATTCCCTGGAGCCATCCCAGGAATATTTCCTGGAATATCCCAGGAATATTCCCCATTCCTGGGGCTCTACAAACCTCCTGCCCCTTCACAGCAAGATCAGCTCAGTTCAGGGATAATTGATCCAATTACCTCCAGGAGTAATTAAACCAAAGCAAAGTGCACTCTGCAGGAGCTCTGGGAACTCCCTGTTCAGCCAGGAGCTTCCCACTGAAATGATGGGAAAATGATGAGTTCCAGCACGGAATTCAAGGCTTTTCCCTCTGGAAGCAAAATCCAGTTCTTGCTTTAACTCTTTTTATTGTTTTTAGTCATTAACTCTTAAAAAATAAATCGGTTTTCACATTATTCAGGCTGGGAGAGGTTATTGCTGTTCCTGAGCTGGGATAAATTCCTGAGGCTGAGCACGTTTAGCACTTCTGGAATTGGAGATTCCTCTGAAATATTCATTCACTGGGGACCTTTTCCTCATCTTCTTCTCCCAAAAAAACCAAAGCAGAGCAAGGAAGGTATCCATGAGGAGAGGCTGGAAAAGCCCCACCACCATCCAGGCTCATCCCAGCAATTTCCTGATGGAATTTCCCCATTTCACAGCCAGAGATCCAACCCTGGCCCCTGACTCAGCTACTCACGGAGTATTTGAGCCAGGAGGCTGGAGCAGGTACTCAGAGCTTCCACCAGAGCCACAGTTCCCCAGCAGGATCCTCGGGCTGGCCCGGGCAGGAGGAGTTTTGGGCAATATTGGAATCTAGGATCTAGGCTTGCAGCAAAGCACGGAGCATCTGCTGGTGCTGGGCTCTGTGTCCCAGGAGACTCAGCGGATTCCTGCTTCTCCACAGGGCCAGGCTGCTATTTCAACACACTTCTGTGGGCCAGGGTTGAGAAACAGGAGGAGTAATGAGCTGGGAGCTGCAAAAAAAAATAAAATTAAAGACATTCCTCAGCTTGTGAAATGGGCCAGCCTTCGGTTCCTTTCCTTCACTAGATTTTTAATTATTGGGAGGTTTCCTCCTGAGAACAAATCCCAGGGATTTCACTCAGAGCTGGAGTTGCTGGCTGGTAAAAACAGCCAAAATCTTTAAATAAACCCCTCAGCATTCTGGTTTTTAATCAGTGATACCTGAGCTCCAAGTTTGGACAGGTATTTATTCCTTAAACTAAAGGCATCGGCTTTTGGCAGCAATTTTGCCAAATCATCTTCGTTCTGTCTTCTGAGCCTCTCCTGCTCTTCTGCTCTGCAAAAGAAAAGTGGCAAAAGATGGTTTGCCCTGAGGGAAAACCCTGCCAAAGTTGTTATTTGAGTGTTAGTTAATGTTTTAATGTTGCTGTTGTTGTTTTAACAGCCAGGAAACGCTTTGGGGGAGCAGGGGAATGACCCTGAGCCGTGCAGGGATCAGTGACTCAGTGTAAAGAAAGAGAGAGGCTGATTTCTGCAGGTTCCTTTTATTTCACTCCAAGATCGCAGTAGAAAGAGAAACCTTTCGGTTTTCCCCAGATTACAACGTGCTCAGGGAGCTTCTGGAACAATTTTTTTTATCTATCAAACAGAACTTTCATCCCTTAAAATGACCATCACAATACAAAGAGAACGGAGAAGGCAATAAAAGACTGCTCAGCAGCCTCAGAATTCAGAAATCTCCTACAAAAAACAGTCCATTTGAGCACCTGTGGCTCGTTTTCCGTTGTGTTGAAAGGAAACAAACCCAAAAGCTGTGAAGACATTTAAAAAGTGGCTTTTGCATTAAGACAGTGACAGAAGCAGCAGCAGCAGTGAGCTGTCCTGAGCTCTGGGTGAGAACAAAGACAATTGCTTTTTGCTCAGAAAGCTCCACCCTGTGAGCTCCAGGTGTCTGAGCCAGGGCCCTCACCCCACCAAAAAAAGGGATTTTGGCAATGTTAGAACAGAGCAGGAGCTGAGGCAGTGCTGGAAAGCCCAGGGGGGTGAAGGGATCCTGCAGAGCTCCAGAGACACCCAAACTCTGCTTCCTGCAGCTGGGGACGGGCTGGAGCTCCCACCTTGGCTTTGCTACTCAACTTTCCTTTCTGAAAGAAACAGGGGGACAACAATTACTGCAAACACGGGGCTGGGGCACCCCGAATAATCCCACTGAACCCCTGGAATTGTTCTGGGTAATAAACACTGGGCTGGGGCATCCCAAATCCCACTGAACCCCTGGATTTGTTCTGGGTAACAAACATGGGGCTGGGGCATCCCAAATCCCACAGAACCCCTGGAATTGTTACAGGAATCCCTGGGGGGGGCTGGGACATCCCCAATCCCACAGAACCCCTGGAATTGTTACAGGAATCCCCGTAAAAATGTTAAATTAAGAATATTTTAATTGGATGAACCACCCTGGTCCATGGAGCTGTGCCTGCCCATGGCAGGGCTGGGAACTGGATGGATTTTAAGGTCCCTCCCAACCCAAACCATTCCATGAACAGTCAAAATTTCCTCATCCCAGCCATTCCTGCCACCTCAAGTGCTCCATTTCCTTTTAAAGGAAGTGAATCCCATTTTATTGAAAATTCTTGCCCCAATTTCTTATTAAAAATAAAACCTCTGACTGTCACCAGGAGCATTTGGGACAGATGTGACCCCAGTCAGTGATTTACACTCAGACCACCACATCTCCCACCCCATTTCACCTGTGAGGCCACTGAAATCAAGGAGAACAGAGAGGAAAAGTGCCAGGAAAGGCCACCTGGATAATGCCACCTCAAATATTGACTCACAGGAGGCAGGGATGTGAAATCCTAAACCATATATTGGTTATAAAATAAATCCAATCTAAATGAGACTGGAGAAATGATCCAGGACAAACATTTCCCAGGGACACTGACATTTCCTGGCTCTGTACTCACTCAGAAGCAGCTGCTTTTTGCAGTTTTGCCCTTTTCTTTGCAGACCAGTTGAGATCACCACCTGTAACAGCAGCAACGGGCACCGTGAGACCTTCAAAATTGGGATTTTTGTGGCTTTGGCATCAAAATCCCCCCCAGGGAGTTCTCAGAGCACCGAGAAATCAGAAGAATGATTTTACAGGAGCAGAAACTGAGGCAAAGAGGAGCTGCAGAGACTCACCTGTGAGGTGATTGACAAAGTACAGCATGACCACAGCTATCAGTGACACTGCAGAAGGAAGGGACAGGTTCAGCTGACAATAAATGCCCAGGGGTCACCCACAACCAAGATTTTCATGGTGGCTGTAACTCTGAGGAGTTTTCTGGTAATTCAGACAGGATTTTAATTTTAAACTTCTAACTGGCACTTCAAAAGCATTGTTTGTCTATTTTCATTCCATTTTTTAAACACTCGAACTCTTCACACTTCAAGGAAACCCCACTGGCTGTGGGTTCATCCCAACACTACCCCCTCTAGAAAAGAGGAATTATTTCAGTTTTTCAGGGAATATGGAGCCAAAAAGCCCAATGAAACCTCCTGAAGCCACTCCCAGAGGGGTTCATCCCAATGCTGACACCTCCAGGAGAGGAATTATTTCAGTTTTTCAGGGAATATGGAGCCAAAAAGGCCAGTGAAGCTCCTGAAGGCATCCCCAGAGGGTCCCAGACTCACAGCAGACGCAGGCACTGAAGAAGACCTCGAGGAACAGGTATCCCCTGGTGTCCAGGATCATTCCAGCTGCAATGGCAATCACTGCCAGGCCCAGGTTCTGGATGGACTGCATGCTGGGACAGAGCAGGAACAGCCCTGAGGGCTTGGCTCAGGAGAAGGGATTCTGATTCCCTCAGGAAAAGCTCCTCTGGAGCTCCTGAGAGATGCACCTTCCCCCATTTGAGGGGACAAGGCAAAGTCAGGGCTCAGTTTTGCAGAAGTTGCTGTGCCTCCCAAAGCCACATGCCCACAGCAGCCAGGGATTCCCCAGGGATTCCCCAGGGATTCCCCAGGGATTTCCCAGAGATTCCTGCTCCAAACCTGGAGGAGCTGGGAACCAGGATAGGGCTGGATCTGCTCAGAGTCAGTGGTTCAAGAGCATCAGGACTCAGGGAATGGTTTGGGATGGAAGCAGGGAATGGTTTGGGACAGGAATGGAATCAGGGAATGGTTTGGGATGGAATCAGGGAATGGTTTGGGATTGGGATGGAAGCAGGGAATGGTTTGGGACAGGAATGGAATCAGGGAATGGTTTGGGATGGAAGCAGGGAATGGTTTGGGATTGGGATGGAATCAGGGAATGGTTTGGGATGGAAGGGACCCTAAAGCTCACCCAGTGCCATGGCAGGGACACCTCCCAGGCTGCTCCAAGCTCATCCAGCCTGGCCTTGGACACTCCCAGGGATCCAGGGGCAGCCACAGCTGCTCTGGGCACCCTGTGCCAGGGCCTGCCCACCCTCCCAGCCACGATTTCCTCCCCAAAATCCCATAAACCCCATCCTCTGTCCATGTGAGGCCATTCCCTGTGTCCTGCCCCTCCATCCTTGTCCCCAATCCCTCTCCAGGTGACCCCAGAGCTTCCCCAGTCCAGGCTGGGCAATGCCAGCCCTCCCTCCCCTCCCTGCCTGTGCTGGAGCCGTGGATTTGCACAAGGAACATCCCTGGGAATACTCACAATCCATAGGCAGTTCCCAGCTGGTGCTCAGGGACCACAAAGGCCACCATGGGCCACAGGGCACAGGCCAGCAGGGAATAGGCCACCCCCAGCAGGCTCTGGGGACACGGGGACAAACAAACAGGGTCACAGCACAGCCACCCCACAGCTGGAACCACCATAAATCAATGTATGGCTGCCCCCCTCTCCCAAAAACAGCTCAGGAAACACCGTGTGCCATCAAAGTCTAACCAAAGAGCCACACTTAACACTTCTGGGAATGAAGGTTTCCTTCCCTAAAATCAACTCTGTTCATTTAAATTAAAGAGCCCGAGTGAACACACCCAGAGCTGCACCTCGCTGGAAAACTGCTTGGAAAATTAAAATTGATTTGAAAATTTTTGATCCCTGCCCCTTGAAATACTTGATATTTATGAGGGAAATAACTTGATATTTACGAAGGAAGTATTTGATATTTACGTGAGAAATATTTGATATTTACGAGGGAAATACTTGATATATATGAGGAAAATACTTGATATTTATGAGGGAAATATTTGATATTTACGCAAGAAATATTTGATATTTACGGGGGAAATACTTGATATTTATGAGGGAAATACTTGGTATTTACGGGGGAAATATTTGATATTTACACGAGAAATATTTGATATTTATGAGGGAAATACTTGATATTTATGATGGAAATAGTTGATATTTATGCAAGAAATATTTGATATTTATGAGGGAAATATTTGATATTTATGAGGGAAATATTTGATATATACGAGGGAAATATTTGATGTATATGAGGAAAATACTTGATACTTACATGAAAAATATTTGATATTTATGAGGGAAATACTTGATATATACAAGGGAAATATTTGATACTTACGGGGGAAATATTTGATATTTACGAAGGAAATATTTGATATTTACGTGAGAAATATTTGATATTTACAAGGGAAATATTTGATATTTACGAGGGAAATATTTGATATATGTGTGAGAAATACTTGGTATTTACGAGGGAAATACTTGATATTTACAGGGGAAATATTTGATATTTACGGGGGAAATACTCGATGTATATGAGGGAAATATTTGATATTTACGCAAGAAATATTTGATATATATGGGGGAAATACTTGATATTTATGAGGGAAATACTTGATGTATATGAGGGAAATACTTGATATTTACAGGGGAAATATTTGATATTTACGCGAGAAATATTTGATATTTACAAGGGAAATACTTGATATTTATGAGGGAAATACTTGATATTTAAGAGGGAAATATTTGATATTTATGAGGGAAATACTTGATATTTACATGAGAACTATTTGATATATACAAGGGAAATATTTGATATTTATGAGGGAAATACTTGATATTTACATGAGAACTATTTGATATATACAAGGGAAATATTTGATATTTATGAGGGAAATACTTGATATATACGAGGGAAATATTTGATATTTACGAGGGAAATACTTGATATATACGAGGGAAATATCTGATGTTTATGAGGGAAATACTTGACATTCATGAGGGAAATATCTGACATTCATGAGGGCAATATTTGCTATTTGAGCTGAGTTTGGGTGGAATGCAGGGGCTCCGTGTACCATGGCAATCCAGGGGTTCCAGAAGGTGAAGGCCAGCAGGACGTGCGAGGCCAGCGTGGCGAGCACAGCGCACAGCACCCAGACGATGTTCCTGCCCACTTTATCCACCAGCAGCCCGAACACCGGGGACATGGGGGCTGAGATGATGTACACGATGCTGCACGACAGGGAGAGGGAAGGCTGGGCACTCCCAGGGCCCTCTGTCAACTCTGAGGCCACAAGGAATCAACATCTCCTCAAAAAATATATCTCAGTAATTGAAAATTCCCAAAGGGTTTGAGGATATGAGAGTGCTCAGCATCCAAGGAAACTGACAGGCTAGAAGAAATCAACATTCCCCTCAAAAAATCCCAATAATTGAAAATTCCCAAAAGGTTTGAGGATTTGGAAGTGCTCAGCATCCAAGGAACAGTGACAGGCCAGAAGAAAAAAACATCTCCTCAAAAGAATCCCCAGTAATTGAAAATTCCCAAAAGGTTTGAGGATATGAGAGTGCTCAGCACCCAAGACACAGTGACAGGCTAGAAGAAATCAACATCTCCTCCAAAAAATCCCAATATTTTAGAATTCCCAAGAGATTTGAGGACATGGAAGTGCTCAGCATCCAAGGAAACTGACAGGCGAGAAGAAATCAACATTCCCCTGAAAAAATCCCAATAATTTAGAAGTCCCAAAAGTTTTGAGGACATGGAAGTGCTCAGCATTCAAGGAAACAGTGACACGCCAGAAGAAATAAACATCTCCTCAAAAAAATCCCAGTAATTCAGAATTCCCAAAAAGTTTGAGGACATGGAAATGTTCAACATCCAAGGAAACAGGGACAGACCCAGGTTTGCTTTGCACGTCACAAATTCATCCTCAAACTACCAAAACTGAGTTTCTTTAGTGTTGTTATTAAACAAACTAATTTTATCACTCATTAAAGAATTATTAAATACTAAAATAAAACCCTTCAGAGTATTTTGTTTCCAGTCTGAACATCTGGAAACGCTTTTGTTATTTTTTTAATTTAAAAAAATCCACATTTCCCAGTTATTCCTTGGGTCATGTGAAATTATTTCTCCACTTAAATGCAGCTCACAGGAGATCCCAAATCTCTTCCCACCTGCCCAGAGCCCAAAAATACATCCTGAACCCTGGTCCTTATGAAATCAATCCCAAGATACCTGTTAATTGCACTGGCTTCTTGAGGGGAAAATCGGAATTTCTCAATAAAGAAAACCCTGAGGGAAGAAAAAAAAAAGTTTAGGGAAATGCAGAGTTGAAGGATGGGAAATCAAAATTAAGTTAGACAAAGACATGAAAATCTCATTTATATAAAAGTTAAATAGAGCTTTGACATAAATATCCCAGATTGTCATTTATAATTAATTTAGGAGCTTGTTATCAGACTCCACAGATTTTTAATTTAAGGAGCATTCAAATTACACTTTGGGGAAAAGATAAAACATCCATAACCAACACTTAACCCAAATAATGAGATACTGGGTTGGAAATATGGAAGGAACCCCACAGGACACCAAATTCCACCCCATGGTTTAAAGTTTTAACCAGGAACTCAAACATTCCTGGTGCTCTGAGAGCTCAGAGTGGCCATTCCCACAAAGCTCAGCTGAGAAATGCCAAGTTTTGAGGCATTTTGGGTTTTGGGAACTGCTGGAGCAGTGAGAGGCACTCACTTGCCAAGGCCAATGAAAGGGAAAACTGCAGCGTAGTAACAGACACAGATGACAAAGATGAGCCACAGAGACAGGGAGAAATCCTTCACATCCGTCAGCTTGATCACTTCTCCTGCAGAAACAGCCACCAGAAACAAATCTGGGATTCTCCCCAGCTGGAAAACGTCCAGGTGATCCCAAATCCCTCCCAAAGCACATCCCTGCCACTGCCTGCCTGCAGGTTAAAGGCTCCTCCCATCCCAAACCAGCCTGGGTCTCCAATTCAGGTCATTTTTAGTTTATTTTTTAGTTTATTTTTCTCCCACGTGGAAAACTCAACCCAGCACACACTGACAGGGAAGACTCCCATTGGTTTTGCATCCCTGCTAAAAGAAATCACAGAAAACTCACAGGAAATCCAAGAAAACACAGAGGCAGTGGTAACGGCACTAATTAGCGTCAATTCATTTACACCAATTTATTTTTATAAATAAAGCAGGCGTCAGTGCATCTGCCTGTCGAGCTGGTGTTTCAAACTAACCCTCCATGTAAAAATGAGCTAAAAATCACATTTCTACCAGTGAAGACGCTGAGCAGCAGGCACTGGAGGCTCTGAAATGCAACCCTGGGAATGCAGCTGAAGGCTCTGGCCCAGCACTGACCTGTTTTCCCCTGCTCCTTACAAAGCAGTTTCTCTGCTCTCCTGTCCAGGTAAGCCAGGACTAAAGCACAGCCCAGGGAGAAGAGACAAGTGACTCCACCTGGAAAGGGAACACCACACAGTCAGTGACAGCTGCAGCAGTAATTTGGGTTTTCAGCCCAATTAGTGCAGCTTTTGTTGGACAGCCCAAGGCACACCAAGTTTACCATCAGCTGCACAAGTCAAGGATTCAGGGGTGAAACTGGAGCCTGACACGTGGCACACGCCTGCCCCGGGGCACAAACGTGGAAATGAATTTATTTTATTTAAAACATCACCTCCACTCCCCCCTCAGCACAGCCAAGCTCCTCATCTGCACCTTGCAGGAACGGAAACAAAGCCTGGCCTTATTCCACCCACCAGAATCTCCATGCCCACGGCTCTGAGGGGAAGGAACACACCCTGAAATTGTTTAAAATTTCACTTTTACAATCAGATAACCACAGGCAAGCTTTGACACTCCTCAGAAAACGTTTCAAGCCTGTTCTTTGCTCAGAGGATGTGAAATACTTCACCTCCAAAAGACACAAACTTAAATCTGGCAACCCCAAAAACGCCAGAGCATTTCAGAAGCTGCAGCAACCCGAGAGAAAAGGAGAATATGATCCAAAAAGTGCTGGGATTGCTCTCCCTAAGCTCAAACAGATTTGTGCTGCTTTAAAGTGGTTAATAAATGCTCTCAAGTGATTGCTAAGTCATGAACACACAGGCAGGTGACACCAACCCAAAGATCACTGACCTATGAGCAGAGCCAGGCCGAGGGTGCTGGGCCCAGCGTAGCCCAGGAGATCCTGAACTCTGGAGTAGATCCATCCCATAATATTCATGTTCACCGTGCTCCCCTAGGCACAAGAGAGCCATGGTGAGGAACCCAGCATTCCCCAGCTCCAGGGACTCACCAGGAGCAGCAGGCAGGAGTTTTTCTTATTCAAATGTTACCCAGGGAACTTAAACCAACGATACAAACGGTTCCCTGGGTGGGTTGGAAACAAATTAATTATTGCAACGAGGATATAATTAATTATTGCAACAAGGATATAATTAATCATTGCAACAAGGATATAATTAACCATTGCAACAAGGATATAACATCACAAATAGGGTTTTTATCCAGGTCTGGAAGAGTTTTCACTTATGAGAAGTGAAAAAACCCCCAGGCAGGAGCTCATAAAGGGGCTGAATTTGATATATTTGGTCAGACAGGACTCCCAGCTGAAAGGCACCAGGAAAAAGCACCTTTTTCCCTCCTTTTTGCCCCAGAGAAGGATCCAATCCCAAGGCTGCCACCAGGTAAGTACTGGTGAACACCCTGAGAGCACAGCTCCACCAGGGAAACACTGCAGCCCTTAGAAACACCCAAAAGGAGCCCTAAAAAACCCCCAAAAAACCCAAAAAAAGAGGAGCACAGCTCCCCTCTCTACTCCCAGTGGTGCAAACTCACAATCCTGGCCATGCTGAGCTGCAATCCAAACACCAGGTTGAGCTCCTTGCCCTTGAACCAGCTCACTGCATACGTGTTCTGGGCCACGGCCAAGGACTCGCCACCAATCCTGGAAAATAAACCCAAAACATCCCAAATGCAGCAGGCAGAGCAACCAGAGCAGAAGTGCAGGGAAATCTGGCTGTGAGAAGGCAGATTCAAAGCATATTTGTATACACAGTGCAGCAGAAACCAAAGATCCAGAAATGGAGCTGCAGTGATTGAGGAATAATTGGTGGTTCCACAGTTTTTGATTCAGCAGCACCTGCAAAATCCTGGGTTTTGTTTCCTGACTAAACCACACAAGGAAAAGAAGTGGAGATCTTGCATTCCTCAGCTTCAGAGGCCTCAGAATCCACCAATTTTGGCTCCAAGTGGCAGCACTTCTCTAGGAGAGTTTTCCAGGGTTTGTTTTTGTGGTTTTTTTAAGATGGTCTTACCTCAAAGGGCACCAGTGTGCCCCGCCAGACTCACCCAAATATGAACCTGCCCACTTCCATCAGCCAGAAGGTGTTGAAGAGTCCTCCCAGGGCAAAAACCACCTGCAAACAGCACCCAGGGGAATCAAAACCGTGCATTTCACAGATGGAACGAGGCAGAACTGTGTGAAAACAGGAACAGAAGTGCTCTTCCCTTCCCAGAAACGCTTCTCACCCAATTCCTGCTCCTTTTGGGTTTTGCTCCCTCTGCTGTCCATCCCCTCCAGCCGGGACTGGGTCATCCTCAGGCAATCCCACATCAAACACAGCAAAAACGGGGATCCCTCCCACGATTCCAGTCCCATCCCGAGCTCCCCTTTCCCCAGATTCTCCCACCCCAGTTCTGAGGCGTCTCCGGTGAAACACAAACTGCAGCCCCAGACCATTCCCTCACTCACCTGCCCAACACACACGAAGACGCTGAATATCACAGTGCCCAACCTGGAAAGGAAATGAAAGAAAATAAAATCAAATCACTTCATGCAGAACCAGAATCCTTTCTATTTCTCCATATTAAACACTATTTTGGGCCTGCAGCAGGAGACAAGGGGAGGTGGATGGGAAATTCAAAGGTCTCTGTAACAAATCGTGCAGCTCAGCCATTCCCACAGAGAACAGGCAGCACGAGGTGGTGTTGCTGAAACAAATCTATTTAAATTACGAAGGGAAGGAAGCTCGTTTATATCATTAAAAAATGCTAAACTGCGTGGGGATAAACTACAGAAAAGGTTTGTTATGAGCTTGAAAAATTTTATATTATAAAGTCTGAACTCCAGCTGCAGTTTGAGCTCATCAGCCCCTGCCCACGAGCACACAAAGGCTGCCCTCACCTGATCCCAAACACTCTGTCTATCAGGAAGCCTCCGAAGAAGCAGAGCACCACGTTGGGCCAGGAGTACCAGGCATAGAGGGCCATGAACTGCGCCGTGTTCACCTTCATGTCCTGCACGGCACAGGGAGTTAGGAACAGCCATTAGTCCTCAGCTGACTGCAGGGACACAGAGCAGGTATTCAGGAAGAAGTAAGCAGAAATAATTTTCTGTAATTCACAGAATTCCGGGATGGGTTGGGATGGAAGGGACTGAAACTCCGTTTTGTTCCAAGCCCAGGGACACCTTCCACCATCCTGGATTGCTCCAGCCTGGCCTTGGACACTTCCAGGGGTGCAGGGGCAGCCACAGCTTCTCTGGGCACCCTGTGCCAGGGCCTCCCCAGCCTCCCAGCCAGGAATTCCTTCCCAAAATCCAATCTCCCCTAGTGGGAAACCCTTCCCCCCTGTCCCGTTAGCCCACGCCCACGGCAAAGATCACTCCCCATGTTTTTCAAAGTCCCCTGGCAGCGACTCACCCGCTGAACCTGCGTTTGGAGAGCGGCGGGGTTGTCGTAGCAGAAGTAGCTGCCTGAGGGGAGAAGGGGACGGCTCACACCCGAACCCCCCCCACACACGCATCCCCCACACGCAGCCCCCCGAGCCCGGCCCGCACCGAATCCCAGGAAGCACATGAGGGCCAGCACGAGCAGGCGGTGCGGGAGGCGGCGGGGATCGCAGGCGGCGGGCAGGGCGCGGGGAGGGCCCGGGGAGCCGCCGCCGCCGCCATCGCCGCCCTCGGCGCCGAGCAGCGCCCGCTCCTCGTCCGCCATCGCGCCCGCCTCACGTGAGCGCGCGGCACGTGACCCCTCCGCCCGGCACGTGATCTCCCCGCCCGGCACGTGACCTCCCGCCCGGCACGTGACCCGTATGTTGCCACGGCAACGCCGGGCTGAGGGCGGGGGGCGGCCTGGGAAATAGGGATGTTAAATAAATATAAAAGATGTCAATGTAAGTGTAAAGTAAGTGTAAGTGTAAGGCAAGTGCAAGTGTAAATGTAAGTGTTAGGGAAATTAATCCTCGACCCCCAGAGGTTTACGTCCAAAAAGGAGACAGAGGAGTCCTTTTACTTTATTCCAATAAAGGGATTGGCCATGGGGCATTTCCTCTGGTATCTCTCAAATTTTGGAGGCTGCAGCCTCCTGTTTATCCCAATTTCCCAGCCACATTTCCCTATTTCCCCACTGGCTGAGGTACTTGAGAGGTACAGACTTCGTGGAGTGCCTAATACCTAAAATTCTCATTTAATGTATAACCCCCTTTTAAATTTTAGTTCTTAACAGAACTTCTGGGGTTTCCCCATTGTTTCTTTCATCTTTCAATATCCAGTTTCATTTATCAGCAAACCCACAGTTTGTTTGTGAAGGCAAATATCTTCTTTTCCATTCATCAATCAGTGGGATCCTTCCCATTGTTTCTTTTATCTCTCAGTGCTGGTTTTATCCACCAGCAGACCCAGTGCTTGTTTGTGAAGACAAATCTGTCATTCCTCTCATAAGTGTAAATGTAAGTGTAAGTGTAAATATAAATGTAAGTGTAAGTGTAAATGGAGTTTGAGGGCCAGCCTGCAATAAGCACCCAGGGAAAGGCAGCAGTGTGTAAAATCACTCCATTGTGCTCGTTTGGGGTGGTAAATGACGGGATCATGGAATCACAGCATGGTTTGGGTGAGAAGGTCCTTGAAGGTCATCCATGGCAGGGACACCTCCCACTGTCCCAGGTGCTCCAAGCCCCAATGTCCAACCTGGCCTTGGGCACTGCCAGGGATCCAGGGGCAGCCACAGCTGCTCTGGGAATTCCAGCCCAGCCCTCCCCACCCTCCCAGGGAACAATTCCTGCCCAAAATCCCATCCAGTGGAAATTCATTCCCTCTTGTCTTGGCAGTCCCATTCCTGATGAACTCTTCTTTCTCAGTTTCCCTTCAAACACTGGAAGTTTTCTCTTCTCCAAAGTCATTTTTTCTTGAGCTCTTTGCTCCAAAAGGTTCTTGCCATATTAGACAAACCCTTGAAAAAGCTACCTTTTTTACTGTAAAAAGCTCCAGTCTGCCATCAAATTGCATCTTCTTGCACCAAAAATGACCCGAGTCCTGTGTGCACATCAATTGCTTTCTGATTAAAAGATGTTCTTCTTGAATAAAATTTTAACGAGGCATTGTGATTTAAGCTGAAGGATTTATTTACCTTTTCAAGGTGTAGAAAGCAAGGGGCTGAGTTTTACCTGAGATGTTGAACAACATACTCACTTTCCAGCAACTCTGTCATGAATTGGAGAAGGAACCACAGAAGAAAGTCAAAACAACTTCTCACAACACGCAGGTATCGTGTCGGGAATCAGCTGCAAACTCCTCCTGGACATAAAACGCTTCATTGCACTTGATACGTGTCTTGTCAGAGATTTGTCAAAAGATAACTGTGTTATTACATGGATCATGTTCAGCTGCTCTGAAGTGGTTTCGATTCCTTGAGATCCGAGCATCTCGGTTTACTGCAGTTGCTGTGATAAACACGGTCTCAGATGACAAGGCTTCGTTAGAAAAGGAGTTGTGCAACAAATGGGAAAGTCTCAGGGACCAACTCAAAGATTTCAGTGACAAACTCAAGGGGTTTTGTAAAAACCTCGAGGGCTTCTGTGACAAACTCGAGGATTCCAGTGACAAACTCAAGGATTTCTATGACAAACTCGAGGGGTTTTGTAAAAACCTTGAGGATTCCAGTGACAAACTCGAGGATTTCTACGACAATCTCGAGGTTTTCAGTGACAAACTCCACGGATTTTGTAAAAAACTCGAGGATTCCAGTGATGAACTCGAGGATTTATGTGACAAACTCGAGGATTTCTGTGACAAACTCGAGGATTTATGTGACAAACTCGAGGATTCCTGTGACAAACCTGAGGATTTCTGTGACAAACTTCTGTGACAATTTCATTGCCACTTGAGGGAGCTCAAAGATAATTGACCTTGCAGAGCCACCTCGAGTTTCCTAATTCCAGGGAAACAATTTCTATCCACAGATAAAACGGATAACTTTGGGAAGCAGAGCTAAACCGAGCCTGGGGTTATATTTCTCTTGTTCTGTGTAACATCAGGCTCTTTATCAGAGAGTAAGAAACGACAGCCACGTATCCAGAATATTTACCAGGAGGACATTTTTCTATTTGCTAATTCCCAATATTTGCCTTTCTCCCCTGTCACTTCCACCTTCACCGTGGCTGTGACCTTGCTGTGCCTGCGATGTTCCTGTGAACCCAGGCACACGCACTGCAGGTGAGTGTTTATGTCTCAAATAAATACAGTGGACTGCTCTTAAACTCTGGCTTTAGGATGTTTATTACCGAGGCAGTTGCTGCCTCCCCATAAATCAGAGCACTTAAAGTGCCGTAGGATCCCACAAACGCTGCGTTTAACAGCTGTAAATGGAGGAAAAGCTGTGTACAGGACTTTATGGGGGCCATAAAATCCTGGTGCCTGTGGCCTCCCCTCCTTGCAGGGCAGGTGCAGGGGGCACTCAGAACAGCAAACACTCCCAGCAAACAAGGATGAGCCTCAGGGTTCAGCTCCTCAGAGTTACTGCTGTCTTTGGGAAGATGCTTCAACACTGCAACCAAGCAGGAGCTGTGTTTGATGTGATTAAATTGACTCCACCATCATTACCCCATTATCCAGTTTCTGGAGGAAAAAATCTCACGTTTTTCCCCTCAGAGGAGGAAGGATCTGTCCCACACAGGCATGCAAACAGTTTTGACTCATTCCACGTGCTGAGGAATGGGTTATTACAAACCTCTCTGTCTCACTCAAATGTTATTGGGCGTTTATGCACCATCCCAAGACAACTCTGATGTCTTCCAAGTGCTGGGAAGAGGCTGAGGAAGCTTTTCTGCCCCATAAATCTCTGTGAGAGCAAAGATCCTGGCCTGAGGAAGCTGCTGTGGTTGGGAGGGATCCTGTGCCAAAGCAAACAGCTCCTGCCTCTGCTGAGTCACGCCAGCAGAGTGGGTTTATGGCTCCTCTGGTAAATACAGTTGTGCCTCCTCCCCGAAATTCCCAGCTCTTCCCGAGGGCAGCTGGTGCCAGGCTCCTTCTCCAACAGCCAGCTCAGGGAATGGAGTGAAAAACACCCCCTGGGACAGTGCAGGAGCACCATGAGTGATGTGCAGCTTCTCAGCTGAGTCAGAATTTTCAGGAGGATTTTTTTTTTTCATGTTCAAGGTCAGGTTAGACAGGGCTTGGAGCAGCCTGGTCCAGTGGAAGGTGTGGGATGAGAGGATTTTAAGGTCCATTCCCACACAAACCAGTCTGGGCTTCTGTGATCCTGGGAATTCAGGGTTTTGGGGACTAGAATTGAATTTCTAGGTAACGCTTGAACTTGGCTCCACGCACAACTTTCCCTTTGTGCCCGTTTTCCTCAGGATACACAAACTCCTGGTGGCTCTTCCAGGTTATTTGGTGGGAATCCTGAACAACTGCAGCTGCCTGAGAGCCACTGAAGCAAAGCCTTTCCTGGGTAGTTCCTCCTTGAAAAGATGCGTTCTCAAAAGATTTAAACTCCCTAAAACTCTGCTGTTTCTTCCAGCGGGATGGACGGGAAGGATTTCAGAGCTAAGGCCTGGAATTTCAGGAGGAAGCTTTGATCCTGAGTCACAGGCTGGAGGTTGGTGTCACCCAGGCTGGGAGTGAAGGAAGTTCCCACCCTGGCCAAGGGCGCTGTCCCTGCCCTGGCTGAGGGCCAAGGGGAGCTCGTTGTCACCAGGGCTCCTCATCCCTGGGAGCACAGCCGTGGGTGGGAGAGGGAACTGCTGCCCACGGGGCAGGGCTGAGTGTCCCCTCGGCATCCCTGTGGGCACAGAGATCATCCTGTTCCCAAACCCAGGGCTGTCCCACCGCCAGCAGCTCCTCACTCCAGGCTCCTGCTGGCCCCTCTCAGCTCTGTGTTCTCTCCCTCTTTCCTTTATCCCAAAGGCAGAGCTCCTGGCAGGCTCCTGCTTTTCCCCCACCCAGGGCTGAGCATTTTCTGCACATCCAGCAGTTCCTCCTCAGGCATTTCCTCTGCCCTCCAGTGCCTGAACTTTGCTGGAGGCTTTCCAAGACCTGGCTGAGGTGGGATGGATTTCTTTCCTTCTCTCTGTTCCAGCCTGGAGAGCTTTCCAAGGAAACAACTTGATTCAGTGGCCCCCTTGTTCTCTGAACCTGAATTCCTCTGCTGATACACCTGATCCCTCACTTTTATATCAATTCCTCCCCTCTGTGGAATTCCTTCTCACCAGCTCTCCCAGGCCTTGGATCTGAGGAAATTCAATTAAATTCTCTCCCTGTAGTTGACATGGTTATGTCAAATATTCTCATTGGGTTGAGATCGTTTCAAATAAATCCCAAAATGAAAAATCACAATTATTCCAATGATCCTGAGTCATCTCCACATATCCAGGTTTATCTCAGAGCATGAGGCTTTGCTTCATAACCCAAGAAAGTGATGCCACGAGGAAAAAATTACAAAAAGCTCTAATTTGGAGGACTAGAGAAAAGGGTGGGAAAGGGGGAGCACAATCATTTCCTTATAGGCAAAGAATTGGAGACAAGCTGGAGAGGGGAGGAGAAAAACCATTTCACAAACTGATAATTCAAGAGGACAAGAAATTCTGCCTAAGTATTTGTTAAAGTAAAGGGCTGGAGAGGGAGGTGAAATGCAATTTTCTTTTTTATTTCCTTCAAAGAGTGAATGAGAAATTACTTTGCACAGAAAAAAAAAAAACAACCAAACCCACTAGTGATCTAATTCTGAAAATACATTGTTTCCTTTAGAAGCATCTTGCTCAACACTTGATTTCCCAGTTTCACTCACAGATTACAATTCTTTGCATTTTTATGTCCCTGAGCTCCCCACCTTGTGGTTTCCAAGTGCAAACAATTTCCTCAACGTTATTCATGGCCTGAGAGAAGGAAACGAGCGTGTTCACGTTGTTGTTCCCCATAAATGCCAAGTGAATAAACACAAATCCCACAGGTGAGTCTCTGAAATATTCCCCTCACCTTTCCTGGCACCACAGCCAGCCCATCCCCACTCAGGAAACGTGAAGGGAATTATTCCCAGCCCAGAGTTTCAAGGAAAGTTTCATTCCATCTTCCTTGGCTTGGAAAATTTGGTCATTTCTTAGGAGACCTCCAGGACTCACCTTCTTCCCCCGGGGCAGGAAAAACGGTGCTGCTGTTTCACCTGAGGCACAGCTGGTCCTGGGCTCCACATGTTCCTTGAAAAGGAGGAAAAAGAACAGAATTCTTTGAAAATAACCTGGATTGAGCAGAAGGAAGTGAGTACAGCAAGTTCTCAGATTGTTTCAGTGGAAATCGTGCTGTGCTTGGAGAACCTTTCCCTCACAACTTGGTTTATTTCTGTGTTTCCCTCTTCCATTTAGGCAAATCCTGAATTCCACCCGCCCCTGACTGCCAGCACAAGGAATGGATCCCAGAGACATGGGAAGGCCACAAGGGATTTTACCTCTCCCTGCTTCCATTGGGAACAACACCCCCAAAGATATTAATATGTAAATGACTGGGATTGCACATAGAAACCAATTTCTCCCTGAATGGGGAAGGAAATCCCACCAGGCTGACCTGGCCATGGACACCTCCTGTGGAATCTGCTTTGGTTACACTCAGAGGAGCTGAGACCCTTTGGAACCACGAGTTCTTTGTCCTTTTAGAATCATCCCAGAATCCCTGAAGTTGGAAAAGACCTCCAGGAGCATCAGTCCAGCTGTTAACCCAGCACTAAACCAACATCCCCAGGATTTTGAAACACTTCCAGGCCTGGGGACTCCACCACTCCCTGCATGGTAACCAGGAGATGAAGTCAGATTAGAAGAAATTGAAGAGAAAAATAAATGAATTTTTCTTTTTTTTCTCTTATCTGGAAGGCAAATACTTGTTTGGGTTTTGGGGTTTTTTTCTGGAAATTTGAGATCCACGACCACAAAGCATTCATAGAAAATACAACTCCAAGTTCAAATATCTGACATCTGAGAACCAGTGCCAAGGGCACGGCTCTGGAAAGTGATAGGGAGTGGAAAATGGGGAGAGAAAAGTGTCCTCAGGAAAGGGAACAGATAAAAATCCTACTTTAGAGAGCCATGCCAAGTCAGGACATCCCATCCTGCAGCTGGAGTGTTTGCTTCCTTGTTTGAGCTGGCTGGCAGACTGTCAACTCACACTTCTTATGTTCCACCCCGACAAGAGGAGCTTTGGGGCAGGCCTTGGCTCCAGGATCTGCAGCTGAATTCCCTGGATCCAACTGACATGGAGCCTGCAGGGGAACAGACTCCTCATTCCTTTGGGAATGCACCCCTGGGGCTCTGTCCATGCCCTGGGAACCACTGGGCTGTTTCCCTTGGCTTCTCTGAGTTTACATCCCCACCTAAAGAGGAGAAACAAGCCATGAGGGCTTTTATAACTCCCTAAAATCTGATTATTGCAGGGAATTAGAGCCAGCAGATGCACTGGAGATAAGGGCTGGGATGAGGCACAGCTGAGCCCTGCTCTGGTGGGGAGGAGGGGATGGCACCACCACCAAAATTCAGAGCACAGCTCTGACAGTCAGGGGCTCCAAACCTGCACCCTCAGGGGTCCAAACCCTTCTCTTCCAAAGTCACTTCACCAAAGTCACAAATTGGTCACAATTCATCAGCTCTGTATAATTTTTTTTGTCCAGAATTCACGTGTTGAAGTTTTCTCTTCCTTTTAAGGCTGCCTGTTCCTTCCCTGCAGAGCATTCCTGCCTCCAGCCCGAGCTGTCCCAACATCATTTCAGCTTCCACTCCACACATTCCCAGCCCATTTTCTTGCACTTTCTGCTCACCAAGCAAAAATGGAGCTTTTTATAAGCTCCTTACCCTGACACCTGAAAGAGCAGTGCTGCTGTCAGCACATTCCCAGCCTTTCCTCCCTGGGAATATTTCCCAGAGCCAGCCTCACACCCTGTGTGCCCCATAGGAAAAGTGATTTCCCTGCAAAGCTGAAGGGATTTGCAGGGAGTTGCACCCAGCAGAAAATGCCTGAGAGGGGCTGTGGATGGTGTCCAGCAGCTCCTCGTGGCCCAGCAACCTTCCCCAACCACCGAGTGCTTCCAGGAAATGGGAAAGAAGCACACATCCCACGGGACTGGGAAAAGGGCCTGGCTGAATCACTGCTCCCCACGCACATCTTCAAGGAAATGAGGAAAAACAAACGGGTTCCAAACAGCATCAACGGCTCCCTGGGGGCCTTGCCTGGGGGTTTATCCTACAGCCACAGCATCCCGATCCCCATGGATGCAGGGCCTGGCTCAATCCCAGTTTGGGGCTGGAAGAAAAGCACCAACAAACAGCTCTGCTGAGGCAGCAGCCTGTGGTGGAGCTGTGAGAAAACCTTTGTGCTGTTGCAATGTTTTTTCCTCGTTGCTTTGTGCGCTCTGCAAACAGATTTGGCAAGCAGGCATTGTTACCCCGGGATCCTCCTCCAGGATTTATTGGGGGTGTTTGATACCTGCCACAGCCACCCTGCATTTCCCTGAGCTGGCATTGAACGCTGGCCCTGGAGTGACGATTTACTGTTGGTTCTGTTGTCCCAGGATAAACCACAAAGCCAATAATGGTTATAAAAGTGTCACTCCCAAAGTGTCCCGTTCCCAAAGTGTCCCATTCCAAAAGTGCCCCATTCCCAAAGTGCCCCATTCCCAGTGTCCCACTCCCAGTGTCCCATTCCCAAAGTGCCCCATTCCCACAGTGTCCCATTCCCAGTGTCCCATTCCCAAACTGCCCCATTCCCACAGTGTCCCACTCCCACAGTGTCCCACTCCCAGTGTCCCATTCCCAAAGTGTCCCACTCCCAGTGTCCCATTCCCACAGTGTCCCATTCCCAGTGTCCCATTCCCAAAGTGTCCCATTCCCACAGTGTCCCATTCCCAGTGTCCCGTTCCCAAAGTGTCCCATTCCCACAGTGTCCCATTCCCACAGTGTCCCACTCCCAGTGTCCCACTCCCAGGGCCTGGGGACGCTCCTGCTGGTTGCTCCCATCACCTGTCAGCTGAGGGATAAGCAAGAAACCCCAGGGATAAAATGTCTGAAATTCCTGTTCTGATCAGCAGCTGGGAAGGGGCTTTAGCCCCCAGGCACTGCTGGCCCCAATCCAGGTTATCTTTGGGCTGGAATCAGGGAATGGTTTGGGATGGAAGGACCTTCGAGCTCATCCAGCCCCACCCCTGCCAAGGCAGGGACACCTTCCCCTGTCCCAGGGGCAGCCTGGATCTCTGGCAGCTCCTCTGGGAATTCCATCCCAGCCCTGCCACTCTCCCAGGGAGGAATTCCTTCCCAAGATCCCACCTAAATCTCTCCTGCCTTAGTTTAAAGCCATTCCCCCTCGTCCTGGCAGGGGGAATGTTTAAAGCCATTCCCCCTCGTCCTGGCACTCCAGGTCCTTGTCCAAGGTCCCTCTCCAGCTCTTTCAGGTTCCCTTCAGGTCTTGGAAGGCCCCAATTAAATCTCCCCAGATCTTTCTCTTCTCTAGACTGGACATCCCCAACCCTCAGTCTGAGAAAAGTCTCCTGCAGCCAACTGCAGAAAAAAGCAAAAATATCCAACAACTTCTCCAATTCTGCATTTTTAGTTAATTAAACAGATTGATGAGGGAAAACCCAAATTGCTTTATCAGCAAGGCTGAGGTGACCCAGCCTCTCCTAAACTCCTGTCCCTTCCTTGCTTTGGAAATACAGCAAATGGAAAGATGGAAACAGAGGGAAACACAGCAAAAATAAAAGAAGGAAGAATTAATTTGGTTTGATTCTGGGTATTGCTCTTCTACCCCCTCACATTTCGTTTAACACACAGCCTGTTTCTGTTGCCTTCTCCAGCTCATTGATGCCTTCTCTGACTGCAGTGCTGGCCCCTCCTGAGCCAGGCCCCTCTTGCTCTGTGCCAGAATTGTTTTCTGTTCCATCCGTGACGAGCAGTGAGATCATTCCTGCCAAAAACCTGGGTGAGTTCAGCCCAGGTGCTGTGACTCTTCCCCTGGGACTGCCAGGCATTTCCTCTCCCAACCACATGAAATATTAATATCCCTCCCCTCCCTTTCCAGAGTCTTGTGAAGAAATGACAATTTATCCCTAAATCAGTTCGACTCTGCTGCCTCTCAAACCCTGCAACCACTACAAACATGGAAAGCTGATCATTAGATTTAAGAAAGCTGGGGAAAAATAATTCATTAAAAATAAATCTCTGACCTTTGGAGCTGTTGAAACCAGTGTAACTCCCCCAGCAGCACCTTCTGAATGCACCAGGGGAGTGGATCTTGGCCGTCTCCTCGTGCCCTTCCAAGGGTGCCTCTGGACCACAGGAGTTTTCCATGCTGTTAACAATTCCCTCAGGGAAGAGGCTCCTGGATGCAGAGGCTGGAGCACAGCCAGAGGATTTGCCAGGGGAAGGAAAAGGGCTCCGTGGTGATGGGAGCATTTCCCATGATTGTGCTGTAAATACCCTCGGCACTCGCTCCCATCCCATTGTTCTCCTCTGGAACCAAGGGCAGCCAGGATCAGGGCAAAAAAGGAACCCAAAATATCAGTACAGGTTGGAGCTTTCTGCAGGGAAACTCTGCAGCAGCTTACACAGAGAAAAGGGAAAGTTCTCCCTTTCTTCCTTTGTGTAAGAATTTCCCTTCAACTTCCTATATTTGTTTGGACAATTAAACACTCAATTAAAAATCCCTCCAGAGGGAAAGATGGGTGATATCAGGGATTGAGGCACAATATCACTTCAATCATGGGATACACGCTATATATATATATTTTTTTATTTGTAATTTATCTAGATGTGGCACTGTGTTGTTTGTAAACACATCACCAATCTAAAGAGATCTATAGTTAATAAATAAAATGATAGCACCAGGCTCTTAACTGGCAGCAAATTATTTAATCTGGGATCATTTCATTCATTTCATCCATACAAATAGTTCAGCACATTCTATAACCTGGAAGAATAAAATTCCATAATTGTGAAGGCATTTTTTTCTTTGGAAAAAAAATGAACAAACTCATCCTGGACATGGTTTTATATCCTAAGGCAAACCCAAATATTTTAACCCAAATCCCTCCCTGGGAGGGTGGCAGGGCTGGGCTGGAATTCCCAGAGCAGCTGTGGCTGCCCCTGGATCCCTGGCAGTGTCCCAGGGCAGGCTGGAGCACCTGGGACAGTGGAAGGTGTCCCTGCCATGGCAGGGATTGGGAATGAGGGATTTAAGGTCTCTCCCAACCCATCCAGTCTGGAATTCCACGATTCTGTGAACATTTGAAGGTACCAAATCCTCATTTTCCAAGCCAGAACTACCATTTAGACATTAAATAGACATTTAGACACAAAACTTTTCCCATTTTCACTTGCTGTTTCTCCTAAAAACTGTCAATCTATAGGAAACCCACTAAACCTTAGTGCCCATTCCAGGATTTCTGATCCATTTTTCCAGCAGAACCCAGGGAATGGTGAGCACAGCCACGGTCACTCCCTCTCTGGGATGGGGTTGGTGATGTGGTGAGGGAGCTCAGCCAGATCACACAAACTCCCTCCCCTTTTCCCAGGGATGAAAGTGGAAGAGTTTTCTCCTTGTAGCCCCTCCAAGTGGAATTCCAGCTGCTGGGAATGCCTGTGCCCCTCTCCTGCCCTTCACAAAGTGTTCCTGGAGCTGGAAATGTTTGGAAGGGCTTTGGGCAGTTGGTGACTGGATCAAAGGCAGGCTCTCCCTGTCCCTTGGAGTTTTGACAGGATAAACACTGGTCAGCGCTCATGAAAAGCACCACACTGGCCACGGTGAACTTTGTCAAAAACTCTTATTTCACCAGATTTTTTTGTTTTTTAATCCAAATGTTCAGCTGGGCTCCCCCATCCTCCTGCTGCAGGAGAAATAAACATGTGCTGATACATTTGGTGAGGAAACAAGGCCGTGTTTGTCAAAACACCGTGACTAATCCTGGGGAAAAAAAGATCATTTTCTCAGAAGTTCTGGGCTGGGAACACACAGTGATGCAGGAAAGAACAAAGGAGGAGTTCTTGCTAATCACAACCAAGAAAACGAGATCGTTGTGAGATAATTCACCGACCAATGAGAGAAACCAAACCATTCCTCAGTAGGGAAAGGAGATTTTATAGGCATTAATTACTTCAGGAACTGGACATGGCTGCTCTGGTGTTTTAATTGCACGTCCATCTAATACTCAGATTAAAATGTAATCCTAGTTGATTTTTAAATTCCAGGAGTGGTGCCTACGATAACCCAATATGAAATTTACAACAATAAGGACAAATACAATGTGCATTTTGATTTGTTCTTTGAAATAATTGTAGGGGCTCCTGAAGAATAACCTGCCTTTCCTGCTCTCAGGGTGCTCAGCCTGCTGCAGTCACCTGGTTAGTGGAAATCCTGCAGGAGAGTAAAATTAAAAACCTGCAAATTGTCACACGCATTTTACAGGGTGACCTGAAAATCGGGGAATAAAATCCCAGAATCATTAAGGCTGGGAAAGATGTCCAACATTATGGAGTTCAATGAATAATTCCATGAGGAATTCATGTCTCTACTGACATAAATACAGGCTGTAAGTGTTTTAACTTTGAGCAAACCTTTAAAAAACCCGTGTACAAAATTCATATGTGAGGACAAAACCCTGCGTTTAAGTGAGTTAATCTCCCTGCAACACAAATTCTTCTTAGAGCAGAACTAACAATAAATTCTACTTGTTTTCCACTCTAAATAACATCCGTACTCAAGGAAGGAGGAATATTTTATTTTACATTTTTATAATATATAATATATATAAAATTTGATATATATTTGTTCTCTTCGACCTTATTTTGTCTAAGAGACGTTAAAAATGATGAAATAAAGAATGTCAGGATCCCCTTTGAGGTGTGCCCAGAGCAGTGACAGTGCAGGGCTGTCCCCACAGGCGTTTCTGTCCCTTGTGGGTTTTGATGAAAGGAACCTCAGAGCTCAGCATGCCCAGCTCCTGGAAAAGGGGACAGAGAGGGGACAGAGGGGACACAGAGGGACAGAGAGAGGGGACAGAGAGGGGATAGAGAGAGGACAGAGAGAGGACAGAGAGAGGACAGAGAGGGGACAAAGAGAGGGGACAGAGAGAGGGGACAGAGAGGGGAGAGAGAGAGGGGACAGAGAGGGGATAGAGAGGGGACAGAGAGAGGGGACAGAGAGAAGGGACAGAGAGGGGACAGAGAGGGGACAGAGAAGGGACAAAGAGGGGGATCCAGTGAGCAGGACATGGCAAATTCCTTCCTCTCTGAGGGGCCACTGTCACCTTGCAGAGGGGGGTGGCTGCTGAGGAATTTTGGTGAGAATCCCTCTGCTGTCCTCGCCTCTTTTCAAACATCCCTGAGCCATCAGCCCCTTGTTGTGCAAATATTTAATGCCTTCTCCAAACATTGTGCAACCAAACACCTCCCAAGTTATTGTGCTGTTGCAACCCTCGTTTTCACAGGGACGTGCACTGAGTCCTCCCAGAATCACTGTCAAAAAGTCAGAATTACGAGGGGGTTTTTGTTGCTATCAGGTAAGTAAATGTTAGCCTCAAACAAATGGAAGTCTCGTGGGGTGAGGGGTTGTGCCTCCACATCCACGATCTGCCAGGAATTCCATCTGAGCGGTGCTTTACAGGCTTCATTTCACATTCCCATCTTTTAGGGATCTGCCCAAACATCTCTGGAGAGGCAGAACTGCTGCAAGAGCTGTCCACCAACCCAAGATGCCAGCTGAGCTGCCCTGTGACAGGCAGCAGGCACTCCGAAAAGCAAAATATCCCCCTCAGCAGCTGGGCTCCAAAGGGCTGCTTTAATTCGTGTTTGTTTTTAAGCAGGCCTGAGCATGATCCCACACGCATTTGTTACAGTTTCCCGAGGCAGCCCGGTGATTTCAGGTTGTTAACAGGGATTATTTACTGCCCGTGTTTATCCCAGGTTTATGGGATCTCCCTGGGCATGGAAGGGATTTGTTTGTCTGCAAAGGTTTCTCCGTTCCAGAGCAGCTCCAGAACTCAAAGGAAATTATCCAGAAGAGGTTTTGCCAAATGTCCCGTGTCTCTCTCCGAGGTCAGGATCACAGTGATCACCTGCAAGGACTGACTCCCTGTTTATAATCCCCGTCCTTTCACTTTCCTGGGGTCAGCTCACGGCAGATTTATTCCAATTTCCTTGCAAAACAACGTTTGGGGAAGTGCAGTAAAGGAGGATCCTGTAAATGCTGACGTGCTTGGGAGTTTCTGGGCTTCTCTGTTTCACTGGGCTCACAAGGTTTTGGGGTTTTTTCTGTGTGGGAATGCCTGACACTGCAAAAGTATTGATTTGATAGAGTAAAACCAGCAAATTGAACGAAATGGGGCATTAAAGGTGACTTTACACCATCAGCCCTCAGGCTGGAGGAGCCTCCAAGCAGCAGGAGCAGAAGTGCTGATGGAAAATCCACTGGGAAAGTGGGAACAGCAGCTGAGAGAGCTCTGAAACTCCCTGGTGCCCTTTCAATTGCACAGGACCTTGGCCCACGTTTGAAACCCAACATGAAAACACACAAAATAATGGAAACAGCATCACTGAGCTTGGTTTGGGCCAGAAGATGTCACCAGACCTTCCTGGCTGACTTCAATATTGTCCCTTAAAGGTGCTGGGGTGACCTAATTGTGGCCTTCCAGTACCTGAAAGGAGCTACAAGAGAGATGGAGAGAGACAATTTGCAAAGGCCTGGAGTGACAGAACTGCTGCTGACACAAAATAGAAATATTTCTTAAAAAACCCCACCCCTATCCATGATTTAAAAATAATCAGAAGACTTCAAACCCAAATTTTCCTGGCAAAAATGAACCACTCTAAAGCAATACTCATGTTTTATTCCTATAGGTAAGGTCAGCCCAGCAATGCATTAAAAGGTGACCAATTCTTGATTTATCCCACAAAATATCTGAGGGGCTAATTAAAAATAAATTCTTTGGGATTGATTATTGAAACTAAATCCCAAATCGGCGAAAAACAAGTAACAGAACTCGTTCTTAACTACTGCAAGACGGGGAAGTTAAAACTGGAAAAGTTGCACAACCAAATAAACTGAATTTTGTCCAAATTCACTGGATCAAATTACAGTCAGCTGGTAATGATTGTGAGCCAGTGAGGCCTGGTGTATACAGGGGGTATAGAAATCTCCTCCAAATACGAAACAAATTAGGAATAATTTGCCTCTAAACAAGCATTTGATGCATGAAAAAGGAAAACACAAACCTCACGATCCTTTTCAGAGCCACTGCCTGAACCAAGGCTCGTTTCCAGTTCCAAAGGGTCCAAGTCAGCTGTGACAAAAGTGTGGTGGAAACCACCTTGGGAAGCCTCCCACAGTGTCCTGGTTCCTGAAGGGGAGAGGGAGAGAGGCTCTGTGAGCTGGAGCTGACACCAGCACCGTCCCCTTTGGGGCTGGAGCAAATTATGTGGGATGAGAGGAAAAAAAACACTGTAAAGGACAAAACCTCCCTGCACCACATTCTTAATTAACTTAGAATTAACTTAATTAACCAGAATACACAGGATCATGCAATGGTTTGGGTTGGAAAGGAACTTAAAGCCCATCCAGCCCCACCCCTGCCATGGCAGGGACACCTCCCACTGTCCCAGGCTGCTCCAAACCCCAATGTCCAGCCTGGCCTTGGGCACTGCCAGGGATCCAGGGGCAGCCACAGCTGCTCTGGGCACCCTGTGCCAGGGCCTGGAATTCCCAGCCAGGAATTCCTGCCCAAGATCCCATCCAGCCCTGCCCTCTGTCCCTGTGAAGCCATTCCCTGTGTCCTGTCCCTCCATCCTTTGTCAATAGTCCCCCTCCATCCTTTCTGCAGCCCCTTCAGATGAGGCCACAGTGAGGCCAGCCCAAAGCTTCTCCAGGCTGGGCAATCCCAATTCTCCAGCCTTTCCTGCCAACAGAGCTGCTCCATCCCTCTGCTCATCCTGGTGCACCCCTGGGGACTCCCTCCAGGTCCGGTCACTCCCTTCAGCTCCTTTGGTTCAGCTCTGACACACTGCAGAGCTTCACTTCACCCTCACCAGAGAGCCTGAAGCCACCTTGGCTCTTGGAGGATGCACTTCCAGCTTTTAAAGGTCCAAAACCCTGAGAGCTTAAAATAAATACATTTCCTAAACGTTGTGGAAGCACAAAACCTTGTGCTTGTACACATTTACAAACATCCCTCAGCCTTGACCTGGACCTGCTCAGCATCTGAGCTTTTGTTTTTTCCCAGGTCAAATTGTTTTGTGAATTCAGATCAATTCAGCAAATTACAGCAGCACGGAGAGTAGGAAACTGCCCCGGGATTGTCCCTGCTTTGTCACAAGGGTTCAGTGCCCTTGTCACCGACTCTCGGTCACTCACAGCCGCCTGGTCACCTCGGGAGGAAGGAAACTGCCCTGTCACTGGGACAGCAGGAAAAGGAGGAGAACGCCAGGGGAAAGGAAGTGCAGCCCAAGTCAGGGATGGAGGCAGCGTCTCGGGGCTCGGCTCTGAGCCTGGCAGCCTTTTTGGTGTCAAAACCGCATTTCAAGACCTCTATTTTAAAAACTCCCCCACAGTCAAAGGCGCCGAAGCTGTGAGCGCGAACCCCGTGCTCAGGATGGCTTTAACTCCTTCCCTGAGCAGCGGGAGCAGGAGAAGCCGCTCCCTTCCCATCCCATCCCACCCCACCCTGCCCGACATCCTGGAGCGGAGCTTTCCCCACCGGGCCAGCCCTGCTGCACCTCCCTGTGCTCGCCTTTCCGTGGATCCGCGCTTCTCCCACGGCATCCCCGGCGCTCATCCCACCGCCGGGCTGCTGGCAGGGCACGGAGGGGACAGCAGGGCACGGCTGGCACTGCCCAAACCATCCCCAGGGCCAGCCCAGGGCACTCAGCCCGGGGGTTTCAGTCTGAAAGGGACATCAGCGCCGTCACCACAACCAGGACGAACGAGGAAATGCCGGCTTCTTCCAGAAAAATATTGGAGACAAACATGGCAAAAAACGATGCTCTGGCGAACCTTGACACCAGGTTATGCTCCAAGGCCCCTCCAGCCTGGCCTGTGTGAAACGTGGTGAATGTAAAGAAACAAACTGTTAATTACACAATCTGTTTCAGCAGGGAAAAATCATCATCGACAAATTCAGGAAAATTCGCTGGGTGGTTTAAAAAACTGTAGTAAAGAATGATATTATACCTTTACTGTAATAGTTCTTTCCCTCACTTAGGAAAGCTTCAGAAATACTGAATTTTCAGTCCTGTGAAAAAGCGTTCCAGTAATAAAGAGAGACTTAAAGCTCCACAGGAGACAGTTTGAGTACTTAAGCAGAGTTTTGATTTAGTTTTGATTTACTTCTCTGAGGTCCCAGCCCAGAAACCTGCCCCAATACTCATGCAGAGCACAAAAATAGATTCCCAGCTGCACATACAAACCCCTGTCTGCTCAGATGGTAATAGAGCGGGTCATTAAAAATCAGCTTTTTTAACACAGGAAGTGCTGCAGCCTTCTACATTTTACCACATTCAGTGTCTCCAAAAGAGATGCTTGCAAGGAGGAGCAAGGCAACAAGCCCACTTGTATCCCAAACATCATTTTAAGGGAATCTGGCTGCATGCTCTGTTGATTTTCTTCATGTTACCAAGACATGACTGTATTGGTTCCAAAAACTTCACTAAGTGAGATTTATTCCAGAGATGAATGCTTCTTGTGCATTATGTCTGGAACATTTCAGCTGTATCCCAGGCAAAGCATGTCATGATCTGAGTGAGGCTCTGGAGTTTTGGGAGGTGTTGAGTTGTGGTAACGCTGAGAAGGAGCTAACTGCATTTTTTCCAAGCATTACCTGTGTTTGCTCTGATCTGTGTCAGGATTACACATCTGGCTCGAGCTGCAGGCTCCCTTCAGACACATCCTGTGACCCTCAATGTCCCTGGCTCCCCTCAGAACCCCCGGTCCTGCTCAAGTTCCAGCATCTTTCAAGTGCCCCTGGCTCCCAGTACCCCCAAGTCTTCCTCATCTCCTCTGAGAACCCCTGGCCCTCCTTGAGTCACCTTGGCTTCTCTTAGGACCCTGCCACCCCTCAAATCCCTCTGATCCCCCCTCAAGCTCCTCTGGCTCCCTTCAATTCCCTCTGGCTCTCTTTAAAAACCCTGGTCCCTCTGAACCCCTCCCTGGCTGCCCTCCGAGTCCTCATTCCCCCTCAAATGCTCTGGGTTCCTCTCAGAACCCCTGGCCCCCATCGAGTGCCCCAGGCTCGCCTCAGTACCTGACACCCCTCAAATCCCCCTGGCTCCCCTCAGAAGCTTCAGACCCCCTCAAATCCCCCTGGTTCCCCTCAATACCCGGGTCCCTCTCAGTGTCCCCCCAGCATCTTCTCCGGGTCCCCATAACGTCCTGACTCCCCTCAAGCCCCTCGGCAGCTCTCAAGTCCCCCCATTTCCCCTCGGCACCCCCGGGCCGTGGAGGCGGTGGGGTGGGAGGGCTGAGGGAAGGGGAGTCGCCGCCGGGCCGGGCCCTCCGGCGGGCGCTGGCAGCGGGCGGAGGGCGGGCGGGAGCAGCGGGCCGGGCCCCGCTATTTGTACGGGAGCGGGGCCGAGCCCGCCCCAGTGCCCGCCGCTGTCCGCACCATGCCGGGGCTCCGAGCCTCCCCGCCCGCCTTCCTCCTGCTCGTCGTGCTGGTCTTTCCCCGTGGCAGCCCCGCGGCGCCGGGCGCCGGGCAGGAGCTGGAGCCCGGCAGCCGCTCGGCCGTGGCGGCGGCGCGGGTGGCCCTGCACTACCGCAACTTCCAGGCGGGATCCCCCGGCGAGCTCAGGGTGCTCGGGGAGGTCCGCAAGGCTACGCTGAAGGTAAGCGGGGAGCCGGCGGGGTGTGAAGGGAAGCTGGGAAAGTGTAATTAATAGTAATTATTACATTAGGATTGTTTTGTATAAGTGAGCTTAGCGCGTTCCCACGCAGGGCGCCTTCCCGCGTCCCTCAAGAGCCGCTGCCCCATCCTCGGGGACACTCGGGGACAGCAGGCACCGCTGTCCCATCTCTCTCCCTCACGGACACCTGGGTCTCCTCAGGGACCGCTTTCCATCTGTTCCTTCCTCAGGAACACCCGGGTCTCCTCAGGGACACCCGGGTCTCCTCAGGGACCGCTGTCCATCGTCCCTCGTGGCTCTCCTCAGGAGCTGCCGTCCCGCAGTCCCTCCCTCATACCGCCAGCTTCATCTAAAGGCGATGCAGTTCCCACCACAAAATATACCTTAATCTTCCAAAAATCACATCGAATTGAGGTGACGGAATGGGACAGGAGTTCCAGAGAGGAGCAGCTGCGGGGACAGAGCCTTCCCTTCCTGGGATGCTCGAGGTGGTGCTCGGGGTACAGCCCTTCTCCTCCTCCAGGTTTGGGGGGTTTTTTGACAGCTTATTCAATTTCTGAAAGTACAGGATCAGGCAAAAACTTGTGGGGAATGTTTGTCCCGGGCTGTAGATCCTGGAAGGAATGCATCACCTTCCTGGAGAGCTGAGGGATGGGATTTAAATCCATCTCTGTGCTCCTGCTGCTGGGCAGCTCCTGAGAGCAAGAGCTGCTTGTTCTGGGTTCCCAGAAAAACAAATTCTGGATCCTGGATTTTGCTGGGCAGCTCCTGAGAGCAAAGGCTGGTGGTTCTGGGTTCCCAGTCTGAGGTGCCAAAGGCAGCCCTGGATTCCACTGGATCCTTTCCAGGATCTGGAGATCTTCCACCACTCATCCTGTGCAACTCCTAAAACTGAGTAAGAGGGTGTAGTGTTAAATCTCCCCTCTCAAAAAAGGTATTCCGAACCAAGCAGAAATATCTGGGATGCATTAATTAATGCAGCCTTTGTATTACAGAGATCATTGGGTGCTGAGCATGGAAATGCTCCTGGGATATTTAATTTTTCCTTTAAATTCCCCAAATTTCCTTTCCTGAAACTGCTACAGACACCTATGACGGGAATTTTCTGTGTTATTTTATTCTCCCCAAAAGTACACACACTTGTGTATTTCCTGGGCACTTTGCATATGTCTACATTTAAATATTTCCATATATAAACACCTGTGCCTGGCTGAAGAATAAGTGAATATTTGTGGGGAGGTGAAGGGGTTTTTCCACCCTCTGTCAGCCACCTGCCTCCTGATACAGGAAGGGAAATAATTGGCTCATTACAGAGAAGTGAAATTGCTCTTTATTTCCTCAGTGCTGGCTGCTGTAGGAGCTCGCTGGAACCACTGTCTGCAGTTTATTTCCCTTTTTTCTTTTCTTTTTTCTTTTTTTGGCACACTCTGTGAAAACAAGAGGAGAAATGCACTAAAAGTGGGCACTTCCTTCTTTCCTGTCCTCCCCTGGAAAAAAAATGAAAAGAATTTCCTGGAAGGAATTTGCTGTATTAGATGAAGGCAAGAGGCAGAAACGTTGGGATTGGGGTGGTTTTTTTCAGGTTTGTCTGGTTTTTAATTATTTTTGAAAGTGGGCTGATTTCCTATCGGTCACTCTATGACTGGATCTCATAAAATCAGGATAATTTTTTTAGTGGAATTTAATAATGAGCATTGTAATTTAATACTACCTTTATTAGCCCAGGAGCTGGTGAAACTGGTAATTGGAAACAGGGCTGGGAACTCTCTTAGATGGGAAAGCTCTTTCAAGTTCAGGTAAAATGAGACTTTTTTCCTGGCAACAAAATGCCAAACCTGGGATAATCCTTACCTTGCTGTGGGAAGCAGATGATTTTTGTTGTCCCTTCTTTTCTCTTGAATGAGGAACTTACTGGAAACAGCAGCTCCTGGAGGGGTTGTCCTGCACTTTAAAATACACTTTTGATAATGAAACATTAGTTTGTGCCAGCTGGAGATCCCAGAATTTAAAGAGAAAACTTTTGGGAGCAGCTTCCCATCCCAAGCTGTCCTGGAAATCCTAATTTAGAGCAGGGAGGTGAAGGAGAAAGGGGAAGGCCAGGTGGCCTCGTGCAACATTTGATTAAATTAGATTAGAAAATCCAATTTTCAAACATTTTCAAACAGCGCAACACCACAGCTCCGCTCCCGGATATTAAAGTCAATTAAAAACGTTCTGTTAATTTCCAGCAGTCAGGGGTGGGAAAGGCAGAATCCACGGCAGGGCCACATCTCTGACTCCTTTTCCCAACTTCTCCCTGCTCAGTGATCCAGGCAAAAACTGATCCCAGGGCAAAAATCCTGCTGGGAAAACAGAGGGGGAGAGATGGGAACCTCCTCAGGATGTGGGGAGGGAGGGATCCTCCCTTTCTGTGCCCCTGGGGAGTGAGGGGAGTGCAAACTGATTAGAAACTGATTGGAAACTGATTGGAAACTGATTTAAACGGATTGGAAACTGATTGGAAACTGATTCCTCGGGGTCCTGCAGTGAAGCTGCTCTGAAATTTGCTGTTTTGGCCTTCCCAGGACCAAAAATCTGTCAGGAAAGTTGCAGTAATTTGCAGCCCAGAAGTAAAAGAATCCCGTGACCCAGATATTGAGTGGAAAAATGAATTACTCACTTGTTTTCTTCTCTTTTTTGGACACTTTTATCTTTGGCTGCTGCCCTGGGGGTTGCCAGATATCCCTGAGCTCTGCTCAGCTCACACTCTGGGATTGGGTAACGGCATTTTGGGATGAGAGGGGGGGAAAACAGTGGAAATGAAAGTTTTCCTTTGGGACTACAGAGACTTTTGTACATTTATTTCATACCAAATGGAGCTTCTCCCTTCTCCCTGGTGAGCTCAGGAAGCCTCAGGTGCTCACACCAGACTAAACATTTGTTTTGTGTGGAGCATCATTTGAAAGCTGTCTAGGCAGCAGCAGTGGGGTGGGAGTACCTGCTGGCAGTACTGTGGGGGAGTTGTTGAAATCAGGAGGGAATGTCAGCCTGAAAACCCCCAGAAACACAGAGTTTTGTGCTCCTGTAAAAGTCCTGCTGATTATTGCAGCCTCTCTCACCTGCAGGAGTGATGATCTACAGGAGTAATCCTGGGTCTCTGTAAAAATCCCCAAATTTAATCAGGTTAGGGTTGTTGTAAACCATAGAGCACCTAATGGGTGGCTTTACAACAGTTAAAATCTTAGACTTCAATGTGATTATTGCATGAGATGAGACCTTTCTAAGCTTAATTTCATTGCAGTCACTCCTTTGGTGATCCTGCATTTCACAAAGTCAGTTCTCACCACTCTGCCCATTGTCACTTTGAGGACAACATTTGAGGCAGTTCACAAAAAGGGCAGAAGGGGAGAAGAAATAAATTATCAAAAAGTCTGAGCTCATCCTCTCTGTTTCCTGCACCTCCTCCGTGGTGAGATTTGCTTCCACCCTGGACTTGTCTCACCCTAAAGCTCCAGGAGGGGATTTTATAAAAATTGAGTGATTGAAGCAAATTTTTACCTGCATTTTCCAGCTCTGTGCAGGTACCTCAGGCGGGTGCTGAGCTGAGGGTCTGCTGTGGGTATGAAACTCCACTCACCTTGACCAGGAATAATTTCCTGGGAGAAAAGTGTGCTGGGAGGCTCAGGGTTAAATAAATAACACACAAAGGTTTGCTTTGTGTCCTGCAAACAGCCAGAATTGTATTTAAACACCAAGGAAGAGTAAAAATCAGTGATGCTGCACTCAAAGCCAGGGAGTTTCAGAAGGTACCTCCCCTCCTCAGAGCTCCTTGCAGCACATGAGGCTTTAATTCCATGTCTGGCTCCATCTCCTCTCTTCCAGAGCATCCCAGAGTCTGGTCACAAGTATTACCTGCAATTCAGCACTGAGGACTACAGGACTGGGGTGAGTTCCTGCTCTTCCTCCTCACCCTGGGCATCAAACCAGCTCCACAACAGGGACATTTGTGTCCTAAATGGATCTGCCACGGTGGAAGGACCTTTCTGCTCCTCCCCCCTGCCCGTCTTTGCTCCAGGGCTCACCTGAGTGATCCTCTGGCCTCAATCCCCAGAGGAATTCTTGGTCATGGAGGCCACCAGAGGCCTGAGGTGAACTGTGCAGTGGCTGGGGACAGTGTGACAGTCACAGTGTCACCGTGTGGGCTCCATTCTCCTTTTGGGGTGTCCACACCCCAGACTGGGGATCAGGAGCTGGCAGCTCCATGTTCTCACCCCCCTCCACTCACTCCGTCCCAGCTGTCTGCAGCACCTCACTCTCCTCTTCCTTCACACACGTTCTGTGGCATTCAGATGGTTTTCAGAACTTACTGGGAAGCCTTGGATTGTTTTTGTTTCAAGGCTGGCACAGCGAAAGTCCCTGTTATCAATTAATGTTGAGCTCTCACAAACATATTTCCAAGATGACTTAGAGCATTGTCATGTCCTGAAAGCAGGACAAGCATTAATTAAAACCTTCTGTTAAATCCCTTTAGCCTTGTGGTTTTAACCTCTTTCCTGGAAAAAAAGCAAAAAATAAAATCCTTCTTGACACTTTGGTAACCCCTGAACAGCTTCGTGCAAAGAGTGAGTTGCTGGTAAATAAAACCTTGTTTAAAAATAACACTTTGAAACTCTCCCTCGACAGGAAGATGCTGGGAACTGCCTGGCTACGGTGCTGTATCCAAAGAAAAAGTCTCCTCCTGTTGTCAGCATCAAGTGCTCCCACACCAAAGACCAGCAGGAAATCCAGGAAGAGGACAACAGACTTTACCAAAGGATCAGGCACCAAAGCAAACCCATAACTGGAAGCAACATTCCAGGTATATTCCTCCAAATGTTCACCTGTATTTCATTTCATCTCAAAGGACACAAACATTTGAAAAGGAGACACTGCTGACAGCAGCACCCTGACCCTGCTGTCAAAGCAATCCCACCTCCCCAGGGGTTTCTGGGAGAACAGAGCCCCTCTGGATTTACCACTGGCACTCAGCACCAGCCTCTGAGGGTGGTTGGGGTTTAAAAGCAGCTCCACACCATTTCTAAATTGAGTCAGTGCAGGTTGTCCTCCAGGAATAAGGAGTGTCCAAACCCACAGAGCTCCCCAGCTGTGCCTGGGAGTTCACTGGGGATGACCAACACAACTTTTCCATCCTGGAAAAATCCCATCTTTTCTCCCAGCTGGGTCAGGACTCCCATGATTGGGGATCTTCGGGTTTCTCACCTCATCCCTCTCTTGGCAGTGTCAGCTCTGCCACACTCTATTCTTCCCCTCCCTCCTCCCTGTGACACGTCAGAGGGAAGAGCCCCATCCAGGAATGGTGCTGTGCCAGGCAAAACTGCTCTGAGCTTCTTCATTTTGTGCTGCCCAGCCAGAATGAATATTCTTTTCTGTTTCTGCTTGCCTTGCAGACAGCTATGGCATCATTGAGCCTGCCCTGGAGCCAGTGTGGGCTCTGGCTGTGGCTGGCAGCAGCTCCATCATGTGGGAAAAGTCCACGGAGACCTTGGCATACTCCCTGGCCCAAGTGAAGTCCGTGAGGCAGTGGGTGAGTCAGGAGGGGCAGGGGCAGCACAGAGCCCTGCTCTGAGGGGGATTCCCCAGATCCCAGGGCCTGCTCCTCACCAGCAGCTCCCTCTGCACCAGCACTTTGGCCAGCTTTGTCCCTGAGCTCCAGTAAACCACAGCAGACTGTAAATTTCAACAATGTCAACCTGTGCTGATGATAATTCTTTTGTTTTTCACACCTGCCCAGATCAGGAAAGATGATTTTATCGAGTTTGACTACACTGTGCTGCTGCATGAAATCCCGACCCAGGTAAGGAAGCACAGCCCCTCCTGTCAGCAGGAGATGATAAAATCATCAGCCAAGATGATAAAAACCTGTGTTTCCATTTAAACCCCTCCTCCAGGAAATCATTTCCTGTCACATGCGCCTGACGTGGCTCCCCGGGCGCCCCCTGAAAGTGAAACATTTCTGTGCTGCCGAGAGCCGCGGTGGGGACGAGGGATCCGGGGCAGAGTCTGGATCGGCTGCTGCCCCTGCAGCTGAAAAAGGAGCAAATTTGTAAGTGGAATCCTCCCTTCAGTGGATATGGATCCGATCAGCAGACGCCTGTGCTGACAGACCTGGAGCTGGGATGGCCCTTCCTCGCCGGGCAGGGAACGGGAGCGGCTTCACTGATCTGTTCTGTGCCACAATCAATTCCTGTCACTTCTTCAACTGAGAGATTCAAGCTCTGCAGCTCTGCCTGAAGCCTCTGCTACTCCACACGTACACAGATGAACACACAGCGGTTGATTTGATGTCACTAATTAACTGTTACCTAAGAGTTTATAAAACAAAATTAATATATTTGGATAAAGATCGTGAGCAAAGTGTTAATCTGTCACTGAGAGAGATTTGCCTACTAATTTTTTATCATGTTTTGGGCTACAATCATGCTTATTTTTAACTCTCATCTCCAATAAACCAAATGCCATCACTCAGGGTCGAGGCTGGGTTTTCTTTCTGCTGCTGTTGGAGCCCAAATTTCCACCTCCTCTGTTACCTCAAAGCCAACCACAGCTGCAGAGCCAGGGAGGCTCCGTGGGGATGAATTCCCAGCTTTGGGAACAGCTCCTGTGCTATTCCTGCCACCACAAAGTCTTGGCTTTGTCCTCTGCCACCAAATTCTCCAGCTGGGTTCCCAGCAGATCCACCAGTGTCCCACCTCTCTGGGATTGTGCCACTGTCCCAAACCCACCTTTTAGCCAGGTTTGTGGCAGGATAAATCCTTCCCAGGAACACCACGTTCCTGAGGAACAGAGGCTCTGGGGTGGCTGTTCTGTTTAATTTGGGGTGGTTCTCACAATCCTTGAGCTGGAATTGGGAACAGCAATTCAAGGATTTCACCCAACACCTTTCCCTGGATGTTTTTAGGTTGGGTGATGTCAGCTTCCCAAATTCCAGCATTTTACACAAATAAGTCTGATTTCCTGACTGAAGCTTTTCCCCTCAGCACCCAATAAACTCAGGGAAGCAGCATTCCACACCCTCCTGGTGTTTTCATTCCTGCTGAATGGGAGAACATTTCTCATCGTCAGAAGTGTGAAATCAGGGAGCGAAATTCCAACATTCCTTGAAGAAGCCGGGAAAAAATGAATATTTTATGGAATTAAGCCAAGGAAATAGGATGGATTTGGCCCTTTGGGGCTCTGCTCTTGTCTCCTTACCTTGTTTTTGCCACTGGCACTTGCCAGGCCCCAGGGTGGTGGGACTGACTGCTCACAAACCCACAGCACTTCAGGAACTCCAGAGGAACTTCTGGATAAGTGGCAAAGCTGTTGGAATTCTAAGGCAAAAAGTCTCCCCCAGCTGCTTTTAGGCCAAGGTTTCAGCCTAAAACCTCAAATCATGGAGCAAAACTCTTGGGGTTTGTTTCTTTTTGTGGAGAACCAGCAAGTCTGGCACAACTCATCAGCCAGGAATTCACATCACAACTGGTCTGAACATAATACAAACCCCATAAATATAAATATAAATATAAATATAAATATAAATATAAATTCCATCAATAGAAATAAACCCCAGAAATACAAACCCCAGAAATACAAATAAAACCATACCCAGCCTGTTTCTTGTCCTGTGTTCCCACTGCTTTCATCAGACAGCTCCAAATTTTGGGAGAAGCCCTACATTTGTTTGTCCTAGAAAACTTCCAAATGTCTGAGAACCTGCAGGGCTTTTCTGGAAATGAATTCCAGCTGAGCATTCCCAAAAAACAACGCCGTGGATGTGGGGGAATCAGGATTTTGTCCCATGGACACCCCACATCTCACCCTGAGCAGCTCCAGGCCCTGGCAGATCCTTTCCCGAGGTTTCCATAAATCATTTTCCAGCCTTTCCATGAGGAGCAGCAGCCCTGGCTGCTCCAGTTGTTTCTGTCTGGGAAGCAGCAGCTCCAGAGCTGTGCCAGGAATGTCACTGGGTTTGGACTGGAACTTCCCTCCCTGTTTACTGGAATCTGCAAAAACACTTTTCAGCTGAGGAGGACAGGAAGGAGGAAAGAAACTTCAACGTGGACAGTCTGGGAATAATTTAAAATACAGAATGATGGGAATATCTTCTCACCTAACCCCTTTGTTTTGTCTCTGCTTAGAGTCAGCAAAGTGATTCCTGAGCTGAACATCAGCTGCAACTCAGCCTCTGGATTGGGAGATGCTGGGAAAAGGGATCTGTGGCTGGATTTCTTACACCCTCTGGATTGTGAGATTCTGGGAAAAGGGATCTTTGGTTTGGATTTCTAACCCCCTCTGGATTGTGAGAGTCTGGATTGTGAGATTCTGGGAAAAGGGATCTTTGGTTTGGATTTCTAACCCCCTCTGGACTGTGAGATTCTGGGAAAAGGATCTTTGGTTTGGATTTCTAACCCCCTCTGGATTGTGAGATTCTGGGAAAAGGGATCTTTGGTTTGCATTTCTAACCAAGAGCCAAAAGCCAAGCCCATACATGAATCCACACCCCAAGCCTATTAAATCCACATTCCCAAGCCACAGAGTAATTCCATGTTGTTCCCAGCTTTGGGAAGAGGCAGCTCCTCCCAACAGCCCCGAGAGCTGAGCTCCATCCTTGTGCCACCAGTGGCACTGGATTTGGTGACAGGCACTGACTGATCCCTCTGCCCAGTGGGTTGAGACTCCGGAGGATCCTGTGCCATATCCAAAGGATTTGGAGGGGAAAATTCCATCTGGAGGGAAGTGATGTCCCACTCCCTGTACACATCCAGCAGCTCTTACCTCAGTTTCCTGGTTTGACATTTGCAAATAAAGATGTATCAAGTAAAAAATAAAATTATTTTAATAGCTCTCAATTAAGACAAATGTCAAGCAAATCATCAGCCACGGTTCACATCTATTTGTTACAAGAGCATTTACACGTGAGCAATCCCCTGGTGGTGTTGACAACGCCCCAGAGGAAAAGTTTTGTGATAAAATTCCAAGTCCAAATCCCACTGGAGCCCTCCTTACCCAGCCTGGGCTGCTTCCATGGCTTGGAGAAGACTGGGACAAACTGTTCATGGACTCCAGAGGAATCCCATCAGCTCTTGGCTTTGCCCTTTTTGGCAGGAAGTCTCCCCGTTGCTTCCAGGTATTTGTTGATGATTTCCTCCCGAGTGCTGGCTGAGCAGGGGTGGTATCTGGAGTATTCCATGGTGTATTCCCCTTTTCCCTGCAGAGTTGGGACAAGGAAGTGAGGACGGGCCATGTGTCACCCTGGGCACACATCTGTCTGGGAGGGAACACCCAGGGATCCTCTGCAGTCCCCCCCAAACAAATTGGAAGAATTGTTTGGCCAGGAATTCCACATCTCTGACTTGATTTAATCTCATTCCCTTCTGCAGGGTCAGGATGATCCAATGAGCCCAAATTTCCAGAATCCAACATGTTTTAGCAAGAAGGACCAGGAGGACTCACCTCTGTGCAGGACCTCAGCTCAGTGGCATATCCAAACATGTCATTCAGTGGCACCTAAAATCCAAACACATTTGCTGGCAATGAGGGTTTTTCCATCACTTTCAGGCTATCAGCTAATTAATCCCAATTATGACATAAAGAGTCAGTGCTGTCTGTAAACAGCTCTGATTTAATGGGCTGCTGTTGTAAAGCATCTGTTATTTTAATTTATTAAAATAAGCATCTGTAATTTATTAATTAAAGGGTGTTTTTAGCAGGAAACCTCAAAAATCTGAGAGTTCGAGTGCACCAGGAACTGGAATATCCTAAATTCAGTGACGATTCAACCAGCAAGGTTTGAGGTATCTCCAGACATCCCTCCCAGGATAATTTGGGAAGCAGGAGGCCCACGGGGTGTGGTTGTCCCAGCAACAGGAAAACACCCAGTGACCCTTTCCAATCATTTTCAGGAGAGAGATAAAAGAGGGAACATTGAAACGGAGTCAACCCACAACTGCATCCATATGAACTGAGGAAAAGCCAGAGTGAAACACAGGGAGAGGGAAGAGAGGAGCACACAGACCTCAGCATAGAGAGTGAAGTATCCCTCGGAGCCGTCCTGGCCCGTGATGATGCCGTGGCGCCGGTTGATCCCGGCGATCACGGCGCCCTGGAATTCCGTGGGAGCCACCACCTCCACGGCCATGATGGGCTCCAGGATGCGCACGGCAGCGTTCTCCATGGCTGGGGGGACAGGGGGACAAAGAGCCCGGGGTCAAAGGTGAGCCTGGTGTCAGGCAGGCTGCCCCCCTGGGTGTCCTACAACCAAAAATGTGTGTTCTGCAACCAAAAATGTGTGTTCTACAACCAAAAGTGTGTGTCTTACAACCAAAAATGTGTGTTCTACAACCAAAAATGCGTGTTCTGCAACCAAAAATGTGTGTTCTGCAACCAACAATGTGTGTCCTACAACAAACAATGTGTGTCCTACAACCAACCATGTGTGCTCTATGGAATAAAGAATCCAGTGTGATTGAGGTGAGCCTGGTGTCAGGCAGGCTGCCCCCCCGGGGTATCCTGCAACCAAAAATGTGTGTTCTGCAACCAAAAATGTGTGTTCTACAACCAAAAATGTGTGTTCTGCAACCAAAAATGTGTGTTCTGCAACCAAAAATGTGTGTTCTGCAACCAAAAATGTGTGTCTTACAACCAAAAATGTGTGTTCTGCAACCAACAATGTGTATCCTATGGAATAAAGAATCCAATGTCAAAGATGAACCTGGTGTAAGGCAGGCTGCCCTCTTGTGTATTCTACAACCAAAAATGTGTGCTCTACAACCAAAAATGTGTATTCTGCAACCAACAATGTGTATTCTACAACCAAAAATGTGTGTTCTGCAACAAACAATGTGTATCCTACAACCATCAATGTGTATCCTACAACCAACAATGTGTGTCCTATGGAATAAAGAATCCACTGTCAAAGGTGAGCCTGGTGTAAGGCAGGCTGCTCCCTGCCTCGGGTTGCAAGATGCAACCTGAAGTGTGTGTTGGCCAAATGTTCTCTTCCTACCCCGCGGGGATGAAGCTGGTGGTGTTGCTGTACTGAATTCAGGGGAAAAAAAAATGGATTTCCTTCGTCCAGCCACAGGAATTATTGTGCCTCCCTCAGGAATTCTAGGAACTCTTGGACGTGTTCTGCTCCATAAAACTGGGCAAGCTTTGGGGGGATGGATGGATGGATGGACAGGGATGGAGGGACAGGGATGGATGGGGGAAAGGATGGAGGGAAGGAACGAAGGGGAGAAATGAAGGAAGAGGGAATGGAAGGAAGGGCGGGATGGAGGGAGGGATCACTGGGGGAACAGATGGATGAGGGGGATGGATGGATGGCTCCCAGCCATCAGAACCCACCCGAGGAGGAGGCTGTACCTTGTTTCAGGGCCCCCTCTCCTGCCCTGATGAAGGAGATCTCGTTGGAGTCCACCATGTGGTGGGCGCCGTCCTCCAGCACGAAGCGCACCCCGGAGATGCGGTGTCCCGACAGCAGCCCCTTCTCACAGGCCTCCCGGAACCCCTGGGCATCACACCCCAAAGTCACCCCCAGAACCTGCACCCTCTGGCCCCTCAGCTGGATTTTTACAAATAAAAAACCCCAGAACGGGGAAAAACGCCCCTCAGGATTTGCCTTCTTAAGGGACTCCACGGCCAAACCCCAGAAGAAAGCTCAGTGTGGAAAGGGCTCTTGCCTGGAGAACAAGATTCCTTTAAGACTGTGGTTTGTTCAGGATTCGGCAAAAATCTTTGAAGTGTTGCATCGTGGAAAAAATGAAGAAATAATTGTAGGTGGTTACAGGGATTCCAAGATGTTGGTGGGTTAATTAAAGCTGTGTGTGATAAATTATACAGCGAGGCAGTCACCGAGGGGATAAAGAAACAGAATTTGGGAATTGAGGCAGGAAATGCAACTTAATTACAGTTTCCTCCATAACTGACCTCAGAGAAGTCACAGAATAAGTTACACATTTTGGGGTTGGGAGGAGAATTGTGGGGACACAACCAGAAGCAGAAGAGGGCAGGAAAAAGCAGCTTGAGCAGGAGGCTCTCACAAAGGAAACAGAGCCAGCACTCCACCAAAGGGAACAGCAGCTCCTGAATTAACTGGGAACCCCAGGAATGCAAGACACGAAGTAAAACCACACGACTGTGATCCTGCTGCCGCTGGAGCCACGGGGAAAGGCTCCTTTGCTGGGGCAAGGCAGGCACAGCAAATGCGGGCAGCAGTGCAGGAAAACAACGGGAATCAGGATTTTCTGCATCAGAGAAAGGGCTGTACCTTTTCCACAGCGGGCACAAACTGCTTGGGAATATTTGTGCCAATGGTTCTGTCCTCAAATTCCAGTATGGTGAAGTCCTCTGGCTCCAGGGGCTCCAGCACCCCGATGACTTTGCCGTACTGGCCCGCTCCTCCTGACTGCTTCTTGTGGGTGAACTCAAACCTAAAGCCCAACAAGGCCCCAGACACCACGTTACTCATGACACAAAGCACAGCTTTCTGTGGAAAACACTCCCATTCTGCATTTCAGACAATCACAGCCTGCTCGGGGTCGGAAGGGAATTTAAATTTAAAATTCCATGGGCATGGACACATTCTGCTATCTGAGGCTGCTCACAGCACCACCCGACCTGGACACTTCCAGGGATGGGGGGGCCACAAATTCCCTGGAAAACCTGTCCCACGGCCTCCCCACCGTCCGGGGGAAGGATTTACCCCCAATATCCCACCCAACGCTGTTTCAAACGCTGGAGGGATGCGCTGCCCCCGCAGCATCCGCCCCGTCCCGCGGCTCGGAGCCCGCCCCGGCCCCGCCCGCTCCGGGCGCTTCCTGCGGGAGGAGGAGGAGGAGGAAGCGGCTCCGTGGCCATGGAGCTCCCTCCGAGCCATTTCCCGGCCGCCCGGGCCGCGGCCGTGGCCGTGGGGTACCTGCGGTACCTGCGGGGCGGCCCCGGGCGGGGGCTGCAGCTGCGGGAGCTGCGGCGAGCCCGGCGCCAGGTGAGCGGGACGGACCGGGACCGGGAACCGGGAACCGGGAATGGGGACCGGGAATGGGGACCGGGAATGGGGACCGGGAATGGGGACCGGGAATGGGGACCGGGAATGGGGACTGGGACCGGGACCGGGAATGGCGACTGGGACCGGGAACAGGGAACCGGGACCGGGAACCGGGACCGGGAATGGGGACCGGCAACCGGGAACCAGCACGGGAACCGGCTCCTTCCCACGGAGCGGGCACAGCCCAGGGACAGAGCACAGCAGGGGTGGAGTGTCCCGCTCTGGGGACATCCCAAACCCGCCCGGGCGCGTCCCGGTGTCACCTGCTCCAGGTGACCCCGCCCGGGCTGGAGGATGTCCAAAGGTCCTTTCCAGCTGATCTGGGCTTGTGTCACCGGCCGTGCCCCTTTGGGGGGTCCTGGCAGGAGCTCGGTGTCACCACGGGTGGGTCAGCAATGTGAAACACAGCCCGTGTGTCACCTGCGGGGACAGCCCTGCCCAGGGGACAGCCCTGAGGAGGAGGAAGGAGGAGGAAGGTGCTGGGTGCTCCTGTGGGTGCCAGGACACAGCTCAGCCCTGCCCTGGATCTGCAGGGACACCTGGCACTGCAGGGGCACAGCAAACCTGGCCCACAGCAAATCCTCTCCCAAAACAAGGGTACAGCAAACCCCCTCCCAAAACCAGGGTACAGCAAACCCCCAGCTGCTCCCTTCTCTACAGCCAGAAAAACACAGGGCACGATGCAATTCATAATAAGCTGCAAAATGGAATTAATAGAAGGAAGTGCTGAAGGCTTTTAGGTGAGTATTTATGGAATCACACAGGAGCCCAAAATTGGTAATTCAGGGGAGTTCAAGGATGGAAATGAGGTGGAGAGGCCCTGGCACAGAACACCCATCCCTGGCAGTGTCCCAGGCCACGCTGGATGGGACTTGGAGCAACCTGGGGTAGTAGAAGATGTCCCTGCCATGGCAGGGGAGGCACTGGGTGGGATTTCTAGTCCCTTCCAACCAAACCATCCCGGGATTCTCTGATTTTTGTCCAGGATGCAGCCGTTCAACGTTTGCCAAAATAAATGCTAGTAGCATTTTCCCTTTTTTTATAGGACATTGATGATGTTGGGCACAAATACTACCTGGAGCTGGAGCTGGAAGATGTCCTGGACAAAGTGAGTCAGACTGCTTTAATTACACACTCTGTGGACACTGCACTTAAAAAAGATTTTGAATCATGATACTGCTTTTTCTGTACTGCCAATCAGGCCCCCAAAAAGGCTGAATTTTAACCCAAAGGAACCCACTGGCCACGTGGTACCTTCCACGAGAGCACCAGGCAATGCTGGAGGGGTGACAAGGACATCTCAGTGTCACTCAGCTCCAGCTGAACAGCACAGGGGACACTCTGCAGCCCCCCAGCCACTGCAGAAAGCAAATCCCACCCTTAAACATTGACAGAAATGGCAGGAGTTTCACCTTGTCTTAAATAATCACACATGTCTCTGGACCAGGCTCAGAGAAAGCAGCAGCCACATAAAAATCCCGTTTTCAGAAGTGCCAATGCCCCTGGCTGTGCCCGTGTTCAGTCAGGTAATGACACACACCATTAACTCTGCAACAGGACAGCACTGTGGCCTGCACTGCCCAGGTGCTCTATCACCTGGGCAGCCAAACCTCTGCTCCAGATGTGCAGGTGGCAGTGCAAGGAGAGCTCAGGAGCACAGAGGAGGCAGATCTGGAGTTCTACAACCGGATCAGGAGCCTGGAAAAGGAGCTTGTGGCCGAGAACATCCCAGGTACAACCCAGGGCTGGCAGAGGGCTCAGGCTTTCTCACCCTGCTCCTTCCCTTTCTCTTTTTGGGTATCTGCAATCTCGTTTCTTCCTGATTCTGAGTGTTGTGGAGAAGCAGCTGGCACTGTCACCTCCTCCTGCTCCCTCACAGCACATCCAGCACCCCAAATGTACAACCCCGAGTGCTGCTCTCACCTCAGAGCAGCCCCTGCCCTCGAGACTGGAATTTAAATTAAGAGAAAAAAGTGGAGGAGAACACCCTGGCAGTGTCCCAGGCCAGGCTGGATGGAGCTTGGAGCAGCCTGGGACAGTGGGAGGTGTCCCTGTCCCTGCCCATGTGGCACTGGATGGGATTTAAGGCCCTTTCCGACCCAAACCATTCCGGGGTTGTGTGAAGTGGGAGGGGAACTCTGCGGTGATGGAGCAGCTCCTCCAAACCCTGCGGAAGGTTGTGTGACAGGAGGGACTCGGGCAAAGCCCGGGCTGAGGTGATAATGTTCTGTTAATGGCTCTCTTTAACATGCAGCGTTTGTTTTGGTTGCAGACAGCCACGGGAACATTCCCCCGGAGCTGGAGCCCATCCACCTGCTGGCCTGGGTGGCCTCTGGCTTCCTGATCTGGCAGAATTCCACGGAAAACACCAAGCTCCACCTTGCCCAAGTTAAACACGTGAAGCAAGTGGTGAGTTCCCAGCAGGGACAGAATCCCAGGATCTGGAGGGACCTTAAAGTTCATCCCATTCCATCCCCTGCATGGGCAGGGACACTTTCCACAGCCAAACCCATCCAACCTGGCCTTGGCTCTCCCTGCATAGTATTCAAGCAGTTGTGGCAAGGAAAGTAAATTAAATGAACAGAATTCTGTGGATCCTCCCAGTTTTGCTGTGCTCTGTTAGAGAAAATCGATTCCGAGTTATAAATAACCCTAAACTTGATCATCAGCCTTGAAAACCTTGATCCATCAGCTTTAAATTCAAGGCAATTTTCCACAGGAGCCAGGAAAAAAGCAGCAGGATTTAGGATTCAGAAAACCAAAAGCTGCAGAAGTTTTGCCCCTCTGAACAGCCAGTGAATGCCCAGGAAGTCCTGGGTCTGAAGGCAGGACGGGAATTCCTGGTGGGAGCAGGATTTGCCAATGTTTTTTGCTCCCCCTGATGGCATTTTAGAGAATTCATTTCAGCTGCTGCAGGGCTGTGCACCAGCAAGAGTTGAAAGATTTTCAACCCCTCTCTAACAAATTAAAGGATAAAGGAGACAAGTAACTATTAACTAACCCAGCTGCCATGTCTCCCAGGTAATTTTGTCCCATTTTCCCTGAAAAACACAGGAACAGAGTTCCAAAGGCCAGGGTTTATTTTGGCACTCAGAATCCCTGACTGTCACTCACTGTAAGGCCTCTGGAGCGTCCTTATCCTCCTGACAATTTTATTTGGGATTGTTTTGGGTTAAACCGACACCTTGTAGAATGAGGTGTTGCCATCCCAAAGAATTCCTGACAGATCTGGTCTCTGTAAGGCAGGAACTGGCACTTTAAAGCTTTTCATTCCATGTCTCCAGTGCAGTTTTGGAGAACACAGAAATTCAAACCAGGAGCTTTTATTTTTGTTACAGTGCCTGAGCTCCACCTGCTTTGTTTGTGATCAGGGGCTGCCAGTTTTACCCGAAATCCATCAGGGAATTTTTGTGATAACCACAGGGAACTGAACCACTTCTTCCGAGGTGGGAGAACCCCCAAATCCACCCCTCTTCATCCTGTCTTTTCCAGAAAAGAAATGATGAAGACCTTCAGTTTGACTACGTGCTTCTTCTCCACGACATGGTGTCCCAGGTAATAAATAATTTTATTCCTAAAAAAAAGCCTTTTTTGGGTGTTTTAAGACTGCAGCTGCTAAGCTCCAGCTCAGACACAGACCTGATCCTGCAGGGTGAGCTCAGGGTGCCCATCCCTGCCTGGCTCAGCATTCCAGCAACAACAGCAGCAGCAATTTCCAGCTGTGCTGGGGCTTTCCTGGGAATGGCTGAGGTTCCAAACTGGTCCCTCAGAGCTCTCCCTTGGGAGATCCCAGTGCCAGGGTGGGCAGGGATGAAGGGAAGGGGCAGCTGGAGCATCCTGGATTCCAGCTGGGCTCTGGATGCCTCTGTGGCCCAGTACAGAGACCTCAGCAACCCCAGAAACCCCCAGCAGAACAGCACTGACATTCTGTGCTGCTCTCCCTCGAAAAGTTTGGGATCTGAGCAGGTGTTTCCCTAGGAAAACCACAGAAAACTGGGAAGAGAAGCTCTTGATTGCAACAACCCAGGGATCCCCCTGCCAGTTCCAGCTCTGCTGCTCCTGCCCCCTGCACTCCCCACCTTCCCCTTGGGTCAAATTGGAAGTATTCCCCAAGGATAAAGCTGCTGGCTGCTTTTAAATTTGAAGTTTTGCAGGGATAAAGCTGCTGCCTGGTTTTAAATTTGAAGTTTTCCATGGATAAAGCTGCTGGCTGGTTTTAAATTTGAAATTTTGCAGGGATAGAGCTGCAGGCTGGTTTTAAATTTGAAGTTTTGCAGGGATAGAGCTGCTGGCTGGTTTTAAATTTGAAGTTTGGCTGGGATAAAGCTGCTGGCTGGTTTTAAATTTGAAGTTTTGCAGGGATAAAGCTGCTGGCTGGTTTTAAATTTGAAGTTTGGCTGGGATAAAGCTGCTGGCTGGTTTTAAATTTGAAGTTTTGCAGGGATAAAGCTGCTGGCTGGTTTTAAATTTGAAGTTTGGCTGGGATAAAGCTGCTGGCTGGTTTTAAATTTGAAGTTTTGCAGGGATAAAGCTGCTGGCTGGTTTTAAATTTGAAGTTTGGCTGGGATAAAGCTGCTGGCTGGTTTTAAATTTGAAGTTTTGCAGGGATAAAGCTGCTGGCTGGTTTTAAATTTGAAGTTTGGCTGGGATAAAGCTGCTGGCTGGTTTTAAATTTGAAGTTTTGCAGGGATAAAGCTGCTGGCTGGTTTTAAATTTGAAGTTTGGCTGGGATAAAGCTGCTGGCTGGTTTTAAATTTGAAGTTTTGCAGGGATAGAGCTGCTGGCTGGTTTTAAATTTGAAGTTTGGCAGGGATAAAGCTGCTGGCTGGTTTTAAATTTGAAGTTTTGCAGGGATAAAGCTGCTGGCTGGTTTTAAATTTGAAGTTTGGCTGGGATAAAGCTGCTGGCTGGTTTTAAATTTGAAGTTTTGCAGGGATAGAGCTGCTGGCTGGCTGGAGGAGGGGAGCAGGGGGTGCTGACTGTGCTGTGTGTGCCCCACAGGAGGTGCTGCCCTGGGAGGTGACCGTGCTGTGGCACCCTCAGCGTGGGGCCCGCGTGTCCCAGAGCACCCCCGGGACCACCCACAGCTGGAGGAGGCACTGAAGGTGATCACCAACCACTCCACAAGGCATCAAATTACACTTAAATTGCATTAAATGACATTAAATGACACTTTCCTGGGCGTTTCTGGTCCCAGAATTCCAAAGGAGCTTTTGTCTGCCTCAGAGGAGGCCAGTGCACCGATTCCCATGGGGAATACTCACGGCACAGGGGCACAGATGTTCTCCCTGAAGGCGACTTTGGGCTTCCCCATGGTGCAAGGACAGCCGTATTCCCTCTCCATCCTCTGCAGGGAAAAAACAAACCACAGTGAGCAGGGCTATTCCACTGGGAATTATTTGGTGACTTCATCAGGATCCGCTGCTTTCTCGCTTGGGGGTTGCATTAATTTTTGGGGTTTTTTTTGTAATTATTTTTTAATTAATGATTTATTTCCAATCAACTTCTTTAAGATCTGCACCTTCAGATGCAGGAAAAGGAAACAGCGTTCATGAAGCCATTAAAATTCAAGTTTTTCAAGGCAAAAAATCACTTTTTCTTCATTCTGTCAATATTTAAGGTCCATCTTTTGTGTCAAGATTAAAACACAGACATCAGCTGGAATGAAACAAATCCCTGTAACTGTTCCTTCCTCCCTGCACCAGCTTTTGTTAGGGAATGGTTCATTAAAAACCACAGAAACAGAGGACTTTGCTGTAGAAATTCATCATAAATATATTATCATATTATATAATATTATAAATCCATTATAAATATATTATAATATTATAAAATATTATAAATTAATGATAAATATATCATACTGTTATATAATATTATACATTCATTACAATTAGGTATTATTAATTACAAAGAACTTAATTATAATTAGGCATAATTTATTATTGTAATAATATAATTGTGATATGTCTCAAATTAATTAATTCTATAATCATAAGCAAAGGCTGCTAGAGCAAAGTGTAGTGTTTAATACAGGTATTATTAATTACAAAGAACTTAATTATAATTAGGCATAATTTATTATTATTAGTATATAATTGTGATATGTCTCAAATTAATTAATTCTATAATTATAAGCAAAGGCTGCTAGAGCAAAGTGTAGTGTTTAATACAGGTATTAATTACAAAGAACTTAATTATAATTAGGCATAATTTATTATTATTATTATATAATTGTGATATGTCTCAAATTAATTAATTCTATAATTGTAAGCAAAGGCTGCTAGAGCAAAGTGTAACGTTTAATACATTTTTTAATGGATCTGAACTAAATCCTAAAAATCCTTCAGGCAAAATTTCCTTGTAGAAATTTAGAATAAAAGTTCCCTTTTTTTCCCTTCAGAGTGGAACCACCAGAGAGAAAGAACCTTCCAAAGTTGACTGAAAAGTTCCAACTTTTCCCTGAGCAGCTGGAAGGCAGAGGGGGGGAGGAAGAGGAGATGGGAAAAGAGGGAAGAGCAGAGCCCGTGGGACGTGCCTCCCAAATTACCTGGGCATAGATCTCCAGGTGCAGCTCCCCCATCCCAGACACGATGGTCTCCTTGCTCTCCTCATCAAAGTGGACCCTGAAGGTGGGATCTTCCCTGGTGAAGCGGCCCAGGCCTTTGGAAAATTTATCCAGGTCGTTCTGAAACACAAGCCAAGGTTTATTCAACGTCCAGCAGTCATTCCAAGAGGAATGCCTCAAGTTTTCCCACCCACCGCTGAGCAGTTCTGCTCTTTGGGGGTAATTTTAGGGAAGATTTAGAAGTCTTGATTGAAGTGTTCAGGATTTATTTCAAGTTCGTGTTTCTGGCCAAGTGAGAGCATCCGGCTCAGCCCTGGGTTATCCAAGGGATAAAATGTTGGATATTTGGGATAAAACACTTTCAGGCTGTTCCATAAAACCACAAAGCAGCAAAGGGTGAGGGAACTCAGGGAGAAGAGGCTGATCCAAAGGCTCCTACCTTGTTGGAAGGCTTCATAGCCACGGAAATGACAGGATCAGGGACGTGGATGGACTCCTGTGTGGCCAAGGAAAAGGGGAGGATTACAAATCACAGCAGAATCCTGGAGAGGCCTGAGGCAGCCAGGGCAGGGGGGCTCACCATGGAGATGTCCGTGCTGGTTTTATCCGTGAACGTGTCCCCGCTGGCACAGTCGATCCCAAACAGGGCACAGATGTCTCCAGCATAAACCTCACTGACATCCTGGGGGAAGGAAAGTTACTGCTCAGACAACACCGGGGTGACAGAAGCTGCCCCTGAGTCCCTGGAAGTGTCCAAGGCCAGGCTGGAGCACCCTGGGATAGTGGAAGGTGTCCCTGCCCTTGTGGCTGGATGATCCTTAAGGTCCCTTCCATCCCAAACCATTCCAGGATTGATTTTGTCCTTCCCTCACATCCAAACTCCACCTGGATTACAAGAGATCCATAAACACTGTGTTTTAAAGCTTGACACTGAGCTCCTTAAACAAAAATCCAGCTTGGATAAAAACCCCCTGCAAATCTCCCTCTTTATTCAAAGGACAAGAGGGAGGGCTCAGCCTGGATTAATCCAGGATCAGACAAGAAGCAGAGTTGTTAAGAGGCAAACACCATCCTGTGCTTCAGGCAGGGCTGACCTGTTGGAACCCTGGGCACTGAGAATTCCAGACTTTCTGTCCTGACAGGCACTGACCCCCAAGAAAACACATTTTGCATTGGACCTGAGGCCGTGGAAAAGGCTCCCAAAACTGGGTGACAGCGCTGGGATTGTGGGTGTGGAGTTTGAATAGAAGTGTGTGATATCACGGGGTGCAAATTTAAGAGTTTAAGGGTTTAGAATACAGTAATATATCTATAAAGCAAGATGGAGGATTCAGGGCAGAGGCTGAGTCCTTCTTTTTCACCTTCTTCTCCATGGGTCTGGGTGGGATTTTGTAACTGGGTAGAAAAATCCACATTGCGGGCCATGGGTGGTTGGTTATTGGGTTAAAAGTAAAAATAATTTAGGTCTCATTTCTTAATTGGACAGTTTATCCTTAAAAGGCCTTGAAGGGGGATAGGAGCCACTTTTTAGTTTGTTAGCTACAAGTGCTGCAGCACTCACAGCTTGTGAGGTAAGAATTAATAAACATCTGAGTCCGAACACAAAACACCGTCTCGAGCATTTAACCCCAACCCTGACAAAAAGAGGATAAAAAAAAGCAACACTGACAAAAAGAAGATTAAAAAAGCAACCCTGAGCCATGCAGGGTTACCCAGGGCCTGGCAGCCCATCCCTGGGGATGCTCTCACCTCCATGTTGTCCGAGTGCATCCTCACCAGTCTCTGCACCCGGACCTTCTTCCCGGTGCGGGTGTTGTAGATGTAATCCGACTTCTTCAGCATGCCCTGGTACACCCTGACGTAGGTTAACTGCCCAAACCTGCCAGCCTGCCAGCACAAAACACCAAAATCAGCTCTGGCCGTCCTGGGAACCAGCAGCAAACCCCAGCAGCAGCTGCACTGACTGACTGTGGTGTGAGTTTCCAGCCACAAGCAGGAAGTTTTTTAACAGCTTTCGCTTGCAATGGAATTTGGGATTTCAGAAAATCTTTTCCAAAGCAGTTTTTCACTCCCAAACCTTCTCAAGAGACACACACACATTACCACGGGATCTGGCCAGCCATTTTCCATATTCTGTACAAATCCTGAGTATCTGTACAAATCTCTAAGTATCAAACAACTGATTTGCTTAAATCTCTGCACTGTTTCCTCTCTGACTCTCTCACATCCCCTTGTTTCCAAATGCAGGATTTTTCCCTGAAAATATTTCAGTTAATCCAACAACCCCCCAAAAGTTCAAGTTTTAGCTAAGAAAACCAGGAAATACTTGAGGTCCAGAGCCCACCCTAAAGATCCAAATGGTCAGCGTTTGTGGATTTTATGGTTGAAGCCTTTTTTTAAAAAAAGAAGTTAAATTTGAGCTGAAGTTAAATATAAGCTGGTTTTGAGTATGAAGTGATTCAGCAGTCTGCTGCAGGTAAGTTTTGGTGGCACCACCTGGACTTGTGGGAAGGAGCAGAGTGAGACTCACCTCCAGTTTGAAGGCAAGGCCGATAAAAGGCTGGGAATCATCACGAGCAGAGTTCAACAGGAACTTGGTTTGGTCCTGAGAATCCCTTAGAAACAGGGATGAGAGGGAGGTGAGGTTAGGAACCAACATGGGAGTCTCCTCTAAACATTTCCAGGCTCTGCTGTTGGGGTTCACACATCTGGGTGGGCTCTGCTCCCAGGGAACAGGGCCAGGAGGAGAAACGGCCTCAGGCTGGGCCAGGGGAGGAAATCAGCAGGAATTTCCTCATGGAAAGGTTGTTAAACACTGGAAGGGGCTGCCCAGGGAGGTTTGGAGCCCCCATCCCTGGAGGTGTCCAAGGGATTCCTGGATGTGGCACTCAGTGCTCTGGGCTGGGTGACAAAGGGAGGATTGGGCACAGCTTGGATTCCATGATCCTGGAGCTCTTCTCCAGCCTCAGGGATTCTGGGATTCACATCCATAAGAATAAAACACACACCTGGGATGTGCTCCCTCCTCTAGGCAGGCCTGGCTTTAAGGGCTGCCATCAATTCTAAAGAATTATCTGACAATCACTGTTCAAAATTAACACTGAACGTGGTAAAATCCCAGTACAGAGAGTAACTCTTGAGGGAGACAGGAGCTTTGGGACTTTGTGCCAAATTCTGGTGGCATTGTTTGAGCCCAGTGGTAAAGGATGGTGGATCTTGTTAGGAATGTTTCCTGCTTTGAAACTATTCCATGGGATCCCAGACTGGTTTGGGTGGGAAGGGAGCCTTAAAGGGAGGGAAGGGAGCCTTAAAGCCCACCCAGTGCCACGGGCAGGGACACTCTCCAGCCCTGCCCCTAGACACTCCAGCTGCTCACCCCTGGTTGAGGAGGGCGTAGTTCTCCACCTCAGAAGGGTTGGGGAGATATTCCAGGACAGCATCCAGCAGTGGCTGCACCCCTTTGTTCTTCAAAGCACTTCCCACGAGGACAGGGGTGAAGGATTTCTGCAGCGTTGCCCTTCGGATTGCCAGCTGAAAAATATCCCTGTGAGTTCCTCCTGCAGCACGGTCCAATTCCCTGGTTTTCCTGGGCTTCTCCACCCCTGGAGCCAAGAGCTGCTCCTCTGGACACCCCCCACCACAAGGGTTTCCCATAAAACCTGCTCTCCAGAATTCTCCCCAGTTCAAAGCAAAACCAGACTGGGAATGTGTGGGCCTGAGAGATTTTTAGCCTGCTGGCAGCTGCTGACTTTTTCTCAAGGAACAATTTCTTAAGAAAGTTTCTTCTCAAAACAATCTTGGCAAACAACTCTCCTGTCTCAGAACAATCTTTTCACAAGTGGTGTTTTGCTGTTTCTCTGGTTTAACCAACGGGATTGCAGAGGTGTCATTCCTGTTCACCAGCCATGTTAAGTCTGTATCAGAACACCTTTATAAAAAGCAGTAAAAATTAAAAAATAAAACCTTCTTTTTCTACGCTCTTTCCCTTCTGAAATATTAAAGTCTTTCCTTTGTGTCCTACGGCGACAGGAACGGGCCCTCCCTGGGGGGAACTGGAGCTCAGCTGAGGTGACTCAACTCCAGCCAACAGAATTCCTGACCCGTTCACTGAGGAATGAGGGGGCAGGGACACAGGTGAGGGACCAGCCAGCCCAGGGAAGGCACCTTTAGCTGTGCAGCTGTGGGCATCTTCTCCTCCAGGAAGAGTTCCCCCAGCAGCTCGTCGGCGTTGGCCACGCACTCGATGAGCTCCCGGCGCCGCTCGGCCGCCTCGGCCCGGAGCTCGGCCGGGATCTCCTCCAGCCTCAGGGTCTGCCTGCACACAGGGAACACGGGCATGGACTGCCAGGGATCCCAGGGGAGCAGCCTGCCCACCCTGACTGACTGCCAGGGATCCCAGGGGAGCAGCCTGCCCACCCTGATTGATTCCCAGGAATTCCACAGGGAGCAGCCTGCCCACCCTGACTGATTCCCCTGAATCCCACAGGGAGCAGCCTGCCCACCCTGACTGATTCCCAGCGATCCCACAGGGAGCAGCCTGCCCACCCTGACAGATTCCCAGCAATCCCACAGGGAGCAGCCTGCCCTCCCTGACTAAGAACAAGCCACCCTTCCATGGATCCTGGGAAAAAAACCCCTGTGAGCATCAGCGTGGGATGTGGGAGAGTCCTTCCCACTGCTGGCAGGAGCTTGCAGGGATCAGGAGAACTTCCCAACAGCCTCACCCACAGCTTCTCTTCATCCCAGGGAGCCACACACGCTGCAGGATCCCAGCATGGAGCAGTCTCCTGTTCTCCAGGTGGGAAGTGTGGCCACCAACCCTTCCCACCAACCAAGTCCTGCTGCAGCCACCCCCACACAGAGCTCTCCCTACACTGGGAGAGCTGCAGGGACACCCTCAGCCCCAGAACAAGCCCATTCCCAAATTTCCAGAGAGCTGGGTTTCATCTCTGAAGAGAAAGTGCAGGAATTTCTCCTGCAAAGAGCAGCTCCAGCTACAAAAGAAGTAATTTCCAGGACTTACCCAAGTGCCCCATCAAAATAGATTGCTTTTTCTTCAATGAGATCTATAATTCCTTTAAAGTTTCCCTCCAGCCCAATTGGAATCTGAACAAAAGCTGCATTGTGTTTCAGCTTGGATCTGAAAAAAGGGGAAAACACGAATTATTAAGGAAAAAAGTAATTTCTATATGTGTGCTCCAGGTGGCCTTTGAGCAACATCCCCCTCCCACAAAATCCCTGTGTTTTGTCCTTTGGACACTGCCCAAATCTGCTAATATGGATCAAAACCCACCCAGTTGTGGTTCAAGGCTTTGTGTCCCACCTTTTGTATCCCAACAGGCCCAGGGAGCAACTCCCATGGGAAAGGCAGCAGGGGAAACCAGTTGGAGATTGATTGCTTGATTGCTTCTCCTTTAATGAGTATTAATGAGTTTATCTCATGGATCAAATTAGGCAGGGAGCAAGCAGGACCTCCAGGAATCCAAAGCACACGTGTCACCTCCCTGCTGGAATTTCAGCAGCACCAGGATTTAGGGAAAACTAAGAGGTTGATTTCCAAGTGGGTCCTGATACAATCCTATCAACAAAACAAACATCAAACCCCAGCCCTTGGGCACTGCAGGTCTTGGCTGACACCAATATTTGGGGGGTTTTGGGACAATGGAGATTTGTCCTGGGTCAGATCAGGATTTAACCTCGAGGCAGGAATTCTCCAAACTGCAGCTCCCAAGGGAAGCCTTTCCAACATTGTCCCTAATGAGCTGCCACGGGGATGGAATTTCAGGAATCATTGTAAATGCCAAGAAACCTGAGCTGCTGCACTGCTCTGGCCGGGTTGGAGCCCATCCTGTCCAGTTTGTTGATGAAGGTGAGGAAGGGGACGTTGTAACGCTTCATCTGCCTGTTGACAGTGATGGTCTGGCACTGGACACCCCCCACAGCACAGAGAACCAGGATGGCTCCGTCCAGCACCCTCAGAGACCTCTCCACTTCGATGGTGAAGTCCACATGGCCTGCACAACAAATACAAATACAAATACAAATGATAAGTGCATTGGAAAGGAGCAGCAGCCAAGGGAATCACACTGGGTGACATCGGCTCAAGTGATGGAGCAGAGTCATGGAATGGTTTGGGAGGGAAGGGACCTTAAAGATCATCTCGTTCCACCCCCTGCCATGGGCAGGGACATTTTCCAATATCCCAGGCTGCTCCAAGCTCTCTCCAGCCTGGCCTTGGAAACTGCAGGGATCCAGAGACAGCCACAGCTTCTCTGGGAATTCTATCCCAGCCCCTCCCCACCCTCCCAGGGAACAATTCCTTCCCAACATCCCATCTAACCTCTGTCAGTTCAAACCTATCACTCCATGTTCTATCACAACCAGGACACAAAGATGCCCCACATCCCCTGTATCCATGAGGAACAGCAGTCCCCAGGTGTTCCCAGCTGCCCTGACCTGGTGTGTCAATGATGTTGATGTTGGTGTCCTTCCACATGGTGTAAGTGGCTGCAGACTGGATGGTGATGCCCCGCTGTCGCTCCAGCTCCATGGAATCCATGACAGCTCCAACTCCATCCTTACCTTTCACCTTCGGAGGGAGAAAAAAAACCCCAACAAATTAGTTCAAGGAGTTTGCTAAGAATTCATATCCCATCCCTGGAAGTGTCCAAGGCCAGGCTGGATGGGGATTGGAGCAATCTGATCTATGGTCCCTGCCCATGGGAGGGGTTGGAATGGAGTTTAAGTTCCCTTCCCATCCAAACCATTCCATGACTCTGTGCTCCATCACTTGACCTGATGTGACTCAGCGTGATTCCCTGGGTGAGCTCTAAGTTCTCCTCCCACCCAAACCATTCCGTGATGTTGCGAATCCACGTGCAGGAGTGATGCTGCACGGACTGAGCATCATCCCTCATGCAGAAAAACACAGTGTGGAGGTGAGCACGGCCCAGGAAAACCCCGGTGGGAGCTGAGGCCAACCTCGTGCATCTGCGCGATCCTGCCCGTGTAGAACAGGATCCGCTCCGTCAGCGTCGTCTTGCCGGAGTCGATGTGAGCCGAGATCCCGATGTTCCTGATCCTCTCGTTGGGAAGGACCCCCGAGGAGCAGTGCCTGCAGGAGGTCAGCAGCAGCTGCAAGGCAAGAGAGGGGCACTGGGTCAGGAGCGGATCCAACACAGCCCACAGGACACGAGAGATGGGACAAGGGGAAATCGCCTCAAGCTGCGCCAGGGAGGGTCAGGTTGGACACCAGGAGGAATTTCTCCATGGAAAGGGTGGTCAGGCCTTGGAAGGGGCTGCCCAGGGAGGTCTGCAGTCTCCATCCCTGGAATTCCTGGACGTGGCACTCAGTGCTCCGGGCTGGGGACAAGGTGGGAATCAGGCACAGCAAGACTCGATCGTTTTGGAGGGCTTTTCCAACGTAATTTATCCTGGGATCCACTGTGCCCACGGCTAAACTGCCAAACCGCTTCCCTACGGCTTCCTGACAATCCATGGCGAAGCGGTCACCTCAAGCCGAGTCAACTTTCCAGGGTCACCTCGGAGCTGTCACCGCACGCCGCACCCCGCGCGGCCCCTCCGCTGCTCCCTCCCGGATTCCCTGTCCCCATCCATGTGACCGGAGCTGCTCGTTCCCTGCAGCTGCTGCGGCCCGTCCGGGGCCGTCCCGCCGCCCTCCATCGCTCCTGCTCCCGGCTCCCTCCCCTCCCTGGGGCGCCGTCCCCTCATGCGGGCGCGGGACGGTGCCGCTGCCGGTACCTGGATGTGCCGCGGGCGGCCCGGGGCCAGCCCGGCCCGTAACACCCTGAGCATGGCCCCGGCTGTAGCTGCGGCTCCGGCCCCGCTCACGGCTCCAATCGCGGCTCCGGCCCCGGGTCGCTCCCGCCTCTTCCGGGGCTCAGCGCAGGCGCCGCGATCCCGCTCGTCCTGCCCGGCCCCTCGCGGGTCCTTCGGGGAGCGGCAGAGCCGGGCGGGAGCGCCAGGGACGGAACGAGAGAGGGGAGGCTCCCACCGAGCCCCCAACCCTTCACGGGTCCCGGGAGCCCCGAGGGTGGAGTGGAGAGGGGAGGCTCCCACCGAGCCCCTCACGGTTCCCTCAGGGAGCGGCAGAGCCGAGCGGGAGCCCCGAGGGTGGAGTGGAGCGGGCAGGCTCCCACCGAGCCCATCCCGGTCCCTTCCCGGGAGCGATGCTGACCCAGCCGTGCGCATCCCCGGTGTGCGGCCGGAAAGGGGCGGATTTCACCCGAACCGGGGAGCGGGACGGTGCCTGGGATCGATGGCGGGGTCACAGCCCCGGGAGTTTGGGAATTATGAGGAATTAGATCGGGAGGGTGAAGTGCAGAGAAAGGGGAACACAAGGCTGGGATGGGCAGGAGGCTGTGTGGGGGGTCATAGGAACCCGTTCAGAACACGCTGTTAAGCGTTAAATATATTCTTGATATAAAATTATGCCTTTCATACCTGCAAAGGCTCCAGGAGTGGCTCTGAGACAGAGGAAGAGGCCCTTTCCATACTCTGTTTGGTTCCATCAAACTCTATTTTTTGTGGAAAATGCATCCTCACCTCCGGGAACTGAGGGATTTCCAGAGAATCCCAGGGTGGTTCTGCTAAATCTCATCCCCTTCCGCCCCTTCATGGGCAGGGACACCTCCCACAGCCCAGGTTCCCTTCACTGAATTGTTTCAAAGCAGCCCAAACTAAATAATGCTCAAGACCCTCTGTGGTGTAGAATAAACCAACAAACCCCATAAATAATAAATAACTTTATTAAAGAATCGCAGTTTCAGATGCTTTTACAGAGCACAACTTGTGCCTTACATTGGAGAACAGTCTTGATGCAGCAAAGGGATCTGGAGGGAATATTCACCTTTCAAAACCCAGGATGTGCTTGTTTTATTTCACACAAAAATACGAGTTATCGGGTGAATTTTCCATTTAACGGCAGCAGATCTCCAAGATTCCTGCTCAAATTCCAACATAGAGAATGTTGCTGCTGTTAATTACTGAGAAGATTATCTAATAAATGAATTGCAGGATCCATGTTGTCTCCAGTGATGGAAATGAGCCCTTGGGTTGAGGTCTGACTTTAAGGCGTGTCCAAGCCCCCCGACCTTCACTGCTCATTAAAAGGTTCAATTATTGCCATTAATATTGATCACATCAACTTATTGCCACTGATACCTCTCTAATTCGGGAAGAGACCACAGGCAAATAACTGTCCTTCCCTTTTCAGAGCTCAACAACAGTGCTGCTGGTTGGGTTTGCACATTAATAAACATTAGTTAATTAAAATTAAATAATCTGGGGAAACTGCAGGAAGATTAAATATGATTTAGAGGCTTTTTGGCCAAACAAATATTACTCTTAACTTTAAATCCTATTTTATTATACAAACAGTAATTTTAAAGGCTACATTATAATGGAGCCTGGAGTTTATGCAATGCTTTAATGTTTAAATTAATTAGTACTATTTAATGCTATTTAATTTACAGAAATTCTTTCTGCTACAGCACAGGGATAATTCTGTGTGGTAGAACAGTACAGGGACTGAACACCTGGAATCCCAGGATCTTCCTGCTCTCAGACACTGCTGGCTCATCTAAACTCCTATCAAGTGTAGATTTAGGGTCATTCTACCCTGAGGAAAACACAAAGAATACCAAGGAGAGGGGTTCCTGTATCCAGGGCTCCTTGGAACACAAGAGATGGTGAAATCATTCCAGTTAAACTCATTTCTCCCAGGTATTTTTCCCATGAGTAATTCCTGGTTACAACTGATCTCAGGATACTGTTATTACTAGAGGAAAATTAAAGTAATTAAATACTACAAACAATGCTCAAAATGGAAAATGATGGGCCAACTCACAGAAAAAAATAAAGGATCAGGAATACAAATTTGACATTCAAGCACAGGAAATGAGGTGCAAGCACAGCTTATTAACATAAAAACTCAGATAAATTTAAAGTATTTTCATATTTCAGTATTTCCTCTCACTTCACATTCCACCCAGGTGAGTGTGGGGGTTCTGTAACAATTTATGATTATGGAGAACAGAGAACAGTGTTTTATAGTGTATTCAAGTTCTAATAATTAACCTAGAAAATCAGTAATTATTTCAGCAACCCAAAAATAAAGGAAATTTACTTTCTGTGCAAATCAGAGTGGGAAGGAGGAGCTGCAGGAGCAGGCTTAGTGTACAGCCTGAGACTGGTGCAGCTGGAGCAGAACAAGTCTGCAAATCCCAGCTGGTTTTCCCAGGATTAGAGACGTTCCATAAAGTGCTTTTAGGCAGAAGGTTGTTGGGTTTGAATTCACCGAGGAGCTGAGGTTTGAAGGACGTGCAGAAGCAGGAGGAGCAAAGGCACAACACAGAACAGAGATTGGTCACAAATCCAGGTGTATTTTTATGGACACGAGCACTGAGCACCATCGTCTGCTGCAGGGAATCTCCATCCCGAGGGAATGGGGACAGTTATTTCCTGGAGCTCTTCAGGGCCACCTGTGTTCCTTTCACACCCAGGGTCTCCAAGGAATCCCTGGGCATTCTGGATCCTGGGGCTCCAAGTGGCTTCTCTCTGGAAAAAGAACAACAATCATCACAATCTCCACCAAAAAAGGAGGAATAAAAGTTGCAGTTCTCTTTGGAACACTGCTCCAGAACTGGATTTTCTTTCTGCTGCCTGAATTGCCTTATCCTGCTGGATAACAGGGAACTGTTTTTACCTTCTTGTTACATTTTCCCTGGGACTGTAATGGGCACTTCTGGATCTTGGAGCTTCCACAGCTCCTCTGCTTCGGCAAGGCCTGAACTTCGTGATCTCTTTCTGCCACTCCTCATCAAAGGTGTCAGCCTCGGCTGAAAAACAGACACATTTAGTTCAAATGTTAATAAAGAGAGGGAAAAAAAATTAATGAACATTTGGGGGGGGTTGAGCAGTGATTTTAAACTTTGTAGTTCACAATTCTCCACGTGGCCTGCAACTGTTTTTGGGGATATGTAAAAGAGAATTTGCATTTGGAGACTTTCAGTCTAAAAGTGCCTTTTATGATACCTCAAAGCTGGAACTTCCAAATCAGAGTGTGAAACAGTGCCAAGCCCACTGACTGCCTAAAGAGACCTACATTCATCCAGGTTGATGAATTCCTGGTTCATCTCCTCATCCCCAGTCCTGGCATTCCTGGATTTTTTGATGACGTGAGCCCGATCCTGAATGTGGTGACCAATGGCAATTTTCTCCAGGCCACTTTCGGAATCCTTCAGTGCTTTTCTTGTCTCCCTAACCTGTGAAAAAAGAAAAAAAAGGGAACTGAGTGAGATGAACTAAACTAGAAATGAGGTGAAAGAGTTCACAGAATCCCAGGATGGTTTGGAAGGATTTAAAGCCCATCCAGTCACACCCTGCCATGGCAGGGACACCTCCCACTGTCCCAGGCTGCTCCAAGCCCTGTCCAGCCTGGCCTTGGGCACTGCCAGGGATCCAGGGGCAGCCACAGCTTCCCTGGGAAGAATTTCCTTCCAGTATCCCATCCAACCCTGCCCTCTGTGGTGGGAAGCCATTCCCCCTTGTCCTGGCACCCCCATGCAAAGGGTTATTTCCTCCCCCAAGAGTTTTATCTCTTTCCTTTAAGAAAATCACGTTTTCCAGGCTTTTCCAACCCTCTCATTTCCTGTCTTGGCTAAAAACACACCAACAAAACACAAATCAAGTTTATTTTCTTTTGGCCACCAGAGAGGAAGATGAAACGACACCTGAAGTCTTTTGACTGGGTATTAATTATTGGGGGTTTAAAAAAAGCTACAGAGCCAAGTTTCCAATGCTCTCCTTGGCAACAGGAGGAGCAACACCCGATGGCAAAATTCCCAACTCTCAGTGGTGTTGAGTGCCTTGGAAGCCAGGCAGCCCCTTATCAGTGTCCTGGGGTATTATTAGCAGCCTTGTGATAACAGGGTGTGCTGGAGCTGGGACACATTCCCAGCCAAACCCTGCCCACGGCCTTTAGGGATCCTGTCTAGGCTTTCACAGCCCCTGCCAGCTCCACATTCCCCCTCCCAGTTCCCAGCAGGATTAGGCACAACAGCTGCTCCAGCTCAGGGTTATGTAAATGCCTGGGCAAAGGGGTGCTTTCAAGGCAGGGGTTGCATAAATCAGTGCCTCTCCTGGAGTTTGAGTGGACAGGAAAAGGATTTGTTACAGCAAAGAGAAGGGCATTGGGAAATTGCTGCTCTGTGCTCTGTTGTCCCAGCCTTGGATGGGTCTGTAATTTATTTTGGGGTGAATTTAAAGCACAAAATTACAGGGAGGAAACCAGACCTTTAATACAGAGCAGGGTTTGAGAGCCCTGTGTCTTCCTCAATTCCTAATTTTGTTTTGTGTAGCCAGGGAGGGTCGGGCTCTGCTCCCAGGGAACAGGGACAGGAGGAGAGGGAACAGGGTGAATAAACATTGGAAAAAGGTAAATAAACACTGGAAAAGGGTGAATAAACCTCAGGCTGGACATGAGCAGGAATTTCCCCACTGAAAGGGTGAATAAACATTGGAAAGGGCTCCCAGGGACGTGTGGAGTGCCCAAGGAATTCCTGCATGTGGCACTCGGGGACAAGGGGGGGGATCAGGCACAGACTGGACTGGTCCCACCTCAGTGATCCCAGGATTCTGTAAATCCCAGGAGGAGCTGTCTGCAGTAAAAGCAGCTGCAGAGAGAGGTTTGGTGAGGCTGCACTGAGCCCTGTGTGCTGGTCCCCAGCAGCACTCACCCCTCCCGGAGCCGTGCGGGTCTGGCTGGAGGCTTGGAACACTTTGGGAGGTTCATCCCCCGTTCTGGAATAGGTCATCATGGAGGAGGAGCTGAAACTGTGGCCCTCGGGTTGGATGGACAGGTCATCCTACAAAGCAAGGCAGGCTCATTAACGGCAGCTAAAACCTGTGGGGAAGAGTTATTCCTTGTTGTTTTATTATGGGAAATAGCCCTTAACAAAATTAGCCCTCCTGGCATCACATGAAACTTCAGTTTTATCTTCAAAGAATAGAGAAAAATTATAAAACCAATATAATCTGGGCAAAACCCCCTCAATTCTTACTATCTCCTTGAGATTACTTCCTTTTTTCAGAGGACTATTTGAAATAACTGGCACTCTCCAGGACAATAAATTTGAGAATAACTTTAAAAAGAACTCACAAATTTCCTCTGCATTTCCAGCATGCTGTTCCTCATGTTTGACATCATCCTGTCCATTGCAGAAAATGGATCCACAAAATCGACATCCTGCTAAAAAAGGGGGAAAAAACAAAAAAAGACTGCAGTTAAAACAATCTCAACTCTCCCAGTCCTGAAGCTGCTTTTCACATGCATTTTGAACTCAAAAAGCTGCTCAGACTGCACTTCACACACAGACAAGACAAAATGAATCTTTTCCAAAGGAAATTGAGGGAGCTGCATTAAGATGGAGATACTGGGAAGATGAAAGTGGAAGATTTGTCACTGTGATGTCAAACTGGCCACAAAATGAGTTTAACAAAAATGTTCACTGGCTATTCAAATATCCAATTATTTCACAAACGTGTTCCTGAACCTTCTGACCTCACCAGCTTCGGCTCTGAAAGTCCTGTATGACCCTTCAGGGCTGAAATTTCAATAAATTCATTTCCACAGTTATGTACTTCAGCGTTGCAAACCTCAAGCTGCATTCAAGCCCAAAATGAAGTAAAATTAAAGGACAGAAAAATCTTCAACGTGTTCTTTGAGTGCAAGAAATTGGAATCCTCTGGGAAAGAACTATGGAGAGACGATGGATATTTTACAGGATATTCCAGACCCCCAAAGCACAGCAGGAAACCACTCCACGCCCATTTCCAGGGCAGTCCCAGCTCCAGGGGCTGCTCTGCCTTACTGGGAGCAGTGGTTTTGTGTCAGCCCCACAAAAACATTCTCCAGCAGTTTCCCCAGGGATTTTATCCCATCCATATCCAGGGGTTAAGGCCTCAGGAAAGATTTGTAATTCCCAAACTGCAAACAGCACCAAAAGCAGGATGCAAGCACAGAGCTCAGCCTCTGCCATGCTTTGGTTACACACAGCTTACACAGGAGCTACTCCAGGCATACTAACCCCTCTCCCAAAACCAAAGCCTGCAAAGGGCATGAGGGAGAAGCTGGTGGCCTGGAAAAAAAAAATAAAAAAGGAGCAACATCTGGAATTATTATCAGGAACAGCAGAAATTACTTTTATATGAGGCAGATTACGTGAAACATTTCCCATCTAATCAAAATCACTCAGGAGAGCCTTGGTAATTAATTAATTAATGAATCCCTGGAAATAATGTGTTTCTACTGATGATATTAGAAAGTGCCAACTGCCACCACATCCAATAAATACTGATAAGTGCGTGTGGAAAGCACCGAGAGGTTGGCAAACATCTGAACCCCACAAGAACCTTTGTGCTGATTTCACACTTCGGGCCCCACCCTGCAACGCTCCATATTCCAGCACTGAAAGCTGATTAAAATCAACAAATCAACTAATTATCCCGGGGATAACGAGTGTTCCTGCACGGCAGGGCAGGGAGATGCTGGGAAACACGGACTGCAGAGTCAGGCCAGGCCTGCACACACACAGGGCTGGCACAAGGACCAAACCCTTTGCAGGAATTTTAATGGAAAAAAGAAGGAATTCTGCAATTCTGGAACAGCTTTAGGAACTCTTCAGGTTTCTGTCAGAACAGATCAGGCAGAGCTGTAAATAATAATATATTTTTTCTCTTGATATCAAGTCCTCCCCAGTAAGAGTTATCTGGCATACAAAGCTAATAAACTCTGTTTTATAACAGTAAAAAAGCCACTAAAAGCTGTTAAACATTTGCCTGATGTACAAGATAATCAGATATCCCAAAAAACCCAATTTAACAGTGTATCTTAGTGTTTTAGCTCACTCCTGATTCACTAAAAACTGAACTGCAAAACTGCTGGGGAAAAGAAAGTTTTAAATCTGAATCCTACAGATCCCGGCACTCATTGAGCTGTCCCAACTAACTTGGTTCCTTTCAAAGCAGTTTTAGTCCTGCTGCAATTTAATTAAACACAGAATTCCAACACCATTGACCAGCCTAAGTAATTTGAATGAAGGGTATTTGACATGGTAGCAAAGCTCCACCTTTTCCTACATTAAAAAAAAAAGAAGTAATTTTAAGGGTTTAAATCCTTGGTGGAGCAGCAGTTTGAGCTGACAAGGCAAAGCAATCAGTGCTGAGGCTGGTGTGACATCTGACAGAGCTTCAGTGGGACAGGAGCAACATCAGAAGCTCCCGGGAAGGGTTTGGCAGCTGTGGAATTGTTCAGTGGGACAGGAGGAACATCAGAAGCCCCTGGGAAGGGTTTGGCAGCTGTGGAATTGTTCAGTGCTTGTCAGGTTAACACAGAGCTCCTGCACCTTCCACTTGGGCTGCAGCCACAGATCAAAGGTCTGGGCCCCACATTTGTCCCTCAGTGCAGGAACAGGGACACAACCCCTGAGCTTTAAAGGTGAGCTTGGACAGCTCCTTTTTCCAAAGGGAAAAACTCTGATCTGGCTTTAGGCCCCACTGATCCACGGCCTGAGGATCAGCAGAGGGAAGCTGATGCCCCAATTAGATGCAGTTTCTATATTTGCCAGGAACTGGCTGAGCAGGGGGAGGGATGTGCCAGGTCCCCTCTCAGCTGCAGGTGACAGGCTCTGCTCCAGCTCTGGCCACCAGCCCCTGTCACCTGCCTTTTCTTCCAACAGTCTTTGGAAAATCCAGAGGGATTCATTAAAGCAGCAGGGAGGCAGCTGCTGGATATCTGGAGGGAAAGGAACCAGCTCCCAACGTTCATCCACTGTAAATACAGCCCCAGATAAGGGTTAGATATGATTGTCCTGCACGCCCAGAGCTGAAAAAAACACTTTAATTAAACACAAACCATCAGTTTCACTTGGTAAAACACACACAGAGAAACACTAAACTTTACACCGATTTCCCTGAGCTTTAATCCTTACAGGTTTGTACCTAAGGGAATATTAACAATCAGCCCAAATTCAGAGCATGAAGTGTTTATCCCCAGCTGCAAAGGGTTTAAAATCCATGGATGGATATTCCTGAGGCGGTGAAAGCCAAGCTTGTGGAAATCAAACTGAGATAGCTGCACACAAGGGGCCGAAGTGCAAAAATACATCATGGAATTATGGGATGGGCTGGGTTGGAAGGGACCTGGAAAGAACTTGGCCTTGAACACTTCCAGGGATGGGGCAGCCACATCCAGGCACTTTTTGATCCAAGTTAACAAAAAAAGGAAATCCATGTGCAGAGGATGTGGGACATTTTTGGTGCCTTTCACTGACAGAAACATTTAATGTGTTATATTTATGGAAGCAAGCAGTGGATGAGGGATCACTTTGCTCATCAGATGTTGTCTAATGCTCAGTGCTGTTCAATAATCAGCAAAAGCCAGACCCTGATCAGCCCTGACAGATGTTCAGCAGAGATAAGGAATGAAGGGACCAGCAGAGGAATCATTCATGGTTTTGAGTCCCCAGAGCAGAGCCAGGCCTGTTTGCCATGCCTGGAGCTCAGGGATGTTGCTGTAGGACACAAAAGACTCCAAATATTTCAGAAGGCAAAAAGAATAGAAAAAGAAGGCTCTATTTTCTGAATTTTTGCTGCTTTTATAAGGTGTTCTGATACAGACTTAACAAGATTGGTGAACAGGAACAACACCCCTCTAATGCCATTGGTTAAACCAGAGAAACAGAAAACACCAGCTGGACTGAGATCGCCTTGAGGTGGTTGTTTGCCAAGGCGGTTTTGAGAAAAAAAACCCCAAAAATAAAGCTTTTGAGAAAAAACTTTCTTGAGAAGCTTTTCCTCGACAAAAGAGTTGTCAGCAGGGTAAAACCCCCGGGGCCCACGGGGGACACTCACCCGGCGTGCGCCCCTCGGGGCCACCCGCGTGTCCTGCCGGGCCCCGCCCGCCGCCGGCCGCTCCCGTCCCTCGGGCAGCCCCAGCAGCGGATCCCGCCCCAAAGGCTCCGAGAGGCTCCGCATCATCTGCCGCATGTGCTCGTGGTGGGCAGCGAAGGGATCCCTGCGGACACACGGACAGACAGACAGACACGGGCTGTTAGAACTCTCAACGCTTTACACTCGCTGTGCTCACAAACACCAACCCCCCCAAAGGAAACTCTGCGTTTCACCTGAAGCCATAGAGAAACCTTCCCAAACTGAGTAAGACAGCTAAGATTGCCAGTTTAAACTTAGTTTTTAAACTTAGAGTTTAAAGTTTTAGAATGTAATAATATACATAAGAAACAAGACAGAAGTTTCAAAGTGAAATGTAATCCTCCTTCTTCACAGGTCTAAGTGGTATTTTGTAATTAGATTAAAAAAGTCCACACTGAGAGCCACCAGCAGTTAGTTAGAAAGTTAAAAGTGAAAATAATTTATGTCATTTCTTAATTAGACAGTTTATCCTTAAAAAAACCATGTAGAGAAAAATACGACTCCATTTTTAGTTTGTTAACTTAGTTTGTTCAGTTTGTTAACCTGAAGTGCTGTAGAACCCACAGTTTGTGAGACTGTAATAAAGATAAGAGTTAACAAACATCTAAATCCAAACAAGAAATGCCATCTTAGGCATTTAATCCCAACCCTGGCAAAAAGAAAATAAAACACAACACGTTGTTCCAGCGGATGGACAATGCCTCCAGGATATTGCAAATTTTTAGGGATCTTTATCCAAAATTTTTACTTTAATAGCAGCCAACTGGGCAATCTCCCATTCCTAATGAACTCTGATTTTCTTTTCCCTTCCCATCTCTCAGGTTGGGTGTTTGAGATCTGTTTTCTCTCAGCTGTCCTCACTGCACTCCAGGGTGTCCCTTTTCCTCTTTCCTCATCTTCTCCAGGAATATCCATCCTTGGCTGCACCTTTCACTCCAGCCTGTGTTCAACACCTGTCAGAACCATAAACTGACCCATATTTTATTTATCACTATTTCCACCTCCAACACCTGACATCAAAACTATTTATTTTGAATTTTCCCCTTTCATCTTTCAGAGCTTAGCACTGTCCTATTCACTGAACTCCTCGTGTCCCACTGGATCCCTCCTCAAATTTATTCTGCTGCCAGTTCCCATCCTACTTTTCCTTCTCCCTGTCCCACATGCTTAAAAATACGAATTATCCTCTAAATTCAGGCCAATTCCATCTCCTGTAGTCACCACTGCTTCACCTTCACCTTCTCTCTCCATAAATCCTGCTCCCACATCCCTTTCCTGTGCTTAGGAAGGAGATTTTCACTGGCTTTTTGTCTTGCTCTTGTTTTCCCTCTCCTCTCCTCTCCTAGAAACCTGCAGAACTCCACTGGTATTCCCAAAGCTTGGCCTGCAAGGAGAACACTGCCCAGCTTTCCAAACCCTCCAAGTTGGACAAGACCTGATATCCCTAATTAAAAGAAGCAAAAGAGGAGCAAAGCAGGGATTTTTCAGAAGTACAGGGTATGAGCAGCGCTGCTGCCCGAGGGCCAGGCTGGAAATGAACACTTCCCATGCAAATGAACAACCAATAATCAGTAAAACTTCCCATGCAAATGAACACTTCCCATGCAAATGAACAACCAATAATCAGTAAAACCTCCCATGCAAATGAACACTTCCCATGCAAATGACCTACTTCATTTCCTCCTTCCATCTCATTTTCCCCTTTGCTCTGCCACTGAAAACCACTTTATTACCAACAACAGCCACTTCCCAGGTATGTTTGTTTAGGTTTCATACACCTCATCCTCCTTCCTCTCGACTCCTGGCCCTCCCCACACCCCCCAGGACACCGCAGCCTTTCCCAGGACATGTCAGGAGGAAAAGCTTCAGGCTGTTCCTGACTTTTCCCTGCCCAGTTATCTCCTGCCCAGCTTTTCTGCTCCCCATCCTTATCTCCAGCCCCACCAAAAGCAGTTCCCACATCACGTGGCCGCTCTGATCTCCTGCCAAAGTCACACTCCACATTTATTTTTTTCCCTTTCGAGTGAAAAAGACAAACGTGAGGTTGGATTCATTTTGAAATAAGGGTTTTTTTAACACAAAAATATCCCTTTAAGCTACACCCAGCCTTAAACTCAGCCCAGAAGAGACTTTTGAAGTGTTTTAGTGATGCTGTGGAGCAGCCCCTGCTCACATTAGTCTAATATGTATTAACCTGATATTAAACATAAAAGTATAACATTACTGCTTACTTCAGTGCACGAAAAATCAGTCCTAGAACAACGAATTCCACTTATTACTCTTATAAACTGTACTTTGTATTAGATGTGTTTCTTTTTATTAGCTATTAGACAAGATAAAAATATTAGATTTTTTTTTTCCCACTCAGGAAGTTATGTAAGGCTGCAGATTCCCTCTGGAATAATAAACTAAAGAGAATTAAATGCAGGAAACACAAGTGCTGCACCTGTGCAGGGTTTGAGGGATGGATCCCAGCCCAGCACCTTGGGGTGAGTGACTGCTCTTCCCTGGGACAGCTGCTCCCACAGGGGCTCCAGCCCAGGCACTATTTCCAGTTCAGCACCAAACCCTCTCCTTATGAGGCAGCTGGAGCCCATTCTGACACTATTTTGGAAGCTAATCTTATCTGAGGTGATCAGCTCAGTTCCTTCACTGTACGCAAAGCAGACTGAAGAGGACAGGGCTGAGAAAACCAGTCTCAATTTCCAGCTCATCTTTCACACACGCTCCCTGCCTCCACCTCCTGCAATCCTTTTTTTTTCCCTGCGCCAGTGGCTACAATAACAAGGAATAAATTAGTAAATAAGCAATTGTTATTTTAAACAAGACCTAGTTTCTATTATTACTTTAATTCATGCAGAGGATCTGCATAAGGAAGTTTCCTGCATAGAATTCACGAGTTGTTATAACAGCAGGAATATTCCTAGACACCAAGAGTGCTGATCTGTGTGGCACAGCTTTGGGAATTCTCCTGGAATGTGCTGCAGATCAGCAGGAGATTTTCCTTTAAGCACAGAGCCAGAGCTCCTGGTAACCAGGAGATCCAGACAACAAACCACATCACAGGCCTGCTGCTCCCTTCCTCACCCACCCCTTATCTCGGCTGCTAATTAAATTCCTCAGAGTGTTTTCAAAGATTTAAACTAATTATCGAGGCTCCTCAGAGTGCTCTGATCCCATCTGCATCCACTACAAATTACAGTTTCTGACCACAGACATGAAATGGGGCCAGACCAGGTAATTCTGCAGCTCTGGCTGTGGGGAGAAGCATTTGCATCAGTCACTGCTTACATTCAGATTCCCACAGGGAATAAACTGAGATTCCCACAGGGAATAAACTGACCTCAGACTTGAATACACAGAACAGGAGCCACCACTGTGCTCACGGTACGGAAATAGAACCTCAGAACGGTCTGGGTTGGAAAGGACCTTAAAGATGATCCCGTTCCTGCTCCTGGCAGGGGCAGGAACACCTTCCCACCATCCCAGGCTGCTCCAAGCCCTGTCCAACCGTGAATAATTCCAGGGAAGTGGCAGCCGCAGCTTCTGTGGATAACCTGTGCCTCACAGGGAGTAAGAACAAACCCCAATCTGCTCACTTAAAGCATCACCATCCCCTCGGGAAATGAGCACAGGGAGACAATTTGCCACCCGTGCTCTCACACACAAATTGCCAAAGTTTTAACTGAAGAACATCCGGGGTTCCAAAGCAGCGCTGGCATTGAGAGGAGTTCAGAGACAGCCCGCGGCCAAGTGATTAATTAACACGCACATAAATCCGGATGAGCTACACCGCTCAGAACCGGCAGCTAGGAAAATGAAGAGCAAACAAACCCCAGAATCTCCAGCCAAGGAGGTGAAGCTCCCCTCCGTGTGAAATACGGATTAAACCCTTCCCTGCTGTGAGGCAGACTCGAGTCTCCGCTACTGAACCTCGCTGAGGACGTTTAACCCCTGCACGGCTTCAGGGGGGCGCGGGTGGGACACACGGGGGTTAAACGGGCCCGACGGCGATCCCGGCACCGGCACCGCTCCTTCCTGCTGCACCGACCCCTTCAACCCGCCCCGGGCCCGCTCCTGACACCTGCCCCGATCCCTTTAACCCGCCCCGGTCCCGGTCTTTCCACCTGCCCCGATCCCTTTAACCCGCCCCGGGCCCGCTCCTGACACCTGCATCGACCCCTTTAACCCGCTCTGGTCCTGACACCTGCCCCGATCCCTTCACCCCGCCCCGATCCCGGTCCTGACACCTACACTGACCCCTTTAACCCGCCCCGGTCCTGACACCTGCCCCGATCCCTTTAACCCGCCCCGACCACGACTCTTCCTCCTGCACCGACAGCTTTAACCCACCCCGATCCCTCTTCAACCCGTCCCGATCCCTTTAACCCGCCCCGATCCCTTTAATCAGCACTGACCCCATGTTCTTCCACCCGCACCGATCTTCCACCCGCGGGTCCTCCTACCCGCACTGGCCCCGGAGCTGCCTCTGCCAACGGTCGGGGTGGGTCCCACACACCCACCCGGCCCGCCCGTTTACAGCCCCGGACCGGTTTGTCAGAGCCCACCGCCGCCTCAGCTCCCTCAGGGCCGATCCCCCTCCGCCTCCCCGCCGTGCCCCGCAGCCGTCCGCCCCTCACCTGAAGAAGGGATCATCCTCGAAGCACCTGCCGAGCCCCCCGAACATGGCGGCAGCCACTGCGCTCTGCGCGCCCCCCACCCCGCGCGGCCCCACCTCACCGCGCCGCGAGCCGCCCCGCCCTCCCACGTGACCCTCTCCGCCCGTTCCTATTGGCCGGCGCCCCGCGAGGGGCGGGCTCCGCCGCGCGCCGCCGTTGCCGTGGTGACCGCGGGGCCGCCGCTCCTGAGGGGCCCCGGGAATCGGGAAATTCGGGAATTGCGGGAAATTCGGGAATTTGGGGGAAATGCGGGAAGTTCGGGAATTGCGGGAATCGCCGCCTCGCTGCCGCTCCCGTAGCCCCGGCGTGCCGCGGGGTGTGCCCCGCTCCTGGGCAGTGTGAGGCGGGGACAGGCCCGGCCTCAGCGCGTCCCGCCGCTCGGCGATTATTTTAGAAAGAATTCTGATTTTTCCAGTAGATGGCAGTAAAATAAAGCTGCGGCTGGAAACTGGCGGAACGTGGAAAAACAGCAAGAGGCTGGAGTGAGGTATCCGTGAGCAGCTATTCCAGGGAAAGAGCAGTGAGGATGGAGCGGGATGGAGCCAGGCCAGGGATGCTCCGCTTGCGGATCAGGGTTCCGGGGCACATCCCCTTCCCAAGGCTCTGGGCGAGGTCGGAAAAGTGAATCAAATCCTTCCCCTGCCCTGCTTTGGGCTGGGTTACAGTTCAACAGCGAAAAGGAACTCTTGGTTTTAGCGGGAAGAAGCAGATAAAGGGAAACCCGCCCGAGCAAACCTTTGGAATAGTGGTCAGAGGGAGGTTTCAGTAAAAACACGGATTTGGGAGATCTTTCCCAGACTTCATCATAGAACATTTTGAGAGGATGAAGTTCCAGGAGCAGGAGAATCGTGGAACTTGCCCTCAGCTGTTCGCAGCCCTCCACACCACCCACACATCCCGGGTTCATTTTGTGCCAGCTCCAAATCCCAGGGACGAAATCTCCATCCCAGCCTGAGCAGCTCCAGCCCTGGATCCTGGGCAGGATCTGCGGGATGAACATTACAGTGATCGTTCCTTTCCCATTTCCCTGGATCCTGTGCAGGATCTGAGGGATGAACACTGCAATGATTGTTCAATTCCATTTTCTCTGGATCCTGTGCAGGATCTGAGGGATGAACATTGCAATGATTGTTCCTTTCCATTTTCTCTGGATCTTGTGCAGGATCTGAGGGATGAGGGCTGCAGTGACTGTTCCTTTCCCGTTTCCCTGGATCCTGTGCAGGATCTGAGGGATGAGGGCTGCAGTGGCTGTTCCTTTCCCATTTCCCTGGATCCTGGGCAGGATCTGAGGGATGAGGGCTGCAGTGATCGTTCCTTTCCCATTTCCCTGGATCCCGGGCAGGATCTGAGGGATGAAGGCTGCAATGACTGTTCACTTTGCAGCTGTTGGGAGGAGCTCATTATGGGATGCTCAGTGCCAGGGATGCAGGGCTGTGTTTGCACAGGGATCTCTTTAATTGCTCAGCCCTTCTCCAGGTCTGGGGCTGCTGCAGCTCCAGCTCCTTTGTGCAGATTAAAAGAGTTGTGGAAGGAGCTCCTCGTGCTGCAGCTCTGGCAGGCTGGAGGGCATCTCCAACGAGATTAATGATGTCTGCCTTAATAGAAGAAAACTTTGCATAAATGAGATTGTGGTTTCTGCTGAAACCTGCCAACTCTTATTCATTTGCAGTAAATATTATCTTTAATTAAAAGTTTTAAGGTATCTTGTTCCTGAGCTAATGAGATCTACAGCGATTTCCCTTAGGAATTAATTTGCCTTCTTAATTCTTATTCATTTTGGTGATAGGAGTGTTTAAATCTGCTCCAGACTTCAGAGCTTTGTGGAGCACATCCAGCCAGAACAAAAGGTCATTTTGCCATGTTGATGTTGTGTTGGTATTTGTAATTCCCTTGTTCTCTCTCCATTCCAAAGATCCCTGTTTGGGTTCCTGCCCCAAACATTTCCTTCCAACCTGAGTTCCTCTTAACTCCTCATGCTAAGAGGTTTTTTGGTTTTTTCCCCACAACCATTTCCCTTTGGATTTGTGTTTTCTGTTCCCTCCAGAGCAAAAATCAATTTTTGATTGACTGTGATCAACTTTTTGTATAAAACACACTCAAACCTGTGGGAAACACTGCTGAAAACCACAGGAATATTTCTGCCTTACTGGGACATCATCCACTCTAATTCCTCTCCAAGGATTATTCTGAAGCAGCAGGGATGCTTTAACACTTGGAGGTGAAAACTGCATTCCTGAAGATGTGTTTGAATGGGAAAAGTGCCAAACTGGGCTGGGAGAACTGGACACAATGCTGCTGGCACTGATTAACTAATTCATAATTAGAGTTAATTCATTTTTAGAACTAAATGACAAGGTTCCCTTCTTTTAAAATAAATACAGAGGGAAATGAAACAGTAAATCTCAAAGGAAATACCTGGTTTGGACACAAAGAATAAACCAAGAGAAAAGAAAGAATCAATGCTCCTTAGCTCGTTATCAGCCGATTTTCCCGTTGGAATCCAGTCTGGATCCTGTGAGTCTCCTCTGAAGATGCTGCTTCTGACAAGGTTTAAAAGTCGGGTAATTAATTACCCTAATGAAGGAAATGGAGCAATCGGAGTCGAGTGTTGAGCAGAGGTGGTTTTGTTCTGATGAAATATAAAATATAAAATACAGGACTGTGCTGTCAGCCTGACCTGGATAAGTTGAACCTTATTTTATACAAGGTGCAAACCAGGGAAAGACAATTCCTCCTTTCTATAGGGAAAAAAATTCAATTTCTTTTACTGTTATTCCAGTTTTTTTCCCATTTCCCACCCAACAACTTGTGCCAGAAAACCTCCCCATGTCCTCTCTTTGTGTATAATTAGGAAATATCCCTAAAAACTGTCCTTGTGTGTCTGCAGCTGATAAAAGGAGTCACTCAGAGGCTGCAGGAGGAACTCCTGACTGCAGGGACTCCTAACCCTGAACTTGCAGCACCAAAAAAGGGGAACAGACACATTTTGGGGGCTGGGCTATAAATAGAGCTGTCACCAACTCGTGCAGGCTGCTGACGAGCTGCCTTTTATAGCTCAGCCTCATCCAGCCCACGCAAATCAGAGATTATCAATTAAAGAGGAGCTAATGAATAATGCTGGCAGGGCAGCAAATGAGAGCAGGAGGGACCCTGGGGTCGTGTCATGGGGGTTCTGAGATCCCTGTGCCTCAGCAAAGTGGGAAAATGGGGATTTTTGGTGTGTTTCTTGGAGGGAGCTGAGAATTGGTGACAGATATCAATGTAAACCACCAACCTGAGCACAAAATGCCAATAACTGCAGGGACTGCCAGGCGGGGTTAGCTGGGATTCTCCTGGCTGTTCTCTTTAGGATTTCCCCGAGATTTTTTAGGATTTGGTGAGGAAGTGCCAGGACGTCCCCGAGTGTGACACAGCCAGGCCAGGGCCTGGCACATCACTGACATCCCAACTCTTCCCCAAAACAGCCAGGAGAAGCTTTTTTTGGGTTTTTTAAAACTACTGGGATGTTGTTTTTCAAATAATCCCCACAGCAGTGATCCACTGGAGAGTTCCTGAGGTTTGGGCTTTAATGAATTCCTTAATTTCCCACCCCGTGAACCAGCATTTCTGTTAATCAGCCCAAATTCTGTGACCTTTATCCTCTCCCCTTGGCTTTGTTCAGCAGAGGGAAAACTGAGGCACAGAAATATTCTGTCAAAACACCGTGACCATGCTGGCTCCAGTGGGAACTCTCACTGAGTCCAGGATTTGATCCAAACTTTAATTTGTTTAATTGAGCTCTGTGGCAGTAACTGGTGATGGATAAAGCCTTGGGAAGAACAAGGAATTCTGATCCTGAGCTGCAGCTCTTTGCCATTCCCAAATCACCAAAAAAATACCTGTTGAAGGTGCTCGAGCATCTTTGGGATGACAGAAAATTCCTGAAATCCTGGCAGCTTCTCTGGAAGGGAGGGAAAAAAATTCCTGCCCCAGCTCCAGCAGTGGGTGAGGAGAGGGAAAAACCACTTGGATTTTGGTGGTGCCTTCAGCAGCACATCCAGGGACAGCAACACCTGTGGGAAGCCTCTGATTCCTCTCCAGGAGCAGAAATCCTGGGATTTTGGGTGGCATTTTGGAGGTTTTTCCCAGGGAAAATCTGTCCAGGTTAATAATGGTGAAAATCATCAAAATTGAGCCCAGGTTTGGCCACGGCTTCAAACTGAAAAATCAGAGAAAAACACAGAACAGATAAAAAAAAAAATCTCACCTGGGCAGCAGGAGCTGCTTGGTTTATTTAGGGCTCCCAGGAGCCCTTTTCCAGAGGGATCCAAATCCAAGTTTTCCTGGCACTGGCAGCAGGTGAAGGCCCTTTGGGTCCCTGTCTAAAAGCTGTGCCCAGTTCAGGCCACGCCGTGTTTGTTCCAAAGGCTTCTCCTGCCTCAGGCTGGTGGTGGCTGCAGCTAAAAACTCCTCCTGCTGCCTCAGCAGATCTCATTAATTCCATGTTCCAATTAGCCCTGGACAAACTGAGTGTACTCAGTGCACAAGTTATCACAACATCGAGTTACCAGCTCAGGTTCTGGCTGATTGCACAGCGAGGCCAAGGATTAATTGTCAGCTCTAATCAGCCAGGAGAGGTTTCACTGCTCGCTTGAGAAAAAAACAAAAAAAAAAACCAAAAAAACCCCAAACCCAGCTTTTATTACACAATTACTTCTTAATGACATTTCTTGCAGCCCCAAACTTGCAAAGCATTTCGCTTTGCTTACCCAGCCAGCGAGAAACAGCAAGACTTTGTAAAAACAGGGATTTTCCAGCTATTCTGGGGGAAATGGGAGCAGCTGGGGCCCTGCTCCATTCCGTGCCCAGCAGGGTCAGCAGCGAGGCTGGAGGGAAGCTGAGATGCTCAGACCCTCGGGGCTCCATCCCCAGCAGCTCCCGTTCCCATCTCCCCTGGACTGGCAGCAGTGGGGTGCCCTCGCCCCTCCCAGCTGCTCCTCTCCAGGCGGGCTCGGAGCTGCTCTGCACTTCCCAGAGGTTTAAAGGGTATTTTGAGTGGGATTGTGCTGTTCTGGAGCTGATTTCAGGCCACAGGTGACATCAGCCTCTGCCAAGGCAGCTGGTGAGGAATTATTGGTAAATGTCAGATAAAAGCAAAGACTGGAGGGAGATGTGTAAGAACATGGAAATTAATATTTCATTTAAACATCTCTTCAGGTCCCAGTTTCCCAGCTCAGGAATTGGTGCAAGGCCTGAAATAAGACAAGAATTTATAACAAAACACTATTAAATTCACTGGTACAGAATCACAGAATGGTTTGGGTGGGAAGGAACTTAAAGATCATTTAATTCCCACCCCGGCCATGGGCAGGGACACCTCCCACCGTCCCAAGCTGCTCCAAACCCCAATGTCCAACCTGGCCCTGGACACTCCAGGGATCCAGGGGCAGCCCCAGCTGCTCTGGGAATTCCAGCCCAGCCCCTCACCACCTTGCCAGGGAACAATTCCTGCCCAAAATCCCATCCAGCCCTGCCCTCTGTCCATGTGAAGCCATTCCCTGTGTCCTGTCCCTCCAGCCCTTGTCCCCAGCCCCTCTCCAGTTCTCCTGGAACTTCTTTAGGCCCTGCAAGGGGCTCTGAGCCTCTTCTCTTCTCTTCTCTTCTCTTTTTAAAAATATGAGAACTTCCCGTGCTTTTGACATCCAAGAAAAACGCGGCTCAGCAGTGAATACTCCTCCAAATATTCAAAGGTCTGGTTCACTTTTACATAAACACAGTAGTTCAGAATCTGATCTCGAGCCTACAGAAATGAGCTGNCCTGGGATGTGGGAGCCACTGGGATGTGGGAGCAGAGCCCTGGGATGTGGGAGCAGGGCCCTGGGATGTGGGAGCAGGGCTGGAAGCTGAGCTCACCCTGCTGGAAGCACGGAGGTTTCAGCTCCTGTCACCTTCCAGCAGGAGCAGCCACCTCGTGTCCCCTGGGTGACAATCCCAGAGTGACTCAGGGGCTCATTCCCGGTGTCACCGCCCAGCCCAGCCACTGCTGCTCCTCACCCCAACGGGGAAAACCAAACCAGGCAGAGCTGCCCCCAGCCCAAACTCCAAGTGGGAACCTTTTCACAATCCCGGTTAATTGTGCTTTTAGGATTTTGTGTCACTCCCAAGCTGAGGAGTCTCCAGAGCCCCTCCAGGCCTGGGCTCCGTGCTGGTCCCAGCTGATCCCTCCTCACAGAGCTTTCTGGAGTTCAAGGATCCCCACTAAAAATAACTCCCTCCCGTAAGGTGCCACATGAAGCTGTCAGCAGGCAGGGGCTGGGCTGGGTCCCTGCTGGGATCACCCAGAGCTGCCCTCCCGGAGTGACGGCAGCAGCAGGAGAACATCTGATCTCCTGCCCGGGGGTGTTTGCTCTGACACCGTCACCAAGGCGGCCAAACCTTCCCGAAACATTGTACCAAAAACCACGAGAATTGTGGGAGCCCTGGGGGATGAAAATTTCAGGCTTTTTGTGCTAAAAAACACCGACCCTCAAGCAAACACCACATTTGACCTGAGGCCGTGGGACAGGGTTCCAAACTGGAATTGTGGGTGTGGAGTTTGAATAGAAGGTGGGATCTCACAGGGTGGAAATTAGATTTAAGATTTTAGTGTATAGGAATATACCTGGGGCAAGATGGAGGATTTGGGCATTGTCTGAGTCCTTCTTCACCTTCTTCTTCTTCTCCTTCTTGGTTTTGGGTGGTTTTCTGTAACTGGGTGGAAAAGGTTCTGCCCCGTGGGCTCCGTGTTTCCAGTGATGTTTGGAATATTTCGGTGCATTTTCCATTCAGCTGGGATTCTCTAAATGTTATTTCCATTTTCTTTCCAGCTTTTGCTCCCAACTCTCCTCCAGCAGCTTTAGATGTTGATTAATAAACAATAAATAAGCAATTCCTGTTTATTAATCTAATGCCTTAAATCTATTTACAGCCTATTGTAAGATTTTCTAATATTCTACAGGGCTGAAAATAAAAGGAATCATTTTACATCCAATAAAAGCACCAAAATTATCCAACACTGTGTGTGAAAAGAGGAATTTACACCTGCACCTCCCATGGACATCAAAGAGTTTTTTATTTTCTATGAAAGAAACATAAAAGGTGATTAGAAAACACAGCAATGACAAATATTTACCATTGGAAAATGCTGAAATGAAACAAGGGAAACAATTTTTTCCCCCACTTTTTCCTGCAGCCAAGGTCTTGGGATATTTTGATGCAGGATAAAATCAGACTAACGTTTCATAAAGGAAGTAAAAATGTGTCAGAATGCAATTTCAATACATTTTCCTCTTACATCCCAGATCTAAAATAAAAAAAGAATAAGAAAACCAAAGTCCATGTCCAGAGTCAGCCTCTATTTTTTATCACCACAGATCTGAGAACCAGGAGAAACAATCCCAGAAAAGAGAATGCTGATGCTGGGGGGTTGCAGTGAGGCACATCCAGAGGTGGAGCTCCCTTTTCTCCTCTCCCAAGGTGATTTTCCTCCCAGCTTTGCTGAAGAAATACTTTTATATCTGATTTATTTGATTTGCTTGATCTCCTGCACTTAGATGGACGATGGGCAGATTTTTGGGGAAGTTTATCCAGGCTCAATTCAGATGTTCAGACTAAAGTTTGATTTTTTGGAAGTCCCACCTGACCCAAGGGAACTCCAGGGGCCGGGAGCAGCCACTGCCCAGAACGGGGTGTGGGAAAACTCCATAATTTGGCAATTGCAGCAATGATGAGATGGATAAAATCCCCCGTTTGGAGCTGCAGCAGTGGCAGCTGCTCAGGGAAACGTGGAGCATTTTCCCACCCAGAGTGAGGAACCGGGAGCAGATGGATGAGCACATGCACAGAGAAGATTCCCTCAGCCAGGACATTCAGGATATTCAGGATATTCCCTGCCCAGACATTCAGGATTGCACAGAGGGGAGGAGGAAAGGAGAACAGTGATGGATCCTGGGTCCTCTCCAGCTGCAGGACATGGAGTGGCCTGGGATGGCATCACAGTGTCCCAGCCCTGAGCCTCAGTTTCCCACCTATCTCCCAACTCCCACCTGGTTCTAGACATATTTTGGATTGGGAGGGATAAAATAATGTTTTATTCATGAGCTTCATTATTTTATTCGTGAGCTTCCAGCTGGTTTTGCACCTGAGGAATTCCCTCCAGAAAAAAAAGAAATGCCCCTGGTTGTGCTGCCCATCTCCAGCTTGGAGAGAACCAGGACAGGACATTCCTGGTCATTCAGGTGGAGCAGGACATTCCTGGTTATCCACGTGGAGCAGGATAGAATAGTCCTGGTTATCCAGGTGGAGCAGGACAGAACATTTCTGTTTTTTCACAATAATCAGGACAGAACATCCCTGGTTATCCAGGGGAACCAGGGCAGATATTCCTGATTATCCAGGTGGAGCAGGACAGAACAGTCCTGGTTTTGCAGCTGGAGCAGGGCAAAACAGTTCTGGTTATCCAGGGGAACCAGGACAGAAAATTCCTGCTTATCCAGATGGAGCAGGGCAGAACATTTCTGATTTTTCACAAGAATCAGGACAGAACATCCCTGGTTATCCAGGTGAAGAAGGGCAGAATATTCTTGGTTATCCAGGTGAACCAGGGTAGAATATTCCTGGTTATCCAGGGGAACCAGGGTAGAATATTCCTGGTTATCCAGGGGAACCAGGACAGAAAATTCCTGGTTATCCAGGTGGAGCAGGACAGAACATCCCTGGTTATCCAGGTGAAACCCTCCCTGCCTGCACAGCTCATTCCAACCTCCTCCAAGAGACAAGAAGAAGAGGTGAGGGCAGGAATTCCTGGCCTGGGCTGGTCCTGGGAGCCGTCAGGCCACGGGGCTCCCCATCAGCCGCTCCTGGCGCAGAGCCACCAACCTCTGGAACCATTTCTCCTCAGCCTGGGCCTTCTCCATGAACAGCTGGGCACAGGGAGAGAAGGGGGCACCGTCAGCAACTCCCCCTCTGCCATCGTCTCCTGGAACACCCACGGCCCTCCCGGAGCCCACAGGGAAAGCTCAGGGGGGCTGGAGACAGAGGTGACCCCAAAACATCAATAAAACTTCTCAGGGGGTCCTAAAATAGTTGGCCTTGGGAGGGGTTTTAAAGATCACAATCATTGGAAATTGAATTTGTCATTGGAAATTGGAATTCATCGTTGGAAATTGGAATTCCTCATTGGACATTGGAATTTGTCATTGGAAATTGGAATTCCTCATTGGAAATTGGAATTCCTCATTGGCCATGTCCTGGTCTCTGTTCTCCGTGTCCATTCCATAAAACTCACACTGATTTCTTTGCTGTGAGTGATTTTGAACTTTCTAATTCTTCAAACACCTCCATGGAATCCTTTTATTTCCAGCTAAAGTGCTCCCAAGGGAATTTGCTCAAGTTTAGCTACAATGATTTAAAATTACCTTAAGTCTGCCCCGTGTTTAAAACTTTTCAAGTTGGCAAAACGGGCAAATCCCGAGTTTTCCACCAGGTTTCCAACTTAGGGAACCTGATCTGCCCTGAATTTTTACTTATTTTAAATCCCCCAGCGTTACATTAATTACACTTTGCTCTAAAATTCATTTGTAACTCCAAAAAAACTCCTGTGGGGCTGTTCTGCTGGGTGATGGGAGGGGTGGGATCCTCTTTATCCCAACACCCCCAGAGCAGGGGTTTTGTGAGGAGCAAAGGCTGGGGGGTCACATCTCATTGCAGGGGCTGCTCTAAAGCTCGGGACGGGATAAATTCTGCCCCAAAAAGACGAGACAGACACTCACGTTTGGATGGGCCAAGGAATTGTCATCCTGGTATTTGATGGCCGTGGGGATGTTGGCAGCTGGAGGCTCCTTCTCAGCAGCTGCTGCCTCAGGGGCTGCTGCTCCCACATTCACAGGCTCGTGCTGCACCTCAGCAGCTTCTGCTGACTGAAAAAGAAACAAAAACCACAAAACTGGAGTGTTTCATCCCCAAACGTGGCAGCCTTTTAACCCAGCACGGGGCTGTTTTCCCTGACAGGACCCTCATGGAAAGGCTTCTCAGCATCCTCGGCAGGACACGCTGGGCATGGACAGAGTGACCAAAAAAAAAGCTTCAGGGGGAGAGTTTGGGAAACTCCACCCCCGGGATTCTGGATCATTTCCTGAAGAAGCTGCATCAGCTGCTTGGAGACTTCTGGAAAGGCAAGAAATTGCACATTCCTGAGGGAAAAAAGCAGGAATTCCAAACTCTCCCTGCCAGGTGGGGAAATGAAAACGTCCCAAAGCAGTTCCCTGCAACACCTGGTGGCCAAAATTCAGGTGAGTTCTGGGGTCTGGATGTCTCCCGTTGGATTTCTGGGAAGCTGACTGCAAACCAAGCTGCTTCTCTTCAGGGGATAAATACAGACTTAAACTCTGGCTTTAGCTAAGCAGCATTAAAATCATCTTTGCTTTAATTACAAAATAAATGCCAGATTACTTTGGGATTTTAATTCTCCTGCTTCTCCTAAAAAAAAAAATATCTTCATATCAGGTGATTTCCTTAAATTCTGCCACGTTTCAATTCCCTGAACCCACCCTGAGACCATCAGGGAGTCCTTGCTGGGATTTCAGGTGGATTTAAGGATTTCCTTTTGGAAGGAGAATCTCCCTTTTGGAAAGAAAATGCAGCTTTTTTAAGGGAAATGTCCCTTTTTGGAAGGAAAATGTCCCTTTTTGGAAGGAAAATGTCCCTTTTGGAAGGGAAATATCCCTTTTTGGAAGGGAAATGCACCTTTTTAGAAGGAAAATGTCCCTTTTTGGAAGGGATTTGTACCTTTTTGACCTCTTTGCTGGACCTGAAGGTCTGTGGGACGAAGGCGTCGCTCTCGATGGCCTCGATCTCCTTCACCCTCTTCACCTGGTCCAGGAGGGTGGCCTGGTCTGCACAGGAAGGTGACATTTGGGGGATTTATGGGATTGCTGAAATCCTGGGATTCCCAACCCTGCCTGGAGGAGGCTTTGGGACACACCAGGACAAATTGCTCGTGTGATGCAGCCCAAAAATCTCCTGTTACAAGGGGAGAGCTGTGAGTAAAAATAACCCCAGAGAGGCCATTGTTGGGAAAATCCCAAACTCTGCCCTAAGGATTTGTGGGATAACTGGGGAAGGGAAGGATCCAGGGAGAGCTCAGAGCCTCTTCCAGGGCCTGAAGGAGCTCCAGGAGAGCTGGAGAGGGACTGGGGACAAGGGATGGAGGGACAGGACACAGGGAATGGCTTCACATGGACAGAGGGCAGGGCTGGATGGGAGATGGGATGGAATTCCTGGGCTGGAATTCCCAGAGCAGCTGTGGCTGCAGATCCCTGGAGATTGGAGTGTCCAAGGCCAGGCTGGACATTGGGCTTGGAGCAGCCTGGGATAATGGGAGCTGTCCCTGCCCTGTCCCTGGATGGGATTTCAGGTCCTTCCAACCCAAACCATCCCATAATTCTAAGCTGACAGGAGCTGCACTACAGCAAAGTCCAAAAATAAAACTTCAAGCCTGATTTTTTGGGGAGGGGGGGATTTGGAAAGGAAAAAAAAAAAGAACTTGCTACATTTAAAGTCGTGGTTGCAAGTCCTGCTGCCTTGGTGCTGAAACCTTCTCCTTTCAAACAGATTCCCAAGGATTTTTTGGGAGAAATCAAATACTCCAAGTCCTGCTGCCTTGGTGCTGAAACCTTCTCCTTTCAGATTCCTAAAGATTTTTTGGGAGAAATCAAATACTCCAAGTCCTGCTGCCTTGATGCTGAAACCTTCTCCTTTCAAATTCCTAAGGATTTTTTTGGAGAAATCAAATACTCCAATTCCTGCTGGGGGGAGGGAATCAGAATCCACCGAGGTTTGGGATTCACCTGGGCTGAGGGTAAATAAAGGATCCTGATTAAAGCCAGCAAAAGGAGATTTCAAACCCCCAGCTCAACTTCCAGGTTCCCCAAATCCCAGGCAGCTGCAGGATCCCTCCCAGGCCCTGCACAAAGCGCTGGGAATGACAAATTAGGGAAGGGGCAGGAGTGACTGAATGCTGCCGATGACATCAGGGACATTAACGGGAGATGCGGCGGAGGAAGCCGAGCCCATTAGTGCAGGGCAGTTTTGACAAACACATTATTGGGAGATAAAACGACTTCCAGCTGTTGTTTGTCAGCTGCCAGGGGCCAGGATTTGTATTTCATAGGAAAATCAAAAATAATGGAGTCAGAAAGCTCCGAGGCTTCAGACCAAAAAAAAAAAAATTATAATAAAAAAATCAATAGTAACTCGGTGCATGGTGAGTCCTTTTACCCTGTTAGGGTGGGAAAAAAAGGAACTAAATCTTGGATCAGGGCTGGGATTCCAGCAGCAGGCACAGTTTCCAGCCCTGTCACCTTGGCAGGGGGAGCTTTCCCACTTTAACTGGGAACATCATCACCATCACCATCATCATCATCCTTCAGGCAGAATTCAGAATTTCAGAATTCTCGATTTACATCTCTGGCTATCCTCCCATAAATAAACATACACCCCCTGTTTTACAGCTGGGAATTCCTGTGGAATCAGGCTGGAGCAGCAATAACCTGGAATGTCACCTGAGAACTCAAATGTGCTGGAATTCTTTTTGATGACACCCCAAAGCACCAGACACAAAAATCAGAAACAGCAGAGAATCAGATAACAGTTAAAAGAGGGAATTCCAAGATTCTACGAATCAGGTGAAAGGAAAAACTTCCCTTCTGCCTAAAATATTCCCGTTTTTTTCCCCTTAAAGACAAAATTTATTCCACTAAGAGTTTTAAAATCACTGAAATGGAAGCATTAAATGACCAACAATATCTTGTGAATGATCCATTAAACAAAAAACACGTTTTAAATGTTTCTTGGATAATCTCTGGGTGTAAATTTCTATGGATTCACTGCTTATCCATAATCCTGACCATGAACATGAACTTAAAGAGATTTTTTCCAAGCAGGTCTAACTCCAGAATCAAAGCAATGACAATAAACCTCAAATATTCCTCAGAATCTATTTCTTCCTATATTGCTAATTAGATTTAAGGGGTTAATTAAATTTAAAATTATAACACATTTTACATAAAAAGCTTTGGAATACAGAAAAAAAAAGCTGCTATTTTTGTTGCTCTTTTGAGCTGAGGATTAAAAGAAGGAAACACCCCCAGACCCCAGACTAAACAAACAACTACAGCAGAAAATGTTTCCCCTTTGATCCCACTTTATTTGGGGTTATTGGAAGTGATATTTTTATCCTCACAGAGCTGTGTGTTTTCCAACAGAACTGGGTTTTCTTTAAATTTCATTTTCCTTTACATTGGAAGCCATGGCTTTTCACACATCCCGTGGTTTTTAATTGGTCCCACTTTCACTCGAGCTGCACAAACCGACAAATTGAAGAAGAAATGAAACTTTTCCCTGGATAGTTTGTAGTGGATACACCAAAAAACTCCCTGGCTGTGGGAGATCCTGGATTCTGCTCTAAGCGCCGGGAAAAGGAGGAAAATCCAGCAGGACAGGAGGGACTCCCTGTGCCTGTGTCACCTCTGGACTCCAAAACCTCGGAGCTCTGCTGGGAGGGGATTTCCTGCCTCAAATCCTCTCCGTGTGGATCCGGAGAGGATCAGTTGTCCTGACCCTGATCCCGCTGCACCCTGAGACCCTTCCCAGCCCAAAGGCTGCGATTCCGGGGCCGGGGGGAACTGCCTGGAGATCCTCCCTGGAGATCACCCCTGGAGATCTGCCCTGGAGATCACCCCTGGAGATCACCCCTGGAGATCCGCCCTGGAGATCATCCCTGGAGATCCGCCCTGGAGATCATCCCTGGAGATCACCCCTGGAGATCACCCCTGGAGATCACCCCTGGAGATCTGCCCTGGAGATCACCCCTGGAGATCATCCCTGGAGATCACCCCTGGAGATCACCCCTGGAGATCATCCCTGGAGATCACCCCTGGAGATCACCCCTGGAGATCACCCCTGGAGATCACCCCTGGAGATCTGCCCTGGAGATGACCCCTGGAGATCATCCCTGGAGATCACCCCTGGAGATCTGCCCTGGAGATCATCCCTGGAGATCACCCCTGGAAAACCTCTCCTGGAGAATCTCCCTGGAGATCATCCCTGGAGACCCTCTCCTGGAGATCCCTCCTGCTCCTCCCAGAGCGGGGCTGTCCCGGGATATCCCCGGGGTATTTCCTGGGATATTTCTGAGATATTCCCTGAGGTATTCCTGAGATATCCCCTGGGGTATTCCCTGGGATATCCCTGAGGTATTCCCTGGAATATTCCCTGGGATATTCCCCGGGATATTCCCGGGATCTGGCGCAGCTGATCCCGTTTCCCGGCCGGGCTCCGCTGCCGTTAGAGGGAGGCACCGCCTCACTCAACAGCGCCGGGGCCGCGATGCCGAGACCGAGGATGCCCCGAGCCGGCTCCATCCCCGCGGGACCGTCCCCGCGGGATCCATCCCTGCGGGATCCATCCCCGCGGGATTCACCCCTGTGGGATCCATCCCCGCGGGACCGTCCCCGTGGGATTCACCCCTGTGGGATTCACCCCTGCGGGATCCATCCCCGCGGGACCATCCCCGCAGGATCCATCCCTGCAGGATCCATCCCCGCAGGATCCATCCCTGCAGGATCCATCCCTGCGGGATCCATCCCCGCGGGATCCATCCCCGCGGGATCCACCCCTGCAGCTCCCAAACCTGCAGCTCCCATCCTGGATTCTGGGATCAGCCTCCATCCCCCTGATCCTTTATCCAGGACAAGGTTTCCCATTCCCGACCCTCGCCCGCACATTTCCCAACTCTGGGGATTTCCAGGGAAGGAGTTTTCCCAGCCAGAGTCACAGGAACAATAAACTCACCCCAAAAAGAGAAAATGGGCAGAGAAAGCTCTGCCTGTCCATTCCTCTGCTCCCCACATTCGCCCGAAAAACACCATTAAATTTATTAAAGCAGCAAGTTGGGAGTACCCCGGGGGAGGGGGAGCACGCGGGATTAACAAACTCAGCTGGGAAAACGCAAATTAACAAGAAAAAACTTCGTCCAGCCTTGTTTTAAAATCCTGTGAAAGTGAGGCTATTAAAATACATCAAAAATAGCATTTTGTGAGCACTGTGGTACTCACTGGAGAGAATACTACAGAGAGAACCAGACCACTCCAAGTTTGCTACTTTGATACATTATACTCTATAATGATATAGATATATATGCATCAAAATATTGATAGCTCTATAGATAGCAATAATCTGATATATCTGTGTAGATATCAATTTGACATCTACATCAAAATACAGACAAACCCCTCATTTTTACAAGATTTCAAACCAACTCTGGACACGACCAGCTTTTCCTTTAAAAACCTGGGAGCATTAGGTATAAAATACAGAAGAAAATAGGAGGGGAAAGTTCAGCAAGCGGGCTCTGAATTTAAGGACCTTAAATTTAGAGAAAATAACACTTTGAGAACACCGAATTTTAAGAGAATATATTTTAAGAACGCTGAATTTAAGGACTTTGAATTTAAGGTGGTGAAATTCCTGCCGGAATTTCCTGCGCGCAGGTCGCCTTCACCGCCGCCCTCCCCACATTCCTGCTGGCCCCAATTTTGGGGCTTTTTTGGGGATATTTTTGAGAACATCCTGGGCTCAGGCAGTGGAGGGGTGGGGACAGCCCTGGCACAGGGAATTTTCCTGGATTTGTCGCTGCCCTGACACCGGAGCTCCTTCCTGGGCACACAAAGCCAGGGCTGTAATTCAATGCTCAATTTACCCTTGTCTCAGTGGAGATTTCTCCCCGCTAATTGATAGAAATTAAGCCATTAATCAAGGCACCAGCCATCATTCAACCCGGGGAAGATGAATCCAAACTTTCATCATAACCACCTTCCCCATTTTAGTGTTCATTAGCATTAATTTTTAATGCAATTATGCTCTTCTTTTACGCTGAGCTCATAAATTACTGCTCTTTTGTTGCTCGCTGGCCTTGTAAAAATCCAAGGTAATGCTTTGTGCTCTGATCTTAAAGGCAATTACTGCCTGCCTCCATCTCCCCCAGCCCTCCATCCCAAATCACCTCTGCGCTGGAGGTCCAGGCTCACCACCCGGGATCCCACACCCACCTTTCCTACACAGCAATTCGTCCACCTTAAAACCACAAGGCAGAGGGAGAATTCCCGCTTTTCCCGCTGCAGGGGCAGGGAAATGACAGGAGAGTGGGGCTGCAGAATGAAAACAGGGGGGGGATTTGGGGTGGTGGAGTGGCAGCGAGGCAGGGCAGGACAGCAGGGCTGCAGCTTGGAGCTTTCTGCAGCTTTTCCAGGGGATCACTTTGGGGTTGGCACTTCAAACAAAGTGCTGCTGGCACGTGCCCGGGGCTCCTTGCTCTCCCCCCGGCCTGTGGCAGCGTGTGGGAACCCCACAGAGCCCTCCCGAGGGGTCCTGTAGGGTCTGTGTGCCAGCAGGGATCCTACAGAGTCAGGAACTTCCAGCCCTTTATTCCCACCCCATGAGGGATCCCGAAACCCCCACCAGGGGAAAGGTCCCACAGCAGCTCCCACCAGCTCTGCCGGCCCCCCCAAACATCCTGGGCTGGCTGCAGGGAAAAGGAAATGCACATTTAGGAAATGTTCCTTGCTTCGAGTTGGTTTTTTTTTTGTTTCTTTCCCAGCCTTTAGTTGGGATATGGAATAAAGTCACTCGCTCCGGCACCAATAAAATGTCACCCACCTCGAAATTCCCAATTTATCTGGGCCTCAGATAAATCCAAACAGGACAAATTCCCGGTGAGTTCTCATGTTCACCCCATAAATTCCCAGAAAAACGCCTCTGGAAGTTCCTGCACCACGTTCACACAGCCCAGATCTGCAAACCCCCAGTTTTTATCCAAATAAAATCCCCACACCAGGGAGTGTGGTTTGAGCAAATGGATCTGGAATTTTGCTCCACACACCTCTATTTATTTTCCCTATACACCCCTGTCTATTTTCCCCATATGCCCCTGCTTATTTCCTATACATCCCTGTTTATTTTCCCCATACATCCCTATTCATTTTCCCCATATACCCATTTATTTCCCATACATACCTGTCTATTTTCCCCACACACTCCTGTTTATTTCCCCATAACCCCTATTAATTTCCCCATAACCCCCTATTTATTTTCCCCATAACCCCGTTTATTTCCCATACATCCCTGACTATTTCCCCCATAACCCCCAGTTTATTTCCCATACATCCCTGTTTATTTGCCCTTTAGAAACAGCTTTTCAATACTCAGCTATAAATTTGTGTCTCAGCTGACTGAAGTCCAATAACCAATTCCATGATGGTTTTTACAACCCCATTCCCTTAAGTGACTTCTCCTTCAGCACAAATAAATGCCATGGAGATGACAGGGAAACAAACAACCTTAATGAAGTACAAAAATCAGATTTGTTTCTCATCTGGAAATTCGAAGACGATCTCACGACTTTTGAATTCGTAAAAACAAATCATAAATTTCCCCGTTAGGGAGATCACAAATTTCCCCGTTTCACTTGTAGAACAGTAAAACTTTAATGACACCAGCTGTGATTGCTGAGAGAAAATCACTCCAATATCAGCTTCAAATATACTTGGATATTTTTAAAGATTCATGGAATGGTTTGGGTGGGAAGGAATTAAAGATCATTTAATTCCCACCCCCTGCCATGGCAGGGACACCTCCCACTGTCCCAGGCTGCTCCAAACCCCATCCAGCCTGGCCTTGGGCACTGCCAGGGATCCAGGGGCAGCCACAGCAAATCTGGGAATTCCAGCCCAGCCAGGAATTCCTTCCCAAAATCCCATCCATCCCTCCCCTGGGACAGTGGGAAGCCATTCCCTGTGTCCTGTCCCTCCATCCCTTGTCCACAGCCCCTCTCCAGCTCTCCTGGAGCCCCTTCAGGCCTTGCCAGGGGCTCTGAGGTGTCCCTGGAGATTTCCCTTTTCCAGGTGAGCATTCCCAGCTCTCCCAGCCCTGGAGCAGCACCAGGACATTGGGATTGGGGGCTCATCAGGAAAAGCAGGGAAACAGGGAGGGAGAAGATGGGCAGGCACAAGGCAGGGTAAAATCTAAGGAACACATTTAGAAGTGATTATTAATTACAGCAGCTTTAATAAAAAGGCAGGAATTGATTCCTCCAGCAGCCACCATCCATGGGGGGCCATCAGTCCCCTTTCCAACTCCCCTTCCCTCAGCTCTGGACACACACGGAGTGGCCAAGACCCCGAATTCCCCTTTACCTTTCCCATCTCTCCTTATCCCCACGTGGCTGCTCTTGCTAACAAGCCACACTCTGCACCAAAACTTGGCATTTTTTATTTCCTGCTCTGTTTGTCCCTGCCCCCCTCTCAATTCCAAGGCAGCCACGTGAGGATGAAGCAGAGCTGAAGGAAGGTGACAGCGTGTGCCAGCTGCTGGAGCAGCCCCTGGGAGCAGCAGCACAAAACCAGGTGGTGGTGGCAGCCTAAAGTGACACTGGCACACCAGGGACACCCAGGGCGGGGCACCAAACCTGCCATTACCGAGGCAAAAATGAGGAATATTGGAAAACTCCAGCTTTGAGAAGGTAGGAAAAAATAATCCACGTCTCCATCTAAATGTATGATCTGTATGAAGGGATTTGGGGGATGAACAGGTTGAGTCTGGTCTGTATGAAGGGATTTGGGGGTTGAACAGGTTGAGTCTGGTCTGTATGAAGGGATTTGGGGGATGAACAGGTTGAGTCTGGTCTGTATGAAGGGATTTGGGGGTTGAACAGGTGGAGTCTGGTCTGTATGAAGGGATTTGGGGGATGAACAGGTGGAGTTTGGTCTGTGTGAAGGGATTTGGGGATGAACAGGTTGAGTCTGGTCTGTATGAAGGGATTTGGGGGTTGAACAGGTTGATTCTGGTCTTTGTTACCACAGTGAACTTCAGGAAAATTTACTGAAGATGAATGAGGACCTCGGGCAGTAACTGGTGAACTTTAGGGCATCCCAATGCAGGGCTGAGTAAAGCACTTTCACTTATTACAGACTGACCTCACCCCAGCAAATCTTCTCCTGGCACGTCCAGGCTGTGCTCTCATTTCCATTACACCCAGGGAAAGGCTTTCAGCTCTGTCTGAAGGAATTGGGAAGGGAAATCAGGGGGTTGGGGAGTCCTGGGCAGGGCCAAGGGTTGGACAAATGATCCCTGGGGGTCTCTGCCAGCTCGGGATATTATTTGGTGGCCATGGATGAGATTCTTCCTGTGAGAACTCCTGGCCAGCAGGTTAAAGATGAATATAAAAAAATAAAAGTTTTCATTTGGGTTTAGGGAGTTTATAATGAAGAGATTTTCTCCAAGTCGAGTCCTCCTGCTTCTTCTGTACATTCTAACTTTGGAAAAAAGGAAAAACCTTTTTCCAAAACTCAACGGCTGGAAATCCTCTTTGCAATCTGAACCATAGTGATGGATACACATTTCTGGGAGCCCTCCATCACTCAAACCCATGGAATCACAGAACCACGGAATGGTTTGGGTCGGAGGGACCTGAAGACTTGAAGAATTTCCCTTCAGCTAAAGAAAAGCCACCCCAGCAGCACGGAGAGCTCAGTCAAACCCAGGAACGACCCTCAGGGATGGGGTTTATTCCCTGGTGAAGGGCCAGCTGTCTCCCAGCCACGTTCCCGCCCTCGTTTGCATCCCTCCCTCCCTCCCCCTGCCCACGTGGGCCTCATTTCCAAACCTATTCCAAATGATATTTTCCAAGCATGTGCCACACGACTTGTTTCATATAAATGGAACAAATTAAACTGTCTCCACAGATATCCCCTCGCATTTGTAGCCCCGATTCCCCTCCCTCACACGTGGCCAAGACACCGAATTATCTCCCTGCAGAGGTTGACCTCAGGATATTGGATTCTGCCACGGAGCTCTCCGGGACTAAACCGACGGGAAACACTTAATCACCCCTGCCTTTGCAAAAGGGGGGGAAGGAAAAAAAAAAAATCGAGTTGAAATTTGCCCTGATGAAAAATCAATAAAGCAGTAATTGCTTGGCTTATCACGGCGTGGAGGGACAAATTGGGAAGCGGAGCTCGGCGCCGGTCGCAGGGAAAGGCGCGGACGGACTTTCGGGATCGCTAAGCCACAGAAGGGAAAGGTCTCGGAGCCGTAATTAAATCTACTCGTGGCTGATTTTCTGCCAAATTTATTTCCCCAGAGTCTATCAAAACGTTGGAGTGCTTTACCAGGGGAGGAGGGGTGGGTGGGCAGAACGAATCCATTCAGAGCCGGGCCCGGCACGCGCCGGGCACGGGGAACGCAAATCCCGGGGTAAAGGCGCCGGGAAATGCAAATTCCAGGGGAAAGACACCGGGAAATGCAAATTCCAGGGGAAAGGAATGGCCCCAGCCAGCACCACCCTCCCAGCCATCCACCCACGGAATGATTGATTGCCAAAAAATTCCTGTTTTCTATTCTGGAACGAGTTCTTTTCCTGGTTTTCGGATGCGGCCCCAGCTCCTCCTTCCTCCCCACACGTGGCCCTGCCGTGATGTCTTTTAAACTCAGTATTTAAAATTGTTATTATTTGTGGTAGATTAAGAGAAACGAGGCCAAAACCTCTCCCTAATATCATCCAACATGTTTCAATTTTTCCCTTTTTTTAATATTTTTTTTTTCAATTTTTCCTCTTGCCCACTTCGCCCCTTTGGAATTTGTCTATTTGAAATTTTTGGAGCTAAATCCAGTTCGGTGGCAAAATCCCCTTCGGATTCGGTCACTTTTCAGGCAGTCCCAAAGCAAGGAAACAAAAACCAAACTATGAAAATCCAAGCACTGGAAACACTCCCGGAAAAGTCGCAGTTTTTGCTAATAAACCTAATTTCATGCAGCAAATTAGCATAGCTCCAATGGAAGTGCAAATGTAATCAAACTGAAAAATTCAAATGAGGCGAGGGGGGAGCCTTTTTCCTTCTTTCTTTGCTTTTTAGTCACTTAAAAAAAATACAATAAAATAAAATAATCAGCATTTTGCTGTGTGTCCTTCCCCGGGCTGGAGGGACCGTGGTAATTAAAACATTTAAACCAGCACAAGCCCCCCAGTCTCTAATCTGGAGCTGGGGTCAGCTGTCTGCAGATTCTAATTTGTCCTCAATTTTTTATTCATGCTGGGGAAACGCTGCATATTTAACAGGAAACCAGCGGGAAGGGGCAGAGCTGGGCTGGGAGGTCAAATAATTTGATTTCCGAGCAGATTACACGGAACGTCCGACGTCTAATCTCACACCTGATTTGGCAATAAAAGGACAATAAAAGGAATGTTAAGACAGCCTCGCTGTGGGGTGGGCAATAAGCAGTTTTTATGAGTTGGGGAAGGATTGGTTTATTTGTAGAATTATTTTTATTGCAGCTCCCGGGTAAAGGAGTCACAGGCTGTGCAAACGGGCTGGAATTCCCTTTTGCAGGGCTCTGGTTAGGGAAATCAAATAAGGATTATTAGAGAAATAACAACTCTTTTTAGATTGTAATTCAGAATTTCTTTTAAAGACTTAATCTAATATAATTCTGCTTCACCTTATTTTATTTCCATGAGTGGACAGTGCTCTGGTGGGAACCAGTGACAGGCTGGAATCGATGGTCTGACAGGTTTTTACCAAACCACGAGGGAACAAAGAGGGTTAAAAGGCACCCAGAGATGTTGTGTGAGGAAAGAGGAACTAAGAAAAAAGTGCAAAATGCTCTTTTTCCAAGCAAAAGATGCCACTGGAGCTCAGCATCCTGGGACAGGGAAGGGAACACACTCTAAGCACTGGACAAATGTCCTGTGTGCAAAGCCATAGGGGACATAAACCTACCTAAAACTGGAATTTTGAATCCACATGGGACATAAACAAACCTAAAACTGGAATTTTGAATCCACAGGGGACATAAACCTACCTAAAACTGGAATTTTGACTCCATAGGGGACATAAACCTACCTAAAACTGGAATTTAGAATCCATATGGGACATAAACCTACCTAACACTGGAATTTTGACTCCATGTGGGATATAAACCTACCTAAAACTGGAATTTTGAATCCATATGGGACATAAACCTATCTAAAAGTGGAATTTTGACTCCATGTGGGATATAAACCTACCTAAAACTGGAATTTTGAATCTGGATGGGACACAAACTTACCAAAAGCTGGAGTTTCCCAGTGAGCAATTCCCCTGGATGTCTGGGAATGCTTCCATGCTTCATACACAATTTAATTTCCCTTTGTATTTTCCAGTGAGAACGAACTTTTTCATTCCTAACTGGGAGCCAGCCCCTCAGCAAATGGATGAATTTGAAATTATTCAGAAAAAAAAAAATAAATCTTCTCTTCATTTTTGAAGGCTGTGACATCCTCACAACCCTTCAAAGCCACCCCAGGACAGTTTTCATGGCTTATTAATAAATTGTAGAGACGTTTTCCTCCCCATTTCCCTGGAAGTTCCATTGTTCCCAAGTCATGAATTCCCCCTTTTTTCTTCCCTCTGCCTTTCCACGCTCACCCTTTCCCAATCCCTGCTGGCACAGCAATTGCCAGCACATGTGCCACAAAAAAAAATGAGGTTTTATTCCAAACCTTCCCTGCAAATTGGTGCTGGTGGGACCCAACCACCTCATCCCAATATCCCTGTGCCCGTGGGAGCCTGGCTGGGTGACTCCTCCAGGTGGAAAGGCTCTCCCTGGGCTTCAAAATCCAGGAATCACAACAGGGAGGGGGCACAGCTGGTTGGTTTGGTCCCTTCTCCAGTCAGACTGGGAAGTGTCCCTTCCTCCTCCTGCCAGCTCGGGGCTATCCCACTTCTCCACCTGGATTTCCTTCTTTGGCACCACAAGAACCTTCTCCAAGCAGGATTAACTGGGAGCATCAATTAATTCCTCTCAGTCCTCAGGTAAAACAAACTCAAAATGACATTCTCAGCAGCCAAGGGTTCAAAAACGGGGAATTTCCCTGAGTTCCCTCTTGTGAGTAAATCATGGGATCCCAGAATGGTTGGGGTTGGAAGGGACTTTAAAGCCCATCCAGTTCCACACAGCTCCAGTGAGGATTTGAGGCTCCTGGGATTGTTTGGCTTGGCTCCCTCAGGATGTTGGAAATGTCTCTTCTCATCACTCCCTGAGATTTCAATTAATTTGGTTTTATCATTCCACCTGCTGGACTGCAAAGAAGCAGCTCAGGGCACCAAATTCCATCATCAGCCCAGGGAGGAAAATCCCAATCTCCTCCTGGAGCTTGGACAGTTAAAAATAAGCATTTCTGACTTCCTGGGCTTTGGTTTGTTATGAAATAAAAGAGAATTCCTCACCTTCTTCCTTTCTTCTCTTGGCTTCTTCTTCACTTCTCTCCTTGGCCTTCAACGCTTCATCTGCTTTAGCTAAAAAGAAGAAAACAAGAGCTGGAATGAGTTAAATCAATCCCACCAGATCATGGAATCATGGAAAGGTTTGGAAGGACCTTAAATCCCATCCATCCCACCCCTGCCATGGCAGGGACACCTCCCACTGTCCCAGGCTGCTCCAAACCCCAATGTCCAGCCTGGCCTTGGGCACTGCCAGGGATGGGTCATCAACAACCTCTTGCCAAACAATTATTTCCTGAGCTTTAAAGCCAATTTGGTGTTCCTTTCTGCAGGCCCCACAACCAAACCCACGTGCAGGACAGACCAGAACTCGGAACTTTATTTCAAGTCATTCCCACAGTTAAGGAATGGCAGGAATGGGATTCTGGAGGGTAATATCAGGTCAGTATTCGAGGCAATATTAATTCAAGGCAAATCCCCACATTGATTTGGGGGTAAGTGAAGCCCTTCAGAGGCTTTTAAGAGGTTTTCTCTCTTTAAACCCCAGTCTCCCCACCCTGGTTGCCCCCAGACCGAACTGCAACGACCCAAAGGTGTTGCATTGAGAAAGTGGCAGATTTGCTGCCATAGGGAGTAATCCACCAGACCTATTTTGAGGATAAAACAGAAACAAAACAATATTTCCAGGGCTGTGTTCGGAGTGGGAGGCAGACAGCTCTTCCTCAGGACTTTATTAGGTAGTACACAATTTTCTCTTCACTCCAAATCACAGCAGCAGCACTTAATCCATGTTACAACAATCTTCTTGAAAAAGAATCTTTTTCCCTCTAGAAACCTCTTCCCTTATTACTTAATTATCTACCAGTTGCTCAACTGCAGGGGTTTTCAAACACTTTCCTACAGATGTTAAAGAAGATTAAAAATACACAGCACAGTAACAAGGGACTATCAATATACTCTGTAAATTAATTAAATTTCTGTTCTAGCACATCATTTATTCCAAAGCATTAATGTCTCAAAGGAGCCATTCTCTTTTATTGCCATCTCACTGCCTGATGAGTGAACTAAGTGAGAATAAGTCTCTAATAACATTATACTTGATGAAATATTAAGTTTTCCAAAGTATCACCAGGCCAGAAAGAAAAGAACCAAGGAGGCCCAGAAATCCAGCATTTAAACCAGGGAGGAAAATCACTACAAACTGAATAAAGATTTGCAAATATTTAATCCCAGCACCTCTTGAGTTAAACAATAATTGATGAGCACCAAATTCAGCTCAGGAAGGGGGTGAAGGGGTCGTTCCTTTTTGGAGCCACCAGCTCCACCTTAAAATGCACAACCTGGACAGGGTGTTACAAAGTGATCCCATCACTGCCCACACAGCTGCCTCCTTCTCCACACTTTTACACATATTTAGACAACATTTAAAGCCATGAAATATTAAAATTTTTCTGCCACCCAAGATCATTACAAGAATCTATTAAACCCCATAATAAAACCAAACCACGAGTAACTCCAAAGACTTTTACTTCATTTACACTTTATTCTCCTTGGTAAAAGGACAAGGATAATAGAAATTCCATTTAAATTCAATTTTGGTGATACGTGTAATTGTAGATATACCCCTTGAGTCATGTAAAATGCCCAGCTTATGTTTCTTTCAAATTATCCCGCTCCCATTCCCATTCTGCTCCTTACAACTGTCTTCAATATGTATTAGCAGAGCTCATTAGGCTGGAATTTAATAATGCAAACATCAGGTGGATTTCAAGACCCTCCATTATCAGCACAAGATGGATTGCTCATATAGCTCGTGGGCCAACTGGGCACAATTTAGATTCAATAAACTACCAGGCCTAAATTTGATTTATCTATTCCGCTGAGCTACTTTGTTCTTCCTGCCCGATTTGTTGCTGCACAGGAACAATTCATTGGGTATCTCGGTGGCAAAAAGATATTAAAACACACAGGGAAGATGGGGCTGGTCAATGAATAAATTTTTAGCTTGTCTTTGTTAACTTTAAATCGCTGATTTCCAGCCCCTGTAAGTCAAGTTAAAACTGCTGCCGGGGCAGAGCTTGGCCTTTCAAGTCTTGGTTAATTAGAGGGACAATGGGGGCAATTTAGGAAGTATCACGAGGACAATTCTCCACACAAAATTGCTCATTTACAACGATTTAACTTAGCCCATAAATCTCCAGCGCTCACAGGGCTCCATCCACCGTGAGCAACACAGGCTCTGAAACTCTGAGCAGCTTTCAGGATTTAACACCAAGGATCCTCTTCAAACATTTCACATTTCCTGCCATTTTTGCACAGAATCCCAGAGCGGGCCAGGCTGGGAGGAACCACAGTGGGTCAAGTGGTTCAAGCTCCCTGTTCCAGCAGGGTCATCCTGGAGAACACAGCACAGGATTGTGTCCATTCTTCTTCTCCTCCTTCTCTTCTCCTTCCTCTTTCCCTTCTCCTTTTCTTCTCCTTCTTTTTCTTCTCCTCCACCTTGTCCTTTTCTTCTCCTTCCTCTTCTTTTCTTCTTCTTCTCCTTTTCTTCTTCCTCTTCTTTTCTTCTCCTCATTCTCCTTTTCTTCTCCTTCCTCTTCTCTTCTTCTCCTCCTTTTCCTTCCTCTTCTCCTCCTTCTCCTTCCTCTTCTTCTCCTTCCTCTTCTTCTCCTTCTCCTTTTCTTCTCCTTCCTCTTCTTCTCCTCCTTCTCCTTTCTCTTCTTCTTTTCTTCTCCTCCTCCTCCTTTTTTTCTCCTTCCTCTTCTTCTCCTCCTTCTCCTTTCTCTTCTTCTTTTCTTCTCCTCCTCCTCCTTTTTTTCTCCTTCCTCTTTTTTTCTTCTCCTTCTCCTTCCTCTTCTCCTTCTCCTTTTCTTCTCCTCCTTCTCCTTTCTCTTCTTTTCTCCTCCTCCTCCTCGATGCTGTTATTGTTATTATTATTCTCCAGTGACTATATTGTTGTTCACTGCCCAAGTGCCATTAAAAGCACTAAAAGAGGTTCACTTTTCTCAAACCAAGCTGCAATCAAACAACATTAAAAGATCTTGGCAACTTGAAGGTTGGATTTGATGGTCTGAGGGGGCTTTTCCAAGCTGAACAATTCCACTGTTCCCTGGAAGCCCTGGGGTGGTGGAGGTGCTCGAGGTTTGGGAAGCAGAGTCACTCCCTGGTGGATGGGTGATGGTTTCACCCTGACCAGCCTCACGCTGGGCCAAGGTGAAATTATTCCAAGCAAAGCTGCTAATTAACCAGGAAAACCAGGAATTATTCCAAGGTAGAAATAGGGCAGGGGATGTGTTTGGGGATGGAAAAGGCATTTTGGGAAGTGTGGAGGAGCCCCTGCAGCAGAGCCGTCTCCCAGGGCATGGCAGAAGCAGGGAAGGTGCACGGAAAAGACTCAGCCCTTCGCTAAAAAGATTTTATTTTCCTGTCAAAATTAAAAAGACAGAAGTGTCAGAACACCCACAACTGCAAACCACAAGAGGGCTGGAAAAAATAAATTAATTCAACATAATTGTGAACTTTTCAACTGCTCCAAGTTGAAAATACAAGATGTGTTTGAGGAAAAGAAAGCCCAGAAGCTGTAAAAACACACATGGACATCCCATTTAAAATGCAGCCCACCATCCACAGCGCTCATCAGAAAGACTTCACCTTTCTTTTTTTAAACACAAACATTTTTGCACTTATAAAATATTCAGTCAGCTCACATATAAAAATACAAGTGCGACCCATTATTAATTTACAAGGCCCTGTTTAATTTACATGCTATTTTTCTCTGGTATATTAAATTTATCAAGCCTTGTGGAAATCCTCTCTGCTGAATATTCATAGGCTGACGTGTAAAATTATGTGTTATCCATCTGACAAATTCCAGCACAAACTCCAAACAACCACTTGCTCAGAGAATTCCTCCGACAGGTTAAAAACAGGAACATCAAGAGCAGCGTCCAGGAATTCTGAGCTCCAGAGGAAAAGTGGCACCATCAGACACGTTTTTATCACCCCAGATTTCAGCTGCTTTTCTGTATTCTTGCCTTTAGTAACGTTTCACCCAAAATTTAAAGGAAAATCTTTTAGTTTTGATCAGAAATCCAGAGACACCACCAACATTCTTGGGGGTTGCAGAGGGCTTTTCCAGCCTGAGTGAGTGTATGATTCTATTAATCCCTGATCCTACAAACCCACGGAATTCTGTGATTCCATAAATCCATGTTTGGGGTGGTCACTTGCCCAGCCCATCATGGCCATGGCCATGGACCCCTCAGTGCCACCAGGGCTCCCACCAGCCCCGTCCTCCCTAATTCCACGTGAAACGCGGGAAGTTCTGCTGTTCCTGCCCCGTAAGTTAATTACACCAGACTCTAATTATGGGTATTGGAGAGGCCTGAGCACGAGGGAGGAGCTCACTGCCCCCTGCCCAGCCACACTTAAAAATTTCCCCATCAGCCCAAATCTGGTTATTTGAAGCTTCTCTGAATTCCTGGGGGAACACGCCCGGTGTCTTCCTCCCAGAGAGGGAAATGTTTTCCCACTGATTCCTCCTGGTGCAGGAAGGTTATTTCCCACCTCTTCAGCAGCATTCCTGCTCACTTCCCTTCCCTTAATCATTTCAGAAAACATTCCTTACTTTGGGACAACTGTCCCCTCATGGCACAGCTAACGAGTGCCTGGCTCACAGCCGTGAGGGCTTTCCTAAATATTAAATGCATTTTATTAAATGTTAATAACATATATTAATTATTAAAATATCAAATATAAATGAATTATAATTATTGCAATAATTGCAATAAATAGAATAATAAATATCATTGTTAGAATTATAAATTATTGTAATTATAAAGTATTAAATGCATTTTTGGTAGAAGATATATCCAGTCACGTGCAACCCAACTGAAAAAAGCACAGGCAAAACCCAAACGTTGCCTTATTCGGAAGCACAACCCAGATATTTGTAGTTATTTGGTATAACCAAAATACTTTTTTATATTGGGTACAACCAAGAGAATGTATTTTTGGTAGAAGACACATCCAGTCACGTGCAACCCAACTGAAAAAAACACAGGCAAAACCCAAACTTTGCTTATTCCAAAGCACAACCCAGATATTTGTAGTTATTTGGTGTAACCAAGATACTTGTTTATATTGGTTACAATATAAACAAGTATATACAACCAAGAGAATGTATTTTTGGTAGAAGACACATCCAGTCACGTGCAACCCAACTGAAAAAAGCACAGGCCAAACCCAGACAGTGTCTTATTAACCAGGATATTTGCAGTTATTTGGCGTAACCGAGATATTTGTTTATTTTGGGTACCACCAAGATGATCATTCAGATAAACCCTTTCCCACCAACCAGGCAAGTTCCCCCCAGCCCCTTTCACTGTTACCATTTCCAGGAAGAGGTTTGTGGATTATCTGCTGGCCAGAAACGGCACAGGGCTGGGAGGAAGCCCAGCAGGAAAGAGAGAACACCCCAAACCCCGCCAAACAACCCGAGCGACTCCCGAGTGCCAACGGGTTAAACACGAAACCAACTTCTCTGGAGAGAGGGAGAGCTCATCCCTGGCTGGAATATTAACGTGCTGGGCAGGAATCCGGGAGGAGAAGAGGCTGGAAAGGGACACGGGGTGCTGGGCAGGGAAAGGGAAGAACTGACAGCTGAAATCCCATTCTGGCGACCTCCCCAAAGACTCCCCGGATCCCGGTGACTGCCTACTGTATTAAGACTGCCTTTCTCATCACTTAATGCTTATTTTCATCACTTTGCTTAAAATATTGATAATCAATTAGGGCTACGTCTGTTTTGCCACAGAATCTGTGTCACAGTCTATCAGCCTGTCAGGGCCAATTCAATCCTCATTCAAAGTTAATTTTTTCTCCATAAATCCGCCTTTGGAGGAGTCATTAGGCGCAGAACATAGCCCGAGGTGCAATCACCTATTCTCTTTCATTAGAGGCAGGCAGGGAAGGTGAGGGAGATTATTAGAACTTTGGAATGATCACAAAGCAGCGTGCTGCCTGTCAGATCCCCCCAACATTTCATTCATCTCGCCAGCTCGCTGCCAACGCTCCTAAATGGACATTATTCATGAACATCTGTGACACGCTGAATATTCCGAGGCCGGGAGTGATGAAAAAAGCCGTGCCCCCCTCCTCCGGCTGGCAAATTAATTCTGTGGTCAGAACAATTAGGAATGTAACAAACTCGTTCCGTGGTGTTATTTTTAGGCCTTCCAAGGTATTCCCCCCCACCCTTAAAAAGGTGGGGTTTTGGTTTTTTAGAGCATAAATGTGGCCGCTCCGAATGGTCAAACACTGGATTTTATGGAGACTGGAGAATGATGGAAGAGCTGTGCCCCCCTCTGACTGAGAAATTAATTCCATTGTCAGAACAATTAGGAATGTAACAAACTTATTCCACGGTGTTATTTTTAGGCATTCCAAGATATGTCTCCCTTAAGAATGTGGGTTTGGGGGTTTTTTAAGCATAAATGTGGTCGTTCCAAAGTAAATTTTATGGTACTGGAGAATGATGAAAAAGCCGTGCCCCTCTCTGACTGAGAAATTAATTCTATGCTTAGAACAATCGGGAATATTAAAAAACTTGTTTCGTGTTGTTATTTTTAGGCCTTCCAAGATATCCCCCTTAAAAAGGCAGGTTTTGGGGTTTTTTAAGCGTAAATGTGGTTGCTCCAAAGTGAATTTTATGGTACTGGAGAATGATGAAAAAGCCACGCCCCTCTCTGAGAAATTAATTTTATGGTTAGAGCAAACAGGAATATTAAAAAACTTGTTTCGTGTTGTTATTTTTAGTCCTTCCAAGATATTCCACTTTAAAAAAGTGTTATCTCAGAACTGGAATTTTTTTTGAGTCCACTCTAGAGGGTCAAACACGGTAATTTAAGGTATTGCTGAACAATATGCATCTCCTTTGCTATGGAAATAGATGGTTGGTTGGGGTTTTTTTAAGCAATTACCAAACTAGCAGCTTTGCAACCTGATTCGTTGGTTCCTTTCTAAAATGCAGCCAAATGAGACCCCAGGTTGGATTTGAAATTGCTGCCATCTGAAATTCCAGCCCACTTCACTCCTGGTGGGAAAGCAGAGTGGGAAACACATTTCCACAATCAGCTCTATTTATTCCTATTTCCTTCCAATGAACATGGGATGGCCATCGAGGCATTTTTTAGGTAGGAGTGGCAGAAATGCTGGTGCAAGAGACAATCATGCACAAAATCAAATAAACCACAACATTTTCCATGCATGTTCCCTTCCTACGTGCAGGGGGTTAAGATGTAACTACTTGGAGGAAAAGTCATTTCCATCTAATGAAATCACATCAAGTAGTTCCTTGAATCTCACTACAAAATTCAAAAGAATAATCCTTTACATTTTTTTTCCCTGATATTGCCAGGCAAACAGTGTTCTCATTACCAAACTTCTCACAGCCCCCATCATTCTCCTCTCCAAACATCCTCCTTTTTCAGAATTAAGGGCCAGATCCTCAGTGAATTCAAGCTGGCACAATTCCACTGACTTGAGCCAAGCCCATTTACTCCAGCTGAGGATCTGGCACTCCCTATTTATAACAATAATCCTAAAGAAGACTTAATCAGCAGATCTTGGCTAGGTACATTCATCCATTATTTAGTGCATCCCAAATTTCTTTCTTTCTCCCCCAGTTTGCCCCCCAAACACACGCTGGAGGAGAAACCCAACCTAAAGAGGGTTTAACACCAAGGATTAATTGGCTTCCATGGCTTCTGACTCATTGCAGGGGCTGCTGTTAAATATTCCAGGGATTTGTTTCCATCTCAGAAAAGGCTGTACATTACCCACCTCGATATTTCCTAACCAGGTAGTTTCACCTGGGATCTGCTCCCCCGGTGCAGCCCAGCTCAGGAGAACACAGAGCTGGATGTCATTCTTGTCCCCCTGTGCAGGGAAACCCCAAAAAATAATGAAGGGTTGGAGCAGAAGCAACGCAGGTCCGACCAATGTGGTTACCACTACGTTCTTCCTTTATTTCATCTGAAATGGCCGCTTATACACACTCCTAGATAGTTTACAAATTCAGCAGCTTCTCCATTGGCACACAGCTCAGAAAGAATGCAAACACACATTGTTTAACAACTTCTTAAGGTGGCCACCACCTGTCTATTACTAACTCTACTTATTAACCTTTGAAACCCCATCACCTTTCCCTCACACTTAATAACTAATTCTAACTGCGCCACAAGTTCTGTCGCCTAATTTCGACTGCGGCACAGGCCTCGAGGCCTCAGAGCAGGCCTCAGAGCAGGCCTCAGAGCAGGCCTCAAGGCCTCAGCCAGGCCTCAGCTGGGGGAGTTCACAGAGTCACTCTGCATAGAGACCGTGCCCTCTTTCTCTGAGGAATTCCGTAACACCCCTGGATATTTGGTCTTCAGGAGAAGATCAGTTCCCAAAATAATTCAGTGATTCCAATGGAAGCGTTTAAATGGCACCTTCCAGGTGAGTTTCTTTAGGGGGAGAGGAGTGGGAATCACGGAATCAGGAAATCACGAAGGTTGGAAAAGCCCTCTAAGATCATCCAGCCCAACTGTTGATCCAGCACTGCCAGGTCCACACTAAGCCTGTCCCCAAGTGCCACATCCACGTGTTTTCTGAACACTTCCAGGGATGGAGACTCCACCACTCCCCTGGGCAGCTCGTTCCAAAGCCTGACCACCTTTTCCAGGAAGAAGTTTTTCCTCCACTCTAATCCAGACTTCCCCCAGTGCAACTTGAGGCCATTTCCTCCAGCTGGTGAGAAAGGAAGAGCTTCCTCTTCCTCAAGAAATGCAGAGCTAGGGAAAGTAAAAGGATGGCCTGGAGTTAAATCGTCCCTTAAACTACTGGGATAAAAGAAGCAGCAACATGTAGGAGAAAAAATAAAATAAATTATTATTTATTAAATATATATATAAAAATTGATGGAGTAAAGAATGCTCTTATTGCTATATCCTCCAGGAATAATTCCCAGCTCAACCAGAAAACCAAGAAGCAATCCCTATGAAAAACTACAATGTGATTCAATTTATTTAAATTGTTCTCCAGCCAATGTTTGTTCCAGAGCTGTTCCTTTCCTCCTGGCACACCGTGGGTGGAGAAAGGAGAGGACAATGGGCAGGGTTGTCAGGGATCTGGTGAGAAGGTGACAGGAGGAAGCCAGGTAGGTGGGACAGGGTTTGGGAGGTGTCCCTGCCCAGGGCCTGCAGTCTCGATGGGATAAATCCTTTCAAAACCACCACACGAATTCTGAAGGATAAATTTAGTCTGTTTCTTTCCTCCTCAGTGACTTCAGTGCTCCCTTTCCCACGAGGATCTCAGCCCAAACCACGACCTTGGCTCTGCACCCTGTTGTAAGCAGAGCTCAAGCAAACCCTCCAGCTCCAGGGACTGTGTCCCTGCCCACCTCCCAGGGAACTCTCAATCCTCACGGGATCTGCCAGCCCTCAGCTCCACCACTCCCTGCATCTGCACGAGAAAATCACCTTGATCTTGTACTACCCACACACCATCACATGAAAACGCACCAGCTCCTCCATTTAACTCCACAAATAAATCATTTTAATTCAAGAAACACTTCCTCGCTTAAAATATAACCACTAAGACAAATTATTTAAATGATTTCTGGGGGGGAAATAAAAAATGGCACCGTGCCTCAAACACAATTGTCATTGCAGGCTGTAGATGGGCCATGACAGTCAGCTTCTCTTTCTGGTGTTAAGGGCAGAATTCAGCCTGACAGCTTGTCAGCAAACTTGAAAAATTCACTCCCAAAACTTCGATTCCAAAGGAGCCCTCCCTTTCATCTGCCAATTTCCCGACGTCGGGAAGGGCTGTGTTAAGTGAAAATCAAGCAGATGACAAAACTCACGTGGCCGTGGGGAGGAAGCAATAAAGCAGAGAGCACGCACAGCCGATTACAGGGAACAGCTCTGAGAGAAGCCAAGGCAGCCCCAGCACCTCGGGAGGGCTCCGGGAATTCCCAGCTCCTGTTTTCCAACCCAATAAAAACATCAGGAGTGAAAACATAAGGGATAAAGCTGTGCAAAGTGGCTCCTGTTTGACCACAGTTAATCAAGAATGGAGCACAATTAATATTCAAATTGGAAATATTTTAGAGGATTTTTTTTTTTTGAAGAAAGAAGGAAATTTGTTCACCCTGTGTACAATCCTTTCCCACTTTTACCACGATCTTAATAAAAAACCTTTGTGAAGCAACAAAATACAAGAAAAAAAAATCAAAAAGCACTTTTGAAAGTTGTTTTTTTTTTTCCAAAAACACCAGGACATAGTTAAAGAAAATTAGCACCAAAGAGTGTTAACTCACAAAGACACGGAATGGGGCACTGGGAAAACCAGGAAAATACCAGGTGGAAAACTTGAAGGTGGGAAACTTGGAGGGGGAAAACTTGGAGGGGGAAAACTTGGAGGGGGAAAACTCGGAGGGGGAAAACTCGGAGGGGGAAGAGCAGCGAACTCGTGGGATTTACCGTGCCGGAACTGTGGAATCATGAGACAGGCAGCCAAAAGAACCTGACATCTGGCACCAAAAGGGGGAGTGTGTGTCCAGGAAAGATTTGTGGGGAAGACTTACAGCCGATGCCAGCACACACTCGATTACAGCCCGGCAGCCTTGGGAGCTCATCCCGGCGGAAAAAAGGATGGGAAACTCCACGTTCCCAGCTTGCACCCTTAACTCCTCTAATCATTTACTGTACTCAGCCTCATTAAATACTCCCCCAGGATAAAAGAGGTAAATATATTGCTTAAATATTCAGTGGCTGGCTGTAAAATTTCATTGCAGATTAAGTGATGAAGATGAAGAAATGCTGCTGAAAACAAACAATTTATCTTCACTCGGCGCAGCAGAGCGCTCCTGGAACCCCGCCAGAGGCTCTGCGGGTTGGAATTCAATAACTGCATTAAAAGAAAACTACACCCCTACTACACACCAGGCTGAACATCCCTGAGCAAACAGTTTGCTGCAACAGCACTTAAATAATTCAGGAAGGAATTTGGGGTATCAAACATTTTTTTTCTGAAGCGCCGCGTTCCTTAATGTATTCCTTAAATAAACGCTTGTTTCTAAAAGTTCGAGTAGAGCCCATTAGGGCAAGTGGGAAAACAGACAAATCCAAGAGAGAAAACCACCGAAGCACTGATTTCCAGGAGAGGAGTGAAGGAAGATTTGTCATCAGTGAGGGAGTCACTGCCAAGGGCACGGAGCTGATAATATACACATGCATTTCCACTGCTCATCTGCAACCTTGAGAGATTCCAACTGGCTCTCGTAAGTCTGGGCAGCATCATTTTCCCTCAGACACACGTGAGTCCATATATTTGTATAAAGCTGTAGCAAAGTAATAAATAAGCAGCCTTATTCAACGCCACAACTTCCATAAACTTTCTCCAATTAGGTTTCATTTCCAGGCAGCTTTAACTTCGGATGGGAGAGCTCTGTGAAGTCCTTCAAGAGGGCATTTCTCTCATTCTTGGGAAACAGAAATGATTTGAAATATCAAAACCTCATGGGGTGTTTATTGGTTTTAGCCATGAGGAAAGGGAACGCACAGAACCGTGTGGGATTGGCAGCAGAGCACCAGTTGAGGCCCATCATCCTTCAACCATCAGAAGGAACGTGGTTCTGAACTTGTCTGGGTATCCTTTATATGGAATTTGTGCTTTTTAAGAAGATGAATTGGTTAATTACACTTTTAATTGAACTGCTCAGCTGCTCAAGCATAGAACTGTGGAATGGTTTAGGTTGGAGGGACCTTGAAAAATTCACTTAAATCCCATCCAGTGCCACGGGCAGGGACACCTTCCACTGTCCCAGGCTGCTCCAAGCCCTGTCCAACCTGGCCTTGGACACTTCCAGGGATGGGCCATCCACCTTCTGGTGGAACTGGATGGTCTCTAAGGTCCCATCCAACCCAAACCATTCAGGGATTCTATAAAAGAATTCTTTTTTTTTTAAAAAAAATCATCCCTTTTATTTCAGATATTTCCAAAAACCTTACGACGGAAGCTAACATTAAAATATTACTTTTACAATTCCTACAAACGTCGCAAGCAGCAGCGGGGGGGAAAAAAAATCCATTTAAGCGCTTTAATCCCTATTTTCTGCCGATACTGGATTCCCACTGGTTTGAAGAGCCCTGCAGTGGATAGCAGCAGGCCAGGCTGGTGTGAGCCCTCCTGGCCAGAGCAGGGAAGCAGGGCTGGCTGTGGGGTCCCAGGCACGGCTCAGCCCCAGCCCCAGCTCCAGCCCCAGCCCCAGCTCCAGCTCCAGGTCCCGCCCGTGTCCCAGAGCCGCGTTCCGAGCGCTCCTCCCGCATCCCCCGATCGATCCCCCGGATTCTCCGGGATGATCAATGCCCAGGCAGCCCCACAACACACGGGCTGAATCTTTAATTACAGCGCTGCTGGCAGGGAATCATTGACCGGCAGCCTTGGGGAGACTCTGCTGCCCCCCAAAGCAAAGTCGATGGGAGGACGAGGAGCGGCGGCTCCGGCCGGGAATTGTCCCAGCTCGGCGCCCATGGACAGCACAGGGAACTGGGCTCTGCTCCCTCTCCCTGGCAGCTGTCGTGCTCCGAGCCTGGGTTTGATTACTCTAATTAATATAACATTATCAACAGATCTTCATATTGATCCCTAACCCTCCTTTCTAATGGAAAATTCCCAGCTCGGAGGGAGGGAGTCCAGGCAAGCGGGGTTAATGGTTTTAATCCTATCCCAGCTTTATATTGGATTTCCTAAAAGTGCCATTGACTCCTTACAGCAGCAAACTGATTTTTTTTTTTTTTTTTTAGTATTTANTTTTTTTTTTTTAGTATTTAACACTTAGCATTTTATATTTTGGTATTTTCATTTGTTACAGTAACATTTGCTACTTTGCTAGCAGCTGAATCAATTAAAGAAATTACCATGAACACACACATCCATTATTTTCACTGAGACTAACGCAAATATTAAGTTGAAATGAATAATCAAGCTGAGTTTTGATTTTAAACTTAATTTAGTAAAAATAAACTAAGAGAATCACTGAGGTTGGAAAAGACCTTCAAGGCCATCCAGTCCAACTTTCAAGAATTATTTATGTTGTTGTTAAAAGTTTCTTTCCATAGCAGGTGACTAAAACATTTAAATATGAGTAACTGAAAATACAATATGCTGTCAAACAACATCTCACGTCCATGAGAAAGAAAAATGAGATGCTACTCCTGAAATTATAATATAAATGACAAGGCTTTTAAATTTTGGAATTTTTTCCCTTTGCTTACAGTGCAACAGGGACGTCCCTTATTACCAGGCCCAATTCCACACGGATCAAACCATAAAGGACTTTCTAATCCCCCAGCTTTGTCCTCTAAAACTCATTTAGCCCCATCCCAGCCTGTGGCAGGAGCGGGCAGCACTAATAGGCCCCAGCTCCCCTCATTCATCCCCTATTCCCCCAGGTGTTCTCCCTGCTCATGCCCAAATGGCATCAACCTGTTGTGCAGCACATCCCTGAAAAGCCCAGCCTGGATCATTCCCCCCGGGATTCCAGCCCTGCAACCACTCCAAGCTGTTCCTCTGTCTGCGTGGAAAAGCCCTGCCCCACCAGCCAGGCCAAATAAAGCTGATTTTAAGGTAGAAAAAGTCAAAAGTGGGGTCGTTTAAAGCAAGCCCTCAGGTGTCAAATACGTCAGGTGCTGCTGCACACGTTTGCTGCCTAAAATTCGGGGGGAAAAAATTGGGAAATACCGAGCGTTGTGATGTTCTAAGGGAATTTGTGTTGAAGCACGCTGAGATCGGTAACAAAACCTGACACTTTTAATAAAAACCACATTGCACTGGAAGTTCTGCACAACTCTGGTTCTAGCCCCTCGATATTTTGCAGGTATTTGGTGTTTTGTCCCCAGGCTGACAAAGGGAAGGAGCGGGGCTGCTCCGCTATTCCTGCGGCGACAGCCAAAGCCCCGATCCCGAGGGATGGGATGATGATAAAACCCCACCCAGGACACCCACAGGATGCTTAAAGCAATAAAATTAATGGCATTTGTCACATTTGTCACCCTGGGCAGCAGCAGCAGCGCCCAGGGAGGGAAGGGCACATCCAAAATCAGCTCCTGAGGAAACAGCCCAGCTCGGGATCCAGCCCACACAACTCGGAGCCTTTTTCCATTTTCTTCCTCCACCCTCCCAAGTTTAATAAACAACAAACCCATCATTTTTTAACACTTTAACCAGCGAGAGCAGTGATTCATAACTCTGTCATAATTAAAATTTTATGGCAAATACACACAGCCATCAGTCATCCAGGCGGGAACGTCCGAAAAAAGTGGGATTTCAATTTATAAGCCCGTGCAGGATTGCAGGAGCTACACTGTATAAAAGCACATTTCTAGGGAGTTATTGAACTGGGGAAAGCAAAAGTTGGTTGGGTTTATTTTTTTAAAATCAAATACGGAGGAGGTTATGAATTTGTTGGCGCATCAGTACAGTGACTGATGGCTAAAAAGGGAAGGAAATATTATCCTGTGTCTTCTTCCAGAGCTGCACTAACCAAGTTTGGTGGTGTCCCTGGTGCTCCTCAAACACAGATTTCCTGAAATTATTACAAATGCCAAAAAAAAGAGAGAGAGAAAAATCCACGTCAATGGCAGGGGATAAAAGGGGTAAATCACTGAAATTGGTAAATTGTGAGATATGCACCCACAGAAATATTTTAATATAAAATAAGGTAATATGGGGTCATTCCACTTATCACAGCAACAACATGGAATTCTCCAAATTGATGAAAATAATGGAATTGGTGGCCTGGTATGGACACACATTCAGGGATTTCCAAAATTTCTACTTGGCTCTCCCGTAGATTCATCCTGGATCCAGAGAGAAAATGAGGCACCCTTTAAACCATGGATCAGGATGATTCTACTCATTTCACACACAGCTGGTTTTAGGATACAGTAGAGAATAAACAAATGTTTGTACATCAGTTTCAGAAGCTGCTTTTTTGCTTAGAAATATAAGAAACCCAAAAACATTCGGTAATTGTTTCTCATACTTGTCCTTAAAAAAACTTTATCCCAAATCCCATAAATATTCCACATCACCTGGGAAATCCCTTCTGCTGGCCCTCACCCAGCTATTAAAGCAGTTGTGTTCTACAGTGCTTTGAGGAGTGGATGCTCCATGGATTTACAAGGGATATCTATTTTTAAGGCATAACTGACATCCCATTCCACCCAAAGGCCAGATGACAGGAATTCTCTGTAAGAATATTTAGGGATTCCCAACACTCTTTGCTGCTGTAACACTGTCAATCCACTTTCAAGCCGAGAAAAATATCATGGGACGTGCAGGGAAAAAGTTGGATTAAGTTTTCCAGTGAAAATGGTGAATGTAGCAATGCTGGGTTAAGGGCTGGGCACGAAGATCTTGGAAGTTTTTAGGTATTTTCCAACCTTAACGATTCCAAGATATAATTTCTACTTGGCAAAAAGAATCAGTTTGTATTTTCACACACAAAAAAAATAATCAAAAAGGAAAGAAAAAAGCTAAACATGAGAGTTGGAGCTCCCACAAACTGTTATTACAGGTCTCCCCAGTCCATTAAAGGAAGTAATTGAATCAGTTTGCGTTTTTCTCGGTCAAATCTCATTCACAGAAATTTTATTGCCAGCCATCTAAATAGTAAATACTTATTATCCCCTCCAAATGAGGTTTTGCTTGCCAAGGGCAAAGCCGTGGCTGTGATTGTGGTGCTCTGTCAGAGGCAGCAGAAGTTAAAGAGGTTATAAAGACACCATTAATGTCACGGGAGGGCTTGGCAGGGCCCGTAATTGGGGCCTCTCCTCCCAGGCTCAGGCCCTGCTAATAGGATGCTTTAGGGTTTCTTTGGTGGCAGCCCCACATAATCACCTGTCCCCTGAATGGGGACATTTATCTGCTGGGGAGCACGGCCTGCTTCATCAGGGGGCTGAGCCTTGGAATTAAATGTCAGCAATGGCCAGCGGAAGGGCCACTGAGCCAGAGCCAACAGGGGATGGCCACGCTCAGAAAGGGCACAAACAGCTTGGGAAAAAGGTTGGAAATGAAGCTTTTCAAAGTCAGTCCATACGTCAGTCCATACTTCATTCCCATACTGGGAATGGCAGAGGCCAAGAGGTGATATTGAGATTGATTGAAAATAATTTATTTCTAACTAGCCTGGCACAGCCTGCCCCAGCCCTGGAGGAGTCCAAGGAGCACTGGGGTACATGACAGGGGATGGAATGAGATGGGCTTCAAGGTCCCTTCCAACCCAAACCCGTCTGGAATTCCATGTGCTCTTCCACGACTTATTTCCTTTCCCCCTTCAGCTTTACCCACCCTTCGGACCAGAAAACCCAGACACGAACCCAGTGCTGCTGCAAGTTAGGGACAAACAGGAGGCAAACCCAGAGCTGCAGAGACTGGGAATCCCAGAAAGGTTGGGTTGGAAAGAACCTTAAAGCCCATCCAGTCCCATCCCCTTCCAGGGCAGGGACATCTCCCACTGTCCAGGTTGCTCCAAGCCCCGTCCAATGGAACCACAATCCCCTCTTGCTCAAAGAGGCTCATCACTATGAAAACATTCACATTCCTCAGAGAAAACTCTCCAAGGGCTGAAGATCAGCAGCGCAAAATGCTGAAAACCTTTAGGAAACCACGGTGAGGAAATAGCTTTAGTGGGTATTTTAAGAACATAAGGGGATACAGGATGGCTTAAACAAAGCAGCTCAGAAATCTTCAATGATAAATCACAGTGCGGCCATAGAGAAGAGAAACAGAACTGGAATTAAAGGCAGAAAGGCACCTCATTTGATTTTTCACATAAGCTGTGTTTTGAAACACTTCTTTTTTCCTTGCTGGGGTGATGAATATGAGAGATTGGCAAAGGACACGAGTTGCCATCACTGTTGCCCTTCACTAACAACCCTGTTCTGCCCTTTCCAAGGGATTCTTTAATGGGCTCGTGGCAACAGGGCTCAAACCTTCTGATGCAGATTTAATTCAGTGTGAACTCGCCTTGCTTCACATTCGGAGGAGCGGTAAGATTTACTGCTACAGAAGTTTGACATCTGCTTTTCAAGAGCGTTATTTCAGCAGAAAAAACGTTGTATAAAATACTTTCCAAGTCACTAAAGTTACCCAATACCTCCAAGAAAATACTTTAGAAAATACAGATATTAAATAATCACAGAATAAAGGTGTGCAAACAACAAAAAGAAAATTAAAGGAAAATTTTCTTATCAGTCTCTTAGGCACGAGGAGAAATGTTTCACCTACAAAAATACATTGGGGATCTTGTTTCTCTCAACCTCTGTGACTCCCCACGTTTGCAAAGACCCAAGTATGAGAACTCCCCTCAAACCACCCAAAACCCCCTGCCAAAGATGCAGCAGCCCCAAAGAAAATGCTTTAGAAAATACAGATATTAAACATTCACAAAATAAAGGTGTGTAGACAACAAAAAGGAAAAAAAAAGAAAATTTTCTTATCAGTCTCTTAGGTACGAGGAGCAATGTTTCACTTACAAAAATACATTGGGGATCTTGTTTCTGTCAACCTCTGTGACCCCCCACGTTTGCAAAGACCCAAGTATGAGAACTCCCCTTAAACCACCCAAAAACCCCTGCCAAAGATGCAGCAGCCTCATAAAAAGCCCACCACGACTGAAAAAAACCCCTTGCCAAGCACCCTCTGCTCCACGCTAAGATTTATTCGGCCGACACCTCATAATCATCTCCAAATCTAATGGGACACAAATGCATTTCATCACAGATGAAAATCTTCGGCGACCGCTCAAATGAAAATCAAGGAATTATTACAATCCCGTGGTTTGGCCTGCAGCAGGCATTAATCAGAAATCATAATAAATCCACACAGCACATTCAGCCAGCACATTAGTCAGGCAGTTTTGCATGATAACGACGTTGACTAATGGGCTCCGAGTTGGAAGGGTCAATCATAAACTCATCAAATGCTTCATTTAATTTCTTAATTTGGACAAACACGATTTGTTTATGGGAAAGATATCAGGTGTTCTTGAATGAATAATGGCCGCGAAACCAAAGTCCATTAATCAGCGCTTGATTACAAATGACTCAGAGATTGTTTGTTCTAATTTCATTCATTTGGGGCAACAAAGAGAACACGAGCGAGCGAAAGCACTCGGCCAAAATGGCACACTTAGTTCTCCATGTTTAATAAAGTTGTGATAAATGGGCTTTCAATAACTAAAACAAGGGGGTTATTACCCATATTAAATACTGCTCCTGAAAAAAATTAATATATGGGAGCTGCGAGGAGCTGGTGCGGGCACAGAACGAGGGGCTGGATGACTGCTGGACTCGTGTCCTGGCATTCCAGGTTTTGCTCAAAGGATGGATGGGAAAAGCACAGAAACTGCAGGGATTTGGTTCTACTGCCTGTGAAATACTTGAAGAAAATGATGAAATTATTTGGGTTGGAAGGGACTCTAAAGTTCAGCCAGTGCCACCCCTGCCATGGCAGGGACACCTTCCCCTGTGCCAGGCTGCTCCAAGCCCCAGCCTGGCCTTGGACACTGTCAGGGATCCAGGGGCAGCCACAGCTGCTCTGGGCAGCCTGGGCCTCCCTGCCCTCACTGGGAATTGTAATTAATTTAATTTAATCTAATCTAATCACAGGTTCCTTCCAGCCAGGTGATTCCAGCACACTTCCCGTGTGGAAATCAGGGAAGTCCCAAACACCACAACACCAAGGTGAGCCCAGCAGCCAGAGCAGACGGGGCAATTTAAAACCTTCTTCTGGGAAGGTTATTCACTGGGATTTATATCCAGTGAATAAAAACACTCTCCATTTTCACTTGTAGAAAACCTAAACACCCAAAGGCGTACAAGGGAAACCGTCAGGACAAAGCTCCTGGACACCCAATTCCTGGGAATGATGTTGGGATGACCAGAGCCCACAGAGGAGGCTGGGGCAGACCACGGCAAACACGAGAACTAAATATTCCCCCATCGATATTAAGAAATAACATTTCCCAAAAGACATGCTAAAAACAAACGAGCCCCAAGACCACATATGGTTTGCACAGCCCAACCAGTGGATAATTAAATTACAGCAAAGTTGCTAAATATGAATTGATATAAAACTTCAGCTAACTGAAAAAAATTGTCTTTGACTGCAGATCAATAGCAGGCCTGAAAGATTCATCTGCACATAATTAGCAGAGAGATTTGCATCAAAATCCTGGATCCCATATGCTGCAATTTTACTGAAACCCATTAGGCACCATGTAAGCTTGAGATACTTTTGGTGCCACAAAAAAACCCCAAAAAAACAGACCTGGGAGAAAAATCTAACAAAAAATTAGAAATTCTAAAAGCTTTAGAATGGTTTCTGAAGGCAATAAATGTTCATTAGCTAATAAAGTTCCTCTAAATTCTACTTATAGGCTCTGGTTAATATCGTGGCATCCCTACATCTCCTCATTGGCTTCTTACTCTCAAAACAAGTTGATATTCGACAAAAATGGTTCAAAGCAATTTTTTTTAGTCTCTCGTAAGAACCTAAAAGAGGTCCCTGAAGTGAACAGCTTTTAGACACCAACAGAATGATATTATCCATTGCAAAAGTTAATTATTTAATTTCAAACACATTTATTCTCTATCTACATTCAATTAAAATCCTGTACTTTTTTTTCAGCAACCCTGCAAATTAATTTAAATTAATGATTTACTTAATTACTATTATCCGAGTGTTTGCTTTGCTCACCAAGGCCACAAACCAGCTGCACTCCAGAAATCACGTATTTTGTAAAGACAACAGCGTTAATATGCTAAAAAAGCAATTAATTGGAGTAATGACTCCTTTTTCTACAGTTGTCACTTTGTGGGCAGAAATTCTGATTTTTTTTAGAAGGCTAATAAGATGATGAAGCTTTGCCAAGAGCTCAGGGCCAAGGAATGGCTGAAGAAACGTGTCTCTGTCCAGCTTGGCTAGGAGGCTCGTTGGAGTGGAGGTGAGCTCAAATACTTCCTCAATTTTCTGAAATTCAGTCTTAAAACACCTGAAATTCCCATCAAATACACAATAGAAGAAGTAGCTGCTGCTTCTAATGTGCAACTTCTTGATTTTTAAACTAATTGTTTAATTCTTCTATGGCTCAGAGCTTTTCCAGGTGTTCCTTTTCCTGATACCGTCACTGAAATGGGTTTTGACACCAAGACCTGCTGAGCGGGAACCAGCAATTGACCTAAAAACTGGGTTCATTAACCACCTAATTAGATGGATTTCCTAAATTAGCTGGTGCTCAAGAACAGGACAAACCTCTCCTATGGAGCCAGGAGAGGAAAAGCTCCAGGGAGAGCTCAGAGCCACTTCCAGGGCCTGAAGGAGCTCCAGGAGAGCTGGAGAGGGACTGGGGACAAGGGTTGGAGGGACAGGACACAGGGAATGGCTTCACACGGACGGAGGGCAGGGCTGGATGGGAGATTGGGCAGGAATTCCTGGGCTGGAATCCCCAGAGCAGCTGTGGCTGCCCCTGGATCCCTGGAGTGCCCAAGGCCAGGTTGGACACTGGGGTTGGAGCAGCCTGGGACAGTGGGAGGTGTCCCTGGGACAGTGGGAGGGGTCCCTGCCATGGCAGGGGTGGGAATGGGGTGGGATTCAAGGTCCCTTCCAACCCAAAGCAGTTTGGGATTCTGGAATCTCAGGTGGCCCTAGAGCAGGACACGAAGAGAAGGTGTTTGAGCAATCACTGCCGAGGCTCTTCCCAAGACTAATTCCAGGTTATTTGCCTTTGGCATAGGGAACAGAAACTTCCTGGACTGGTGAAGACTCACTAGGGATGAAAATTCTTAAATTAATGAAAAAATCAGGAAATGTTCCACAAAACACTCGGAAAACTCTCCGTAGCACCTCCCTCCACATTTGTCAGAAAGAGAAAACATGATTCAAGGAAGACACCTCTGCTCTCCAAATAGAGATTTTTATATAAATAGGAGTAAAGCTCATCACCTAAAGTGTCAGTTGCCACTATACAAAACAAATCTTTGAAATTGATAAAAATTAGAATTTTATATTAAATCAAACCTACATAGCTAAAACTAAATTCACCTTTTTTTCAGCATTCAGAACTTTTAAGCTTGTTAAAAGTTAAAATTCTCGCAAGTGCTGGGGCAAGAATTATTTTTAAAGCCTGCTTTAAATTTCCACAGAGCAAGTAAAATATTTTAAGTATTATTTCATCCTTTGTGCACGTATAACAGCACGTTATCCACCCTCCTAAAATTCATTGCATAATTAGAAATTCAAATTAAAGCCAGCGAGTTCTCAGTGGAAAGAACACAAATAAGACCGAAAGAAAGCCATCATCAAAACGAGAAATCCATCAACATTCGATAAATTTGGCAGTTGAAAAGAAGCCCCCAATAAAAGGAAATTTTTCATACTTGTTGCCACCTGCCCGCCCGACTGCTTTGCATAGCTAGAAAAGAGCAAAACAGAGGCCAACCTATTTAACTAAACAGTTTTTATTAAAGTAAAAGAAAAGCAAGAATCTATAAAGTAGCAAGTGATCCTATTAGTTCCACCAGACTAAAATCATACAGTCTACGTATGTGGTCCTTTCAGCCACATCTGTTATGAGCCATTTTGATACCCAAAAGCAGAGAATATTTGCCCATATTTATCAGGCACTGAGTGCAAATCAGGCTTTTTCTCCTCAGTAACTCCTGGTAGAATGGGTAGATTAAAAAAAAGGCAGGCAGAATTATAAAACATTTGTATTTACCACAGTTAAGGCCGAAGTATTTATTGTATTCCATGATTTTTCTCTTTGAGGAATACGTAAAATGCAATAAAGACGCAGGGGACAAAATTAAAGGCAGCAATCTGATTGCACAATTCAAAGATGATGAGTTAAATATCCAATAGCCAGAATTGGATCTGATAAATGGTAAATGTTTGGGATTTGTGTATCCCCCTCATTTTCATCACCTCACATTTAGTGCCTCGCTCCTGAAGTTTCCCTTAAACAAACTCCGGCGAATTCTTTGCACACACCGCCCCATTCTTGACCGCTCTTTCAGCCAGAGATTGAAATGCAGATCCCAAAAACAGATCAGACACTTATTTCAACTCTAGACCTTTGAAAATCCAGATCAATTGCCTTTTGTCAGCGTCTTTATAGGCAGAGCAAGAAATTTCTGCTCAGCACCATGGCAAAGCTCTCGGAGCCCTTTGGAAGAGGCATCGATAGTTTGAGACACCCCCGTGCCGTTTCGTAGGAATCTATCGACATTTTGGGGAATATTCACCCATATTTTAATCTTTATGAGAAAGCACAGGTGCCACGTAATTTACAGCAGGCGCTAATCAGCTTTCAGGTTCTGAGGTTTTGCCCCTAAGCTCGGGATTTAAGATTTGAAACGGCACAAAAAAAAAAACCAAAAAAAAAAAAAAAAAAAAAAANCAACCAAACAACTTCTCCCTGAAATCAGCGCCGGGAGCCACGTTGGACACAAACCCCCGGCTCGGATCTTCCGCGTCCCCTCGGTAATGAAGTCTGGGAAAGGAATCACAGACACCCAAGTGGTTTGGCAACTGTAAGTGACAGAAGCTGAGCTAAATCCTCTGTTTACACTGGGGATTATCCCGGTGGATTGTGCGGCGCTCCCGGAGCCGGCGCTGGTCAGGGGACGCTGCTCCCCGTCCGCCCGTGGGGCAGCGCCACAAAGCCCCGGCCTGGTAGGAAGTGACCCAGAAGGAGATGGAGAGCAAGGATTTACACAAAGCCAGTCTGCCTCAGAAAAACTCCATATGACCATTAACTGGCCGGCAGGGCCTGCCAGGAGGCCTAATTACAGCCCTGCGGAGCCCCCGCTAACAAAAGCTGGAGAGCTTTAGCCCAGGGATGATCTGCTTTATACTGACTTGAGAGAGTCCATATAGAGCCGCGAAAAGAAAGAGGTTTAGCTTGGAAACTCTCCCGAGAGACAAAGCATTGTCGCTCAGTCTGGAAGGCCCACATGGAACATACTTCAGATGGGCTTAAACATCCCACCCTCTCCAAATTAACATTCAACTATTGCCTGCTTAACATCTGCTCGGGCACGGCGACTTGTGGGAGGTTGTCACAGGAGCCTGAAAAGGCTCCCCGGCACCTCGATATTAAGAAATCTGACTCAATAAATGGTGCAAATATGAATTTGTAGCTGGGGCCGACAACTTCTGAGGAAGGAAGGGTTTTTATAAATCAAAACTCAGTTTTATTGAGAAGTAAAGTGTTTCAGTACATCCCAATATTGCCCTGCTTAATGGGTACAAAATACTGACATTAATATACACTTAAAAAGAAAAAAAAATTATTAACAAAGTCAGCATGAATGCAAGACATGGAGAAAAACCTTCTCAGCACTGTATTACCTAAATATAAAAATGGCCATCTTACCTTCCTCCCCTGAAGACACACGTGACTATTTTTTATTCTACCTGCTCTCGTAATGAGAGAGCAGAGTCACAACTCCCATCTCCAAATACACCAGAAGAAAAAAGAAAATCCCAATAATAAGAGCCTGTTTTACAACTTGCTGCTCTCTGCCTTTCAGCAAAAGCAGTTGCTATTTCCTAAAATAATATCTGGGTTAAAATCTAAAAGCAGTTTTTCTCAAGATCCTAAGTATCTCCACAAGGGAAATTTGGACAGGGAAATACAGATGAGGAATTCCAGAGCAGCTGTGGCTGCCCCTGGAGCCCTGGCAGTGCCCAAGGCCAGGCTGGACACTGGGCTTGGAGCAGCCTGGGATAATGGGAAGTGTCCCTGCCATGGCTGGGGTGGGGCTGGATGGGCTTTGAGGTCCCTTCCAACCCAAACCATTCCAGGATTCCACGTTGTCAGCAGGGATGAACCAGGAAGGGACTGTCCCCCAGGTCCCCACAGCCCCTGCTGGTGATTTGGAGCCCCTGGTGGTTTGTTTGTCCAAAGAACAGAGGAGCAGCGTGCCTTTAACACCAGCTCCATGGATAATCCACTGGGAACGGCACAGCTCCTGATTCCCACTGAGGGGGATTGGAGCAGTCCCTGCCAAGGGCACGGATATTCCATGGGCTCATTCCCAAGGTTGGGATGGAGCCTGTACAGAGCCCTGTGTGCACCAGCAGCAGCTCCACTCACCAGTACTGAAGCACCGAGTTAATTCCAATTATATTCCACAAGAGCAACGAACCTCTTGATTCTCAACCCCTCAAAAAGCTGCCCAGCACAAGTTTAAGACTAAAAGGTGCTGATTTTGCAATGACCAAACACAGAAAAATAGATCGAAACAGCATTTCTCAACATTTCCAGCCTCTCCTCACAGCAATCAAATAAAAATTAACTGCAATTGACTGAGTGCAAGACTTGGGGAAGAAGGTGTGGGATGATCTCACAAATTCCTGGGATGACCAGGACTTAAATAAAGCCAGGAAGGAACTTAATTCCGTATTTTGGATTGTAAAAGACACAAGGATATTAAATCTCTTCTGTTCCTTATGAACAACTTGCAGCTTCAATCTGAGCTCCAGCCCTCAATGGCGGATATTTAAATTTAACAATGTCACAGACCTTTGATAAGCTTTGGAAAATTTTGGAGCCCAGGTCACGATGACATACAACCCCCAGTTATCTTTTGTACATCTCCCAGGTGTGAAATTAAAAAATGAGATGTGATCGATGGCAGCAGAATACACAAATTGTGCTTTTGAGGTCAGGGCTGTCACATCCATTTCATAATTACATGCTTCAAAGATTTATTAAAAGTTCTGGAGAACAAGGAATGTATTGGAAGAGAGACAATGCAAAAGGCTGGATAGATTTTGGAAAGAAAAAAAAAAAGAGTACATCAGCAATGTGAGGAGATTCCTCAAAACAGAGGGTTTCCAAAAGGAGGAAAAGAATAATATATATATTATATAATCATACTGATTTAAAACAATGCTAAAAAATAAAGGAAATCACAAAAAAATAAATAACACCAAATTTTTGAGAGCACAGAATAAAGTCCCAGTAGCAGCAGAAGCCAGAGGATAAACAGGAGGTTTTAGTGTGAAAAAAGGCTTATTTTTATTTCCTTAAAGGGCTTTACTAAGTGCCAACGATGATGCAAACCAATTTAACCTTAACCTGAAATTAAAGTGAGTTACAGAGAACGGGACCAGCATCTGCAAAACACAAAGGGAAAAAACCCCGCCTGACACCACAAAAATGAAGTTAATTTTTGAAGATGCTCATTTACTCACCAGCTGCCTCCAGAACCAGCTGCAGCCTGGCCTTGGCCTGTTCAGCAGGAGTCTGCAAGAGAGGATTGATCAGCTCACACCTGGCTGGACATTGGACATTCCAGGTCCAACATTCCCACCCTCGGAGAGCTCCCACCTCCACCAGAGCCTCCTTACCCAGAGGAACCTCCAGACCGGAATCATACGGAGGGAGGAATTATCAAAGAAACCTCCAGAACCGACCCAAAACCCCATCCCCACGAGGTGGCCGTGGCACCATGACCACCCCACTCCCAACTCCTCTCCCAGCCCTCCGACCCCACAAATCCCGCCTGGCTCCTGCGTGACCCCGTTCCACACAAACACACGCAACGCCCCCAGAAACCGCCTTTAACGGGATTAATATGGCGAGTTCTTCACACTTTTCCCCTTCTCTGGGGTGATTTTTCCCTCTCCTGGAGGAATTGCTGCACATCTGCTGGCCTGAGGAGCACGCTGCTGGCTGTGGCCCCGCTGTGCCAATGAGTCCCAGTGATGCTGCGCCGTGTCCAATGTGTTTGCCACCCCTCCAAACGTGAAGCCACTCAAACGTGGCCACAGCTAAATTGACACACAAACCCTCTTTGTCACGGAGTTCAGGAGCTGATTATTCCTGGAAGCGTCGGGGAAGTTTGGGAGGTTCCTGCTCTGCGCTAAAATCAAAACCCGACGGGAATTTTTGGTGGCGTTGTGCGGCTTAGGAAACTCTGCTCGAGATCCTAAACATCTCAAAGGGCAATTTTAAATAGGAAAATAAAGACCAGAGAAGCCGTGGCTGCCCCTGGATCCTGGAATTGTCCAAGGCCAGGTTGGACATTGGGGCTTGGGGCAGCTTGGGACAGTGGAAGGTGTCCCTGCCATGGCAGGGGATGGGATTTAAGATCCCTTCCTACCCAACCCATTCCATGATTCCATGATTTTAATCAGGCAGAGCTCTTTGCCATGAATGTCCCGACTGGTGACGCTCTGCATGGCCTCACCACCCTCATCTACACCCCTGGGGAGAGGCTGACAATGACACAACAATTCCATTTCTACTCCCAGAATTTACAGGCTGCTCCTTCCAGCAGGAGAAATGCTGTGTTAAAATGCAATTTAAATGAAGACTCAGATTTGGGTCGTACAGAGATCTATTACTTTTAGTTCAGATTTTCGCTGGTTTTGCATAAACCCAGAATTCCTGGGCAGAATTTATTAGCACAGCTGCAATATGGATCCTACCATCAGACCTGACCACTAATCCTGATGGCAGCAAGAAATATCTTGACATTTATCATAAATTATCTTCCCATTTCTTCTTCTTGCCGTGAACTACTCACTGCAATCTGTTCTGGCATCTTAAGTACGTCACGGGAGGAAAGGAAGGAGAGGAAGGGAAAGATCTGCTCTTTATCCAGAACCAACTTGCCCAGCTTCAGTTTCAGGGAAGCTTTACTTGGGTTTGTGGTTTCTCCAACTCCACGACAACCGCAAACTAAAAAAACTAATCCTGGTGGGGATTGAGTTTGGCAAGATTCTGCAGGACAAGCCCAGAAGGAAAAGCATTTGGTGCCAAACACCAGCTGTGCTCACGTCTGCACACGAACAGCCCGAGTCTTTGTGCACCTCATGCATCAGGTGGGCTCTGACACCCCAAAACACAACTCCCCATTCCTACAGCGGTTATCCAGGTCAGATATTGAACCAAAAAACCCCCTGGATCCCTTCTTGTTGGCCACACAACCACCACTGGTCAGCACCACTGACTGCAGAAAGATGCTCCACTGGCAGTTTTGGGATATTTGCGTCCAGCACCGCAAGAATTCCACGGAAGAGCAAATGCCAAGCCAGGCTCCAGAGGAGGAGAAGGGAAGCAACAGCAGCTGTACAAACGTTACTCCCAGCACTGAACACAGAGTTCCACAACTGATCTGAGGAGCTCCACCAGCTCCAAACGCCTTTTCCCACTCCTCCCATGGAGTTATGGATGTGTCTGGGTGGTGTGAGGGAGGGAAGACTCAAATTCTCCTTTTCCTCAGCCATATCCCGCTGGGAGCAGCCCAGGCAGTTGTTCTGGAGGCATTTTCCCCTTTGCCCTTGCCCCAGGTGTTAATTACTCCACAGGCATCGTTTACCCACCAGAGAACTCCACAACCACCTTTCTATCAATCAATAAGCCCTAACCAAGGAGTGAAAGAAGGATTCTGAAATAAAGGTGACTGCCTCGGCCCCAGAAAACATCTCTCCAACTGGAGGATGAGGCCAGCACTGGGAGGAAAAAAGGACAGAGAGGATTTCAGCTGAAAACCACAATTAGAGCCTCGAACAAGCCGGGAGCAACGTGTGAGAAGAAGCAGCTACCCGATGTCAGTATTGATTTAGGGCACCATTAAGTGAAAAAATTCAGCAAGACCCTCAGGAAACTTCAAAATGGTGAAATGATTGGTGGAGGAAACATTACCAGAGCGATGTCGAGCAGAATAAACCCTCGTACCTTCCTTGTGGTCTTAAGCGTAATAGAGGAGGAAAAGAATTCAAAGAGAGTAAAAGGAAAAACAGAAGTATTTCTAGTGGCAGTTGGTGAAGGAGCCCAATAACTGTAAAACAGGAGAGGAATTCCCTAAAATTCCTTAAAAAACACACTGTAAAATGACCTGAGGTCGCCCCCAGCAATGAATTTTACATGTGTCCAAAAGTGCCTGGTGAGAAACTGGAATCCCGGTTCAGGAAAGGATGGTGATTCCACAGGACACCATCAACCAGAAATACCCCTGTGATTAATAACAGCTTTTAATATTTCAAGCAAAATTTGGATTAGATGGTTCAATTTTTAATGGCAGCTGATTTACGAAGATGTGGCACCTCCTTAACTTGTGTTTCTTTGCAGTTCATCCACTGCATTCCATCACTACACCTTTCAGAAATAGTTATTTTAATAACTATTTAAAAAGCTACACTATTACACTATTAATAACTATCAAAAAGCTACACGAAACCAGTCTCACAACTTCAAATTTGGTGGGTTTTGTGTAAAAATCCCCACACAAGTTGCTTGTCACTCACAGCTCCAGGAAACAAGTGCTGAATGTGATGGGCAGCTCCAGAAACGCCAGGAGAGCCACAGTTGGCTTTCCAAATATTCCATTTCAAGGCAGATTCAGCTTCTCAATTAATGAACAGATGAGAAAAAACACTTTAGTTCAGCTGTAGAATGCATTTTTAAATTACTCCTGCAATTTGGGATGAATGGTGAACGTTCTTGACAGAGGAAACAATGTTAAAGTGAAAACTTGAGAACACTGAGGGAAAAAATTTAAGAAACATGAAGTTCATAAACAGAGTCAAAGTTTCTGCTGGATCCAGGCACTGGGAATATTGTGGAGCAGAGCACGTGGCTCTTGGCAGCCCTGGAAAGCTTTTATCCCAGGATTCCAGCAGTTCGTGATGCTGCAGCATTCTGAGGCGGAATGCTGCCTTCCTGAATTTTCATCACTATGGAATTTCATATGGAAAATGTCTGGTATGTGCCAAAACTGGACAGGTCCCACCCCTCCTGCTCATCCCTGACACTGCTGGGGTAAAATTCACCTACAGGGCTTTTCTGTCTTAAAACATCTGGATAAAAGCCCAACAAACCTCTGCTGATGGTGATCAGTTTGGGGGGGTTTTTACACAAATCTTCTCTCTTTGCATCTGATAATGAGAAACCCAGTCCACAACGTTCCCAGGAAAACCTCCTACCTGAAACTACAATTCCATGTTCGACTTGCAGAGAGGATGTGGGATATCAAACCAGTTTCATGAATATAATCTAACTCCTAGTTTAAAAACAGGTGAAAAATTGGAAATGGAAAGTGAGCTGTGGTGGATGTGGGATATCAAACCAATTTTATGAATATAATCAAACTCCTAGTTTAAAAATAGGTGAAAATTGGAAATGAAGCTGTGGTTGGATCCACTGTGGATCTTCTCCTGTCATTTCCCTGGAGTTCAATTTTCTCTGGATGCAAGTGCAGGTGGTAAAACCCCAGTTTAAAAGCAAAATCCAAACAATCCCCAAGTAAATAAACACTAATTAAGTAACTCCACATCAGAGCACAAATCCATCCTCCTGCTTTAACTGCAGCCTCTCATCCCTTTCCTGGGGACATTTATCCGACCTTTCCCAACGCCTGATGAGCTCAAAGAAAGGTTAAGGAGAAGAGTAACGAGAGAAAGAGTGAATAAAGCACACATTCCCCAGTTGTCTGAGGAGGTGGCTACCCAAAACCACTGGGAATAATTCCAAAGCGGGCCAGAAACCTACAGCAAATGCTTGGGACGAATTCCTGGAAAAAGAAAAGCTGGCAAGGCTGAGAATGCGAGAGAAATTCCCAAGTGGAAGTAAAAGAGAGGTTTCCTTGGTGGAATAAGGCCTGAGAGAGGTTGTGGTTGGTTGGGATGAAGGGAATTGTTGAGCAGGGATAAATCCAGGAGTTCTGGTGTGACAGGGAGGGAATTCACGTGGAGGGAGGAGAGGAAAAGGAAAACAAATCCCACTCAGGGACTGCCAAATGCCACTCAGGGAAGTGGTGACAGCCCTGGAGAAACAGCCACAGCACAGGAGCCTGTTCCATCACCCCTCACACGGAAACACCACGGAAGGACCAGCTGGTGATTCCATGGGAGAGCCAAAGGCCGTGATCCAAGCCCTGTGTCAGACAGGGAAACCAGGACCCGAGGCAGTGAACAATGAAATCCCGAAATCCCACCTCTCTCAGCAATCCCTGCCTGCTGCCTGCTCCTCTGACACCGGGATGGTGCTCCAGCTGCACTGGGAATGATGCTGAACGACAATCCCAGCCCATTTACACAAAACTCCAGGTTTTGGGACACAGGAGACCGACAGGCCTGACCTGCTGGCGTGGTAACAGCAGCCTGGAGTGGGATAAATGCAATTCCCACTGGGAGAACTTCTCTGCCTCGCCGCATTCCCAAAAAATTCAGGAAACCCCCAGTTTGGGGTTGTGGGCAGCAAAAAGGAGAGCTCCAGTGTCAGTGATGGGAAGAGCCAAGGCAGAAATCAAACAGAGGGGATACACCCGAAATCACATCTGAATTTATTCCCTCAGTCAGGGGCCTGCCTTCACCTGGAATATTTTCCATCCCACTTCCAGCAAATCCCAACAGGAGAGAGCAACAAAGGAGCCTAAGCCCAGGCAGCTTTTAAACAGAATTTGATCAAATTCTGGGAAAGGCTGTGGGACAGGTCTGTCATAGGAATGCTGGATCCCTTTCCTGCCATTTACTCCTCTCTGGATGATTAAAACAATAATTACCAAAGAAACTATAAATACTTATTTGTGTAAGACAACACTTCACAGGAGAATAAAACACTAAAATAAAAATCAAACCGAAGGAGATGGTGAACTTGCAGTTGTCATCTTTTCCTTACGGAAAGTCTTTGAGGGTGGCAAATTCCAGATTGACAAAGGAAGGGTTTTCACATTAAAAACATAAAAATAAAATCCCAGAGAAGAATCCCTAATCTGAATTAATAGCACAGAAATATAATAAGCACATCTGGCACTATTTGAATGAAACCCCTGCATTTCCAGACATAAATTAGCTGAAAAGATTGGATGGGAAAATTATATTTACGTCTGAGTTTTTCCTCTGATACAATTAATCAACAACAACACTCAGGAATAGGCTGTGGCAGGAGTGTCCTGATTGGATCCACATCCATCTGCTCCCAAAAAAAAATCTTAGATTTATCAAAGTGAATAATAAGTGGAGGAAAATCACGTAAAACGTGGAATAATGGCAATTTCTGCCCCATGGAATGCACAGATGCTCTTGGTACTTCCAGAGAAATAAAGAATCCAGTGTCAGGAATGGACTAATTAGGAAAGGGAAATCATTAACCAAAAAAAACTGGCAGAAAAAACCCAATTTTTAATTTATGCAAAGGCCCCAGAAAACATGACCAACGAGGAAGGAAAGAGTCCAGCTTAATTAGACACCAACACCACAGTGAAGGGAAAACCTGGCTATGGAACGTGGTTCCTCCAGCCAGAGCCAGGAAAAAACATCTGAACCTTGACAGAAAGGATGGAAAACTTTCCCAGAGTTCTCCTCCTCCAAGATTCCCAATTTAGCAAAACTGGGAAGGAGAGAGACAACAATGATAAGGCCCAAGCCTGAAATTCAGAGCCTGGTGAGGAATTAAATCAGGCAGAACTGTAAAATCCCAGCTCTAAACAGCTGAACGGAAATTCAGTTGGTGGAAAAATCCAAATGGAAAATGGAAAAATCCAAATTTCCTGCTAAAACACCAAAGGATAATAAAACTCTGAGCTTTCCATAAGATGGAATTCTCACACAAATTTGGGATCAAACACCTTAAACTGTCCCCAACATATCAGCAGCACTTTGACCTGAAAGCTGAGGATTCCCCGAATCCTCTCCCTCCTCTCATCCACGGCACAAACTGCCACTGAAACCTTTGGATTTGTAAACTTTAATTGTGGATTTTTCATTTCCTTCAGCTTTACAAGGAACCACTTCACGGAGCAAGGCGGGTTTTAACCCAGGATCTCCAGAGAACCCTGGAACACCAGGTGGGGGCAAAAATCCCACTTTGTTTCCACTAAAACCACCCCAAAATTTGGGAGGAACAAGCACCAATGGATTGCTGGAAGCGAGTCAAAGGCAGGAGGGAACGGCTCTGGCTCACGGATGGGATTTTTGGAATTCAAAGCGGTTTTTGCAGCAAGGGCTCCTCTAAAAGGACCAGAAAACACAACAATGTCTTCATTTCAGTGAATATTCCTGAGAGAAAAAAAGCAAGGAAAAAGGCCTTCCTACTGCGAGTGGATACAGCAAAATGGATTAAACACTCAGCAGAAATAGGGAGAGCTGTAAAGAAGATTTAAAAAAAAAAAAACAAATCGGTAAATCCAGGTCTTTTTAAAAGGGAAAAATTCCTGGAAGTGTTAAACTTACACAGCCATAAAACTCTGTGTGGGCTCTTTAGTGAGAGAGGAAATATGGATTATATTGCACTAAAGGCTAAAAAATTACCTGCCCTCTATTTATTTCCTTGCAGCCTGGAATATCGTCCCTCAGATTTACATTTGCATGGAAATACAGCCACAATCACCAAAAAATTCAACACTCCGATAAAGAGCTGACAGAACAGAGATGTTTGCATCACCATCATCTGCTCATTATTCTATAAATTCATCTCTCTCTTCATTTAACCTTTAAAAATTAGAGGTAGAATGATGCCCACAGCTTACAAAAATTATAAAATTATTACTATTTAACTCTTAAATATGGATTTTTTTTTATCTTTTATCCCTGTTCCAAATTTCTGCTGCATTATGTTGCAACAAAGTCGTGGGGGAATATAAAAATAGCAGCAGATAAATGCAGGTTCAGCAAGGAAAATTTTTAATTAACACACCATCAACTGCTTTGGAAACAGCTCCAGCCAAGGCTGGACTGGCTGGAAAAACAGGAGCACAACCAACAGGTAACAGGAATTAATTGACAAAAGAAGCAGTTAATAATTGAACTAGTGCTTCATTTTTTTCACTAAGAGAGGAGTTTTCTCTAAATAAATTAGAATTTTCCAGAAAAAGGGAACCCCGTCCCCTTTGGAATCTCTGCATTGAAATGCAGCAATTGAAAAATAATAGGAAAAAAAAAATTCTGAAAATGAAAAGCATCTCAAACGTCACAAGTTTCAAAATAATCTGATAATCTACCCCAAATCATGCCCAGTCACACAGGAATTAACCTGAACTTAACCGAGATTACATACTTTGAATAAAAGTGCATTTTCTCTTTGCTCTCAGGTTTAATGATCAACTCAGCCCCAGTGCACTGGGTTTTTTTGGGCTGTCAGAGATTTGCTGGTTTAACTTTTCCAAAAACGACTCGTGTTTCACGCTTTTGGCTGCTGCTTCTGACAAATAAACACAATCTAAAATGTGCAGGGCAGAACATAATTATTCAGAGGAGCACCTGCATAAAATCAGGGTGCAGAGATTTGTATTTTAGGCGCAGGCCACAGAGAGTTGGGCAAATTTATGCTTCATCTCAGTATTGTGCCAAGATCCCTCGTCAGTATCTGCAATAAAATACATTCGGATCAAGGATCCCCCACGCAAAATGCCCAAAAGAAGAGGAGAAAGAACCCCCTAAAAAGATGAACTCGCTGGTGGCCTCGATAATTAGATTAAAAATCAATTACACCCCTGCCAAAGTGTGTGTTTGCTGGAGAAAACCCTCCCAGGAAACGCGTTTAAACTTGGGGATAGTGAAGCAGCCACTGCCCTCCATAAAGTTCCTTTATATATTTTTCCACAATATGCACAAAACCAGAATATGAAATCAGAAACATTTTACACATTCTCATACTTCAGAGAGCACTAACAGCATTTTACTCGTCGAAAGCACTTTATCTTCATGTCTCTATAAGGCAGAGTTGGTGCATAATAATGTAATTTATATTGCCTAAATGTTATTTTGGGAGCATTGCATCATTTCTCAAACTTCATGACCTTTACAATTTTCTAAACTTTTATTTCCCTCATTATTCTGAACAGATTTCATTACATATTTTGAATGTAAACAACCCTGAATAATGATGGGCCCCATTACGTATGTACAGCTCTGACAATCGCGCGCGGGGCCGAGATGGAAACCCGGCGCATTAATTTACCTCTCATCCGCCGTAACTGCACTCCCATAAAAAGTTTTATACTCAACTCACATAAATCACGGGCAAGAAAAATGAGAAAATCTGGTGGCTAACTCATCTTCCACCATTCTGCGAAAATGAAATTCACTGAAATACCTATCAAAACTGCAATCATCAAGAGATAATGTCTTCTTAGGTCTATCTGCACTTTCCGATTTAATTTCCTCCATGCCCTTGACATCCACAGATACCATTAAGATTAAGAGCAGCGAGTAACTGAGCAGTTCTCAGATTTTGATATATGGGGCCCAGGCACTAAATGTAATATCATCATTTGAAAATTAATGCAATATTTCTTTTGTTAGTTTTTTTTTTCCCTTCTCTTTTCCCCCCGCTCGGAAAGCGGGATGAATACTCGGGGTTCTCTGCCAGTAATTTCCCCATCAGAATGCCGTGCAATTATGAGGAGCTGTGCACCTGGGCAGAGGTCACCCAAATTACTCCATCGTTTAATGAGCACCGAGATCAAACCCCGAGCACACTGTTGCTGCCGAGAGACGCCTCGCAGCCTGCTACATCAAATCTGATGGAATCATTAGAGTAATAAGCAGGAAAATCTGTTTGCAGATTAACCTCTGGTTTCATGCTGCTTTCATCTAATGGGGCGCTGTGGAAATCTTGTCAGCTTTTCATCAGGCACGATCAAATTACGGGAATTGCGAACAAACCGCCGGCGCGATTGGAAACAACACCCGCACGTGCCGGGGGTTTCATGCAGATGCCAGGGAAAATCACGCTCTTTATATTTTACGGCCTTATTTATTTGCTTCAGCTGATCGCTGAGATCAGCCTGCAGAGCGGGGATCGGGGACGCTCCCATCGGCCTTCCCGAATTTACAGCGGAGAGCGGGAGGAAAAACGAGTTTACGGGGTAAACGTGAGTGGGGTGACAAAGGGAAAGCAAAATGAAGGCACAAAGGTCACGGGGAGAAAAGGTCACGGGGTCCCCAAAGCAGCCAAGGGTGGGGGAGGCACCTCTGCCTCGGTGCTAAAGGAGAGTGATCACAGTTTACTCTTTGATAAACACACGGAGACATTAAAGTGTTGTTTTATGTGGAGCGGCTCTGGTTTCAGAGCCCGCTGGTAATGGGAAGTGACAGGGCAGAACTCGCTTCTCTCACCAAGTCCCCACAAAATCTGTCGCCGTTGGAACAACAAACTGCCGCCAGGCCTTTGAACATTCTGCCACGAGAACGTTCTGCCTCTAAAGGTTTGATCGCGGCGCTGTTTGATTCACATCTGCAACCAACAGCAGCAAAACCTGAGAACGACTAAAAGTGCCGTGAACACGTGGATTTAATACACATTTCAGGGCAGTGAGTTCTCCACAAATCCTCTGGATCCACGGAGCCCCTCTGCAGGAGCAGCCTGGATCTCGTCCCTGTAGGCCAACAGAGCCAAACAAGATGCATTTTTCCATGGACCTTCATAAGCCATTGATCTTGTGCAGCGTGATTACCTGATCTGAACCCGATCCAGAGCTCCTGAAGGAGCTGGAAAGGTTTCCAAGGGCCAGGCTGCTGAGCAAGGGGAATGGTTGGGATGCCGACCCTGGCACGGCCAAAGGGGCCATCAGCCACTGACACCTGATGAGCTGGGGACACCGGGGGTCCCCTCCCAGTGGGGGACACAGCCAGAGCCAGCACCGCTCCGCAAAAACCACATTCCAAGCTGGTGCCTCCAGCTGGACACTCGGTGGCTCTCCAGCCTATCCCAAGGGGAATTTGGAATGTCCCTGGTCACAAATGTCACTTTGGGCACGGGCGGAAAACCTCTCCACCCCCACCTTCACTCCCTTCCTCTCAGAAGGGGACAACAGGCACAATTCGAGAGAGACAGAAGAGACAATTCAAGCCCGCAGAGCATAATTGACCAGCATGGAATTTTGCCAGGGCAGCAAGATAAACATAATTACTCACATTAAGAGCGTTAATTAATTGTTTGTGAACGCAAATAATCAGCTGCTGGGTTTACAGCTCGTTAGGGAGCCAAGGACTCTGTCAGGCATCACTGTCCTGTGGCCACCAGAGGAGCACAGAGCTGTGACACCACAGGTGAGAAATTCGGAGAGCAGCGAGGCGTGAGGGGCCAGCACTGCCACCAAACTCTGTGGAAAACCCAGTGACAGCCAGGAAATAAATACTGGCATTTAATAAAAAAAAAAAATAAATGCTTGATCAAATATTAAATAAAGGAGAAGGGTTCTTGGTTGGGGATTTTTTGGTTGATCAGATCAAAGGTGTGGACCTGAAAGCACATTCAGCCTCACCCCTGCCATGGGCAGGGACAGCTCCCACTGTCCCAGGGGCTCCAAGCCCTGGCCTGAGACACTGCCAGGGATCCAGGGCCTGCCCACCCTCCCAGCCAGGAATTCCTTCCCAGTATTCCATCTAAACCTGCTCCTTTCAGTTTGAAGCCACTCCCTGTGTCCTGCCACTCCAGACTCTTTTAAATCCCAAATTGTAAACCACCCTTTTCTTATAGGAGGGATGTTATCAAATCAAGATAAAGACTCTTCAGGTGGGGAAAAACCTCCTAAGAGCATTTGGAGATACAGGTATTAAAGCTCTAGAGCTCGAATCATGTGGCTTAAATCTTTGGAGGAATATTCCCATAATTTACTGGAGTCCAGAAAGTCTTTATGAACAAAATGCTGAGGTATGGAAATTTCCAGCACAAATGTTCCTACCTGTGGGTGCCTTGGGAAACAGTTTGTTTCCTTGAGTACCCATTCCCAGGACAGGTTTTCCAAGATCGAAGGAAAAAGGGAAAGAAGTCTCAGATCTGGAGGTTTTGGACAGATCATTCAGGGCAATGTTCCCTGTCCAAGGTAGGGGTGGAATGAGATCTTTAAGGTCCCTTCCAGGGGATCTTTAAGGTCCCTTCCTGCCCAGTTCTGGGATTCTAAATACAAAGCAGCCAATTTATTTAACAAAGACATGATTTTATTCCAAATTATTGTGAGGTAACCCATGAAGCACTTCAGGCATCACCATTCCACGGGGGATATTTCCAGTGCCTTCTGCCCCAATCCCAGAGAAACCCTGAACACACTGAACTCTTCCTGCTTCCCACCTCCCCAAGCCCACAGAGCCTCTTCCTTCCCCCTTTCTGTTGTTATCAATCAGCCCTGCAGCTCCTGCTGTGGCAAAAACTCCAGTTTAGAACAAGCCCCAGCCATGGTCAACCTGCCAGGAGGGGAGCAGCTTCCTAAAATGTATTGAAGGGATTCAACCCGCAGCACCCCTGGAAGCAGCAAACAAGGTGGATTTTCCAAGAACTCCACTCTTTATCCCATTTGATGATTCCCAACACATTTCACAGGGCACCTTTAGAAAGGGGGAGCTCCTGAGAACTGTGCCAGGAGATCCATCCCACCAGGAACTCCATCCTTTCCATCCCACCAGCATCTCCACCCTTTCCATCCCACCATAATCTCCATCTCACCAGGATCTCCATCCTTTCCATCCCACCAACATCTCCACCCTTTCCACCCCACCAGGATCACCATCCCACCAGGAACTCCATCCTTTCCACTGCACCAGGATCACCATCCCACCTGCATCTCCACCCTTTCCATCCCACCAGCATTTCCACCTTTTCTATCCCACCAGCATCTCCATCCCACCAGGATCTCCATCCTTTCCATCCCAGCAGGATCTCCATCTTTCCACCCCACCAGGATCTCCATCCCACTAAGATTTCCATCCTTTCCAGGCCACCAGCATCTTCATCCCACCAAGATCTCCATCCCACTAAGACTTCCATCCTTTCCAGCCCACCAGGATGTCCATCCTCTCCATCCCTCTGGCAACTCCAAGGAGATATTTGTACCTCCAAATCCTTCCCAAGTGATTCCCAAAATAGGAAGCAACAAGAGTAAAGCAATTCTGCCCAACGTGACACGCGAGGTTTTTAACAGCTCTGTGGAACAGCAGGGATTACTTAGATATTCCATGAAGAAATAAAACCCTTCTCGGGATGGATGTGCCATTAATAGTGAATATTTTAATTTAATGGGATTTAATAATCGCTTTAGATGAACTATTTAATGTCCCACTGATCGCTGGTACCAACATGTGAGGCTCAACCAGCTTCTGACTTGTGACAAGATTTTATTTTCCCCAGTTTTGATCAACTGATGAGTTTTTAATGCTAAGCCTGGCTTGCCATCACTTGCGGGTTTAATATGTTTACTTAAACCAGAAATATTTTACACCTCAATTATTATTTCCTACTGCAGCCCTGAATGGAATTTAAGTCGATCCATTATTCATAAAGCAAAGACAAGAGAAAACACAAAGCTGTGCACTTCTTTCAAAGCCTCCAAATGACTCAAGCACACCATATTTATGCATGCAATATTTGATTGTGTCCCTGGCTCTCTTTTTATATTTTTTTTAATTTTTTTTTTTTTTTTTAATCACAAGTTTGTTGTTTTCAGATCAGGATATGCCAAAAATCCAACACCAAACAATTTTTGTTTATAATTAAGGCAATCATCAATCCAAGGATTGTAGTCCGGTTTATTTCATCTCGACATCAAAAAAAAAAGTAATTTAAAAAAATTAAAATTCCCTTGAAATGGGGAGATAAATGAAAATGTGAGTGCCTTCACATAATAACAGTCGCCTGACCCTCTGGGAGATGGTTGACTTTCTCAATTCAAGGTATTCAAAGCTCATTCAAAAGTGTTCATTTGGAATGCAGATATCAAAGATGATGCAAATGTTCAAGAGAAAATTAAAACTTACCAGATGTTCTAATCCAGCTTTGATGTTTGCAGAGTCCCTGTAAGAGAAGAACAAAAGTTCTAAATAGTTGCTAAACCCTCGTCTGCAACGATTTTTGTTTAACTCTGAAATGGCAAAGCTGGGTAATTTCTCCAGTGTGTCAAATTTTTAATTTTAATACACATATTTTATTTTCATTTTTAATTTTAATACACCTGTAACAGCTAAAAAACATTGATTATCCTAATGCTCAATGACAGAATTAAACCCTCATAAATTACCTGCCCTGAAACTGCTACAAACTGCAGCAATGCCACAGGATGCACATTTAAAATCAACATTTTTAATCTAATTGTCCCATTATTTACACTGGAAATGATCAGCCAGGCCAGGGCACAGGGCTGTTTATTAAAGTTATTATTATTATTTATTTTTATCAAAATAATCCACATTTGGTGCCTTCTGGTTCTGCTTTGCCACCACTCCCACAATGAAATTCCGTGTCCCTTTCCAAAGTGATGGAAAAAAAGGAATTATGATTAATTTCAGGAAAAGAAGGAATTGTGATTAATCCCACAGCTCATGGCAGCCATGCTGGAGCTTGGCATCCAATTCCTGAAAGCTGCAAAAAAATACAAATGTACAGAGAGAAAATGGGAAAAATTTTACATAAAGGCAGCTAAAAAAAAAAAAAATGGGCCAAAGTATCCAAATAAATGTTCTGAAAAGCAAAAATTCAGAGGGAAAATTAATCCTTAACATATCCTGCTATGGAAAAAAAGGATGAAACCCAACGGAAAACAAATTAAAAATTCCCCAAGTTCTAACCCACTGGACAAGGAGATGGCTCCTGCTTCCATCAGTGCCAGGTTCTACCTAATTCCAACGTCACCTCTTGGAAGTTTGGTCGTTCCCACAGCAAACAAGGAGAAACCAGCCCTGAGGGAATCAGTTAACACTGCAGTATTACTAATCACTAGTACTGAAATTGCTAATTATTTATCATTTCCTAAAGCTTTCCCAATGCAGATTTTTTCTATTTAAATATCATTAATGAAGTGACAGGAAAAATAAATAATTCTCCTGTTTGAATTTGAAAGAAGAATTTATTATTCTCAGCCCTACAGGATTTATCCCAAATTGTCTCCAACACCTTGAGCCTGGAGGAGGATCCAGGGAGAGCTCAGAGCTCCTGCCAGGGCCTGAAGGGGCTCCAGGAGAGCTGGAGAGGGGCTGGGGACAAGGGCTGGAGGGACAGTGATGCCTTAAGTTTGAGCTTTCATATTTTCAGATTCTGTGCTGCCCAGGGGTGCAGCTCTGAGCTCACAGTCAGTGTCACTCAGCTCTGCACACAGCAGGGACACAAAACAAATCCTTTTCCTGAGGGACACCAAGGACAACTTTCAGCCCCAAAAGCACAAACAAGGGTGGCTGGAGGGAGGAACAAGAAGGATGGGACCTCACAGCCTGAAGTTGGAATTGGACAATTAAACCCCAAAATGCAAATGGACCAAAACTTATAAAAGTGTGAGGCCTGGTGACCAGTCGGCCATTTTGTGACCATTTTGGGTCCATTTTATGACCATTTTGGATCCATTTTGTGACCATTTTGGGCCCACCTTGGGTGTAGCCCTGGTCAGGCTCTTGTCCTGCCCAAGGTGTACCTTTAAGGCCTCTCAATAAATCTCTACTTTATTCTCTGCTCTGTCCAGTCTCTGTTCCAGGTCAGCCTTCCCAATGCATCACCAGGACACAGGGAATGGCCTCACACGGACAGAGGGCAGGGTTGGATGGGATACTGGGCAGGAATTCCTGGCTGGGCTGGAATTCCCAGAGCAGCTGTGGCTGCCCTGGATCCCTGGCAGTGCCCAAGGCCAGGCTGGACATTGGGGTTGGAGCAGCCTGGGACAGTGGGAGGTGTCCCTGCCATGGCTGGGGTGGGATGGATGGGATTTCAGCCATGATCTAGTTGAGGTCTTAGGGCTGGGTTGGACTCGATGATCTTGAAGTTTCTTCCAACCTACACATTCTGTGATTCTGTGATTCATCTCCCTTCCAACCCAAAGCATTCCGTGATCCATTTTGGAGGTTCCACGCAGCCTTTAAAGGTGGAATTGCTTTGGGAGAAGGATCAGGGCGGGGCTGGGAGGAGCTCCCAGGCCCATCCCCGCCATCAATATTTGTGCACCTCGGCTCGGCCTGTGCCGAAAGCGGCCTTAATTCAATTACAGGCCTCAAAACTGATGAAAAAGGTCCTGAAGTGGAAAATGTGAGGAGATTATTGGCAAATGAATAAAGATTCGTATCGAACCAACACACGGGAGTAGAGCAGGGGTTTGGTGGGGCTGTTTTTTAATCATCCCCCGTCTCAAACCTTCTGGGAACAGCGAGTTTCCCTTCCCCTCCTGCAGCACATCGATTCCTGAATTAGGCTGCAATATTAAATAATTAATATACTTGCCATGATTGATGTTTTGCATTAGTTGAATATTAGGTTATCAATCAAAATCCACTTGGTTTAATGTAATAATATTGAAAAAGTGTCAGGGGCTGTTCAGCCAATTTGTAGTTGAGGCAGCCCAGACAGGAATATTGGTGTAACACAAGGCCCTAACGCAGGAAATGCAGTGCTGGAACATCCATAAGGAAAACATTATCAAACTAACCAGGACAAGGCTGAGCTTGTCCTAAATAAACCTTGGGGCACCTGTCACTTCCAATGAAAACCTCTTCCCAGCCCGAGGCTGCTGGGCATCAATCAGCCAGGCTATGGCAGGGTTTTATCTTTTAGTTAACCAATAGAATATATTAGAGATCTTACACAATTATATTCTGTATCCTGTTCTGTATTACATTATATATACAATAAATTATATGACATGATTAGCATTATATTTATATAATTGTATATAATAATTGTATATTTTAAACACACACTATAAATCGCATTATAAAATTCGTTGCACTTGTATAATTATGTAAAATAACCACATAATTTAAATTATATTATTTGCATCAAATTATACAGATAAGGCTCCCATTGATCCTATGTTTCATATGTTGTTTTTAGGCAAAATCAGACCTATGGCCACAGCTCAGTCTCTCACACAGCCCTGAGTGCCTGCAGGATTTGAAACCATTAAACAACACAAAAGCCAAGAGCAGCTCCATGCACATCCAACATTCCAATGCTCACAACATAAAAGAAACCATAAAGTTGGATTAATTTGGTATCATTACCAGGTAATTATGTTTTACTCCATTTTATACCCCAGAGTTACCAATATATTTGCTTTTCATACCATCTCCAGTGCAGCACCTTGATTTATTTGGTTCATTATGCAAGTTTGATTTTATTCCTGAGATTTCCTTTTTCCTATCGGAGAAGCTTTGGAATTTTTCCCCACTACAGTCAAGGATTTGCAGTAAAACACTACTTGACATGCACATATTTAAAGTCATCCATTACACCCAGTAAATATCATACTCAGGCTCATCCAAATGTTTCAGCAATGCCAGGGGGAAAAAATGCAGCTCCATTAGAATCCTGGTCATGAGGGACCTGTAGCAAGAAGCTGGGAATTCAATAAAGGAAGTTCCATTTCTGCCCGTGGCAGGAGGTGGAGCTGGAGGAGTTTTAAGGTCTCTTCCAACCCAAACCATTCTGGGATTCTCCAGGTTTTTCCAGGTTTGGGATTACTTATCCCACAGTAACTAATTGTGGTGGCGTGAACTTCCTTTGCCAGTAAATTAAATTTATTCCCCAGCACTTGCTGAAGTCATGATTTTAACCTGGAACATTCACGTGCCTAAAAATATTCCCTGTATCAAACTAATCATGAGTCAAGGGAGCTGAAAAACCTGCACTACCCTCAAAATCTCCCATTTAGGTATTATAAAACAGCTGAAGATTTCACGTGCAATGTACTTTCCAGTGAATTTATAGCAGTTCCACCCAAGAACTGCAGAACTGATACACAGCTAATTAACAGTTAATAATTGTCTTTGCCATAGATTTTGGGTTAGAAGCCACAGGCTGCAGGAGAATCCTGTGGGCTATTTATACCTACATGGACATTACAGGATGATTCAGGTCAAAGGGCCTCTGGAGGGTGCAGAGTTCCTGAGAGGAGAATTAGGTTTCCATGTGATCACACTGCTTTATTTCTACCTCAGGACATCCCAAGTTGAGATATTGCTGAACTTGTCATTTTTTTGCTGCTCCTCTTTCCATTCTTTCCTACACAACAAACTCATCCAGAAGAGCAAATGGTTTGAGAATCCCACACCCTGAGAGGAAAAGCATCCATTATATATATATTTTTTATAAAGTGTGCAATGTTGTTTTGTTCTTCAAAGCATCCAACGATCTGGAGCTGATCCTGGAGTGTAAAGACTCCAAACCTGGTGGCATTGAGTGGATCCCCCACTCCAATCCTCCAAATCATTTACCTCAGGAAAGACAAATGGAAAGTCTGGCCTAATAAATTTAAACGCAACAAAGACCCAAGAAGATCCTACAAAGGTCACTTAGCAAGAGCAGGAGGGAAAGCCAAAGTCACCACCCACACAAACACACTGGAATAACCTGGAACTGCCAAGGAACTCAGTGGAATATAATGCAAAACAAACTGAATCCTGCTAAAACCAGGGACTTTGAACAGGACACAAGGTGAAACAATTTCCATTACAAGTTATCCTAGAAAGAAGGAAAATCAGTACCCAAGAGACCCCATCAAGGCGGGGGGGAATATAGAATAACCCTGGCTCAGAGAGTAAAATCCAAGATTTGATCCAATATCAACACTGAAACTAAACAGAGAGAGAAAACCCCAAACTACAGCGTTGATAAAAGCAGGATTTTCAAACACACCCCACAAAAATATTGCATCTCTCTGCATGTATTTCTCAGCTAAACAAGAGACAAAACAACCACCCCAAAATCTCCTGGTTTTGCTTAACAGAGGCTTCAGGTCAGGTATGAAAATCCCATAAATCACAAGAGATAAAATAACCCCCCCAAAATCTCCTGGTTTTGTTTTACAGAGACTTCAGGCTGGGTATGGAAATCCCATAAACGACCAAAGCTGATCCCTCTGTCCTGGTTGCCTTCAAGCCACTCCTCAGCTCAACCTGGCCATCCCAAGGACATCACAGCGTGCAAATCCTTGGAGTTTTCACACTTGGGAGTGGATTTTGGTTGGTTTTTTCCCCTCGTTTTTGGCTGGGTGGGTGGGATTTCTCCTCCTGTTCCCTTCACAAGGAGTGAAAACCTCCTTCCTCCCTGTTTGCATTCCCAGCAAACACAGGCAATTAAACGTCAGGCTCGGGAATGTCACTGTTAACCAGCCTTCAATAAATTAGACAACTTTGGCCTGGTTTACCTTCTCTGTAATATTATTTAGTAGATATTCAATTAAAACACATCCTGTAGGTGAAAGTGTAGGAAAACATTTCCATAATGGACATCAGTGGCAGTCGGAAGTGCCGCTAATTAGCCCCAAAGTACAAACCAGATCACAAAAAGCAGCAGAAAACCCAGCGGTGTAAATGCCCACAACGCTGGGCTGAATATTAAACAAAGCCCAGCAAGTTCCAGCGTCGGGAAGCACAACTATGGGAAAAAAAAACCCAAAAAAAACAAACTCTCTGGACTGGTAGAGAGTGTTACAGGTTAATGAGGAACATAGAAGGAGAGCACAATAATTATCATACCCAACACCTCCCCATCTGTGTGGGGATGGCTGCAGAATACAAACACAGCCCCAGCAGCACTGAGGCTGCCACTAATTACACGTGTGCTGCCATTAGCAGAGCCTGAGCAGAAATATTTGAAACGGGAGTTTTTCCTCTGCTGGCGGTATCGAGGAGCGTGAAACGCGAGTGTAAGTCAGGGAGGAAATTTAAACGTTCAAAGCGCTAAAACAATCTGAGTACAATCAATTTTCCATTTGCTGAAAGCTTCTAAATCCCCCTCATTCACCCAATTACTACTGTACTTAACCTAATGAAATTTTATTCTGCGGGAACAATACTATTCTTAAACAAATTGTTGAAAAAAAAATGGTAAGATTAAAAACTTCCAGACAAAGAATAAACTCCTGGAGAAAAGATGCAAATAAAATTACTATCGTCATCTTTTGTCTTTTATTTGCAAGTAGAAGAGCGAGGAGAAACAAAAGCATGGAACATAGCATCTGTCATATCAGAATATAAAAAGATGATCCTGGCACCAAATGAAAAAGCTCTAATTCATTTGCAAATCAAGCCTGCCAGTTCTATTTCAAGCTGGCGGTAACTGTCAAGAGTTAACAAGATAATCACTTTCAATCCTGCCTTCAATGGTACATTACACTGTTATTCCATTCAATAAGGCCCTTCTTTGGGGCACTGGATGAATGGTTTTCATTTCCAACTCGCACAAAAAAGTTGCAGGGGAAAAGAAAAAAAAAATTAAAAAAAAAATCCATGGGGCTTAAGAAAGAAATCCCTTTATGGGCATTTATCTGCCGGCACTTGCTTTTAGGCAAAATGAGATATTTGGATACGTTGGTGTCCATTGACTTCCTCTATTCCTTCAGGCCCAAAGTCTGGTGATAAAAAAAAATTAAAAAAAAATCCCACAAGGAAACCTCAAGCCTGTTTAGCTTGGAGTTGCTTTTTTTTTTTAAACTTTCTATGCACATTAAACAAGTTCTGCAATAATCTTTGGTAAATACTTCACGCCACCACACCGAAACGACAGCGTGTTTGAACGGCTCCATCTTTGTCTAAATTCGTTAGAAACTGCTCAAAAAACAGTAAATGCTCATGAAAATTGTGCTTAGGGGAACATTTGCCAGTTGCTCATTAAATATTCAATAAAAAATAAAGTTATCAATTAAAGGCTGTCTGCCTAGGAAACAAGGCAACCTCCAATTTATCTGAATTAATTATTTGTAATTCTTTTCTAAGACTCTTTGCCACGAATTCTTCCCAAGAGGAGAAAATCTTGTACAAGTTTATAAAGTATTTTAAACTTATCTGCTGGCAACCCAACTTTCCACTAAGACCTGTGAATAAAACTCTTCACGCTTTTGCTCAGTGCTCAAAATTCACATTACAAGACACAGCCTTGGTTCCCATTGCACAGATCTCATTCTGCTACTGCACATTCACACTTAAAGGTTGGGATTGATGATCTTGGAGATCTTTTCCAACCTTGAGGATTCCACAGTGGCAATTCAAAGCTTCTATAGTGACTCTAGAAACAAATTGCTGATTTCTTTTTCAATTTTTTTCATCTTTATTTAATCCCCACAGATCTCAGTTCAGAGAGCAAAGCTGAATTTATTAATTTATCTATTCAATATCAGAATTGAGCTCAGTTTATCCAACCTATAACTAAAAACAGAGCTGTACATATGTTTTATTTAGTTTATTAATCAGCAGAAATCCCTTTCCTGAAACCCAGGGAGCCACCTCAGCCATCACTTCTTATTCCATTTGCAGAACTCAGATTTTTGAGAGTTTTTCTAACCCATCATTAGAAGCCAGACAATTTCTTCCCCACGTAAATGTTCCTTTTCTGCTCAGGGCTTCTCTTATGGAAAACCTGAACACCACAAGTTCCGGCTTTATTTTTGTTCTTTGCACTTCACAGATTCTTCAAAAGCTTCTAAAGACAGAGATATTCTTAGAATTAAAAAAAATACTTTAACAAACCCAAACCCTGAATGCCTCTACCTGTGAAGTACTAGGATACAGCTGGTTTTGTTGCCCTACTGCCCCTCCTTCCTAAAAATAAAGAATCTAAAATAAAAATTAATTTAAAATTCGCACCATTTTGAAGGACCTTGAAAGAGCACAAGATGTTGCACTTGGAATAGAAATCAAGAGGAAGTGACAGATTTCAAACAGCAGGTCAGGACTTCGAGGAAGATTCATAAAGTCCCAAAAAAACCAAGAGAAATTTGGGATGTGCTCCCTTCCTCTCCAGCCAGCAGCAGGATGGCACCAACGCTGCTGAAAAATAAAAAAAATTAAAAATAACAATGAAAGAACAACCAACTCATTTCCACAGCTCAGGAGAAGGACCAGGAACACCCAGCAATCCTTGCACGCACAGATTTTAAGACCAAAGACTAAAAAAAGGTTTCAAACATCCCTGAGGAGGAGTGCAGCCCTTTGGGAATCATGGTGAAGTTCAGCTGAGCCCCCCAAATTCCCACTTTGCTGAAATTCCAGCACCTGGGACTGCATTTGACCCCAAAACCTGGTGCTTTTCTAGGCATCCCTGGTTTAGCTCCTGTCCCTCCTTTCACCCAGCCTGGGCTGATCTCCCTGAGGGGCCCAGGGCAGGCTCAGAATATTCTCAGACACGTCAGACAGGCCCAGGTTTTCATTCCTACACGAGATAAAAATTTCCCTATTCCTGAACAGAGCAAATCTACTCGATCTGAGAAAATTTCACCTCCTCAACTACCTCAGCTTCTTTGGTCAGGAGAGATTTGAGTTTCAGGCTTTCCTTTACAATTAAAACTTTTTTTTTTCTTTTTTCTTTTTTGCATCTCAACTCGATGTAGCCCTAAGGAAAACCTTTGGGAGTCTCTTGGTTTCTCCAAGATGGTCATTCCAAGCAGCCCAGCCTAACTCCCACTAAGGAAGGAAGTTGTATCTTCTAACAACTTGCTGGGCTGCATTGCAAGACAAATTTATAAAATTCTAAAAGGGAGAGCTAAAGTTGCTCAAGCTTGAGGGGGAATTCTCTCAAGTTTCTTGGCCACAAGTGAAGAGGAAGAAATAATATTTCATCAAGACTAAATAAAACCAGAAACTGGTTGCAAGTCTCAAACACATCTCAAAGCCAAGCCTTACAGACAGTGATGAAAACAACCTGGAAGTGCTTTGAAATTAAGAAAAACATGAAGGGAAAAAAATCAAATCAAATTAAAACCAGCTAATTTGAGCTCAGAAAGGAGAGGAGACGGACAGGGATCACTAAAGGGATCCCATGTACAGCAGTTCCCAGCTTGGTTTTCACAGGATTCAGCCCCAAAATGGGACGTGGCTCTGCCAGGGCTGAGTTTGATGTCCAACACAAGCGTGGTGAGAACAAGGAAACATCTGCAAGTTCCCCTAAATCACAGTTTGTATTTCTGGTTGAAGATTTGACAGCCTAAAGAAACCTCAAACCCACCAAGCAAAGCTGTCTGAGCTCTTCATGCTCCACCAGAACCTCCTTCAGGCTTCACATTTCACAATTATTAAACCTAAACTTCTTACCACACCACACTGGTCTTAAAAATGAACCCCATCTGGTTTGTTTGGCATTTCTCATTCCCAGCACCTTCCCAGAGAAAGTGTCCAGTGGAAACAGAGCAGGAATGGCTCTCGAGGATGGAACAAACTCCCAAGAACTCCAGTCAACGTCTAGACCAGGAATCCCAGAATGGCTTGGGTTGGAAGGGACCTTAAAAACCATCTCGTTCCAGCCCTCCCACCACAGGCAGGGACACCTCCCCCCTGAGTCTCCCTAAATATTTTGTGTTTTGGCGTTTCTTCAATGAAATCAGAATAATTCGTGTCGCACGTTATTGATTTACCACCAAAACGAGACCAAAAAAAATGACAAAAATATGAGACACGTCTCGTTCTGCAGCCAAGAGTTCCTGCAAAGGTTGTTTTCTTAGTATAGAGTGAAGAGACTCCTGAAGGACTTGAGCACCATAAACATGGCAGGCTCCAGGGAAGCTTTGATTTTAGGGAATTTGGAGGTCGATGGTTAAAACCAGCACTTCCTGTTGTACCTGTAAATCTTGGAGGTGAAGTGAAATATTCTATTAAAAAAATAAAAAAGGACCAAGCAATTGGCCAGATCCTTCCAGGGCAGCACTTCCCAGAGGATCCCCAGCCCATACAAAAGCCCTGGGAATGTGGATGATCCAGCTGACACCGAGCACTGGTGGAAAGAATTCTCCACTTCTGGTGGGAAGAATTCCAAAAGCACAAAGAACCAGGGGAACATCCCACAAACACCTCAAGTGACAAACCCAACCGGTAAACTGCAGCCAAAGTGATGTGCCACGTGTCCCTTCCAGCACTCCCCCACCTGCTCCTCATGAGGGACTTCCTGAGATTGGAGAAGACCTCCAAGGCCACCAAGTCCAGCTTCTGACCAAATCCCACAATTAAATTAATTATGAAATGTGAAATCCAATTTTTTTGACCGCTCCAGGGCTGGTGAATCCACCCCTGCCAGTGCTCAAACCAATCCTGCAGGGAAGAAATTCCTCCCCATGTCCAACCTGAACCTGCCCTGGCTCTCCCAGACCCACTAAGGTTGGAAAAGATCTCCAAAAATCCCTGAGTCAGCCATTGCTGAAGTACCAGTGGAGACTGATGCTCTAAGACAAGCCCAAAGTGGTGCTGCTTCACATTCAAATTCTTACTTTTACCTCACATTTCAAGGCGGTGACCTCAGCCAGCCCAGAGCTCCTGTGTGAATTCAGCTTTTATGACTTCTGAAAGGAGGAGCAGCCCAAAACCCCTTTGTCAACTGGAAATTCTGTGATTCTCTCTGATGCTCCCAGGATTAAGGATTTTTCCCCTATTGCAACACTCTTCATACTTGTCTTGTTTCCCTCTCTTTAAGAAAAGCATCCAGACAGTCACTGATGCCAATCAGAACAACCTGAACTTCGTCCCAACTGCTGGTGGAAGAATGTGGTAGGGAACATCAGAATACTGAAAGGGATTAAGAGAAAATAGAGAAAATTAAACAAATTAATAAATAAATTCAATGAATAAATTTGTAATTTAGAACGAACGTGCAAAACAAGGGACTGATCTCCACAAACAGCACCTTGATACTGCTGGGGGAAAAAAAAAAAGGCTCTTATGTTGGCTTTCCCCCCATTTTCAGTTTGGGCTGAAAGCTGCAATTTCAATATAGAAAAAAAATATTTGTGTCTTGAAAAGAAGTGCCACAACGGGGTGTCCCCAGAAAGTGGGACTGGAACTGTTCCAAGCAATCAGACACATCCACGGGTTCAGCACAAAGCTCAGGACCGAGGGGCCTTTCACACAAAGGATAAGCCACTGCTTAACTTTCTGTCCAAGCAAGATATTGCAAAGTTGCAGCAACATTTTGTGATAACTTTCAGGCCTTTCACACAGGTCAGGATAAATAAATAATATAGAAAATATATATACACACATTAAAAAAATCCCCTTCGTCTGGTCATCGTGGCTTCAGCCAACCAGGTCAGCATTTGGAGGAAGAACTTTTACATCACTACCCAAAACAGAGAATGGAAGAAACTTGAAGAATCAACTGAAAAAAATTAAAAATGAAGTTGAAAATGAGGAAAAAATAGTTTAGTTGTTTCTGTATGGTTTGTTTGGTGTGTTTTTTTTGCCCAGCAGCAGAAACGCAGCACAGCCAATGGCTGGAGTGAACAACCTTCAAACTGCAGGTAAAACGGGGGAAATCATTTCAACCACGGGGTAAGAGTTGCAAACTCTGCTTATATCTGGGATTCAAGGGGAGTTTTTCTTGGTAGATCTGTGATGACAGAAGCTGCACAAACCAATGGTAAAAACAGCAGTAAAATCTCCAGTCTTTGTACATACAAAGCAGCCTGGCACGTGGAGATCTTTTCCGACCTCAAGGATTCTACAGTGGCAATTCAAAGCTTCTGCACTGGCTTTAGAAACAAATTACTAATTTCTTCATTAAAAAAGGAGTTGAAAATGAGGAAAAAATAGTTTAGCTGTTTCTGTATGGTTGGGGGTTTTTTGGTGTACTACAGATGGGCCAAAAGTAGTTTTAAAAATTAATAAATTGGTCTTTTTGAATACTTTTTCCCATCCTGATGTGTCTGGCACATCACGAGGTAACGATGAAGGCTGAAATCAGCACATCCTGAAGCATCTCCTGCACTTGCAGGATGTCACAGACCTGGCTGGGGAATGACAAAAAGCCAAGTGCTGAGAAATACTTGAGAAGCTGCAACAGCCCAGCACCAGATAAATATTTTTTTAAAAAATAAAAACGCATCTCCCAAAGTCAGAGCCGGGGGAATTCGCTCTCTCTCTCGGACGTGGAATTGATCTGAATGCAATTACTTTATTCTCTTCAGCTCCGTTTGACTTTGAACTAAACACCAATTAATGCACAAACGAGATCTGTTAACTCCGATCCTGATTTTCCCGTGGAAGACGTGGAGCAAATCCGGCGGCCCTCAGCGAATGGCTCCGAGCGATCGCCACCGTCACCCCGGCGAGGGCGGCTCCATTCGCCAGTGCTCACTTAAACCCTTAATTCTCACCCTAAAAAACTCCCCTCAGCCTCGGTTTTCAAGCCCTCAAATTAGCAAACAAGACATCACATAATGTATGCTCCAAAGCTGGGACCTTCCAGTGCTTCAGCTGCGACGCCGCCATTGAGCCGCGGCCAATATAAGCTCATTTGAATAATCAATATGACAACCTTATTTTTCTAATGCAAACAGGATTGCTACAGTAAGGTGTCTCACTGCCACATCACAGTCATGGCCTCTTTTAACCCCTAATTAGATTTAGGCGATTATCCCTGCTCTTCCTTACAAGTGTACAGCCCGGATAAGGGATGACAAAAGCTATCTGCCACTTCCTCAGCCTCGGCAGGCTGCAGGTTAGGCAGGGAGATACAGGGGAAGATCAGCAGACAATTGTTATTCATATCATCTCCAGTTTGGAGATAGTCACAGTTTGCCATCCACGCTGAGGGGAAAATAGCCCAGAGCATTAGGTAAAAAATGCAAAACGCTTAAGAACGTCGGGGGTTACACAGATGGAAATTCAAGGTGATGTTGGGGAATTATGTTTAATTCAAATTGGTTATCACAAAGAAAACTATGGAGCTGGTGGGTTTGTGCCTCACGCAGGAAGCCTTGCCTTTTCAAGGGATTTCTGCGCATTGTCTGGCGGTGTGTAACGTTTTGCATGGCTGTTTCTACCAAAAATTGAAAAAAAAGGGGAAAAAAAAGAATAAATCAAACTTAGAAACAGCAATCCCAAAAGAATTACATTGCTCAACAAAGTCCGAGCAGACAGAGAAGATCTATTACAGAAATGTAATCACATTTCATTTACAAGAACTCTTATCTCAAGCACTTAAACATAACATTCAAACAGTTTTCCATTTTATTGTGCTCAGTATTGGAGCTAATAAGATAGAAAAGTATAATCACGTTAGCAACATTTCTATTGCATTACATAAACACAGCACGAGATTAAAGGCAGAGCAGGGGGAAGGCAGCCTGGAAAACTGAGCCCTGGATTTGTGCTGGCAGACAGGAACATCACTGGGATATCACTGGGACATCACTGGGACCCTGTGTGAAAACTGCCACGCTGCAATTGGATCCTGAGCTCCCAAAATGGCCATTCCCAGGCTGGCTGGAAAAGGGATTTCACCACATATTCCCTGTTCTGGGGCAGAAGAGAAGTACTGGCTCTTACTGGAGGGATCATTTATCCAAGACGAGTCAAAAAATTCAGAATTGCTAAAAAAACCCATTTGGACAGAGCTTTGAAAAGCACTGGAGGGGAATAAATTGTAAAAATATTGTATAAGTTGTGACTGACCCCCTTAGCAGCGATGCTGAAATGCAACCCCTGCACTGGGGCTTTATTGCCCATGGAGGAATCACTGCAGCTCTTCCCAAATTTCTGCTCCATCCACAGCACTGGGAGGGACCAGGGAGCTCCTCTGGTGCCACCTCCCTGCTCCAGCAGGGCCAGCCCAGGGCAGGGATGGGAATTCCCCCTGGGAGACTCCACAGCCCCTCTGGTCCAGCAGGAATCTCCTGGGATCTGGCCCTGTGGGTCCCCGGGACAGAGCCTGGGCCCTGCTCCAAAATCCGCTCCAAAACTTGGAGAAGGAAGAGAATCAACCAACCATGGAGAGGAGAAAACTCCAGGGAGAGCTCAGAGCCTCTTCCAGGGCCTGAAGGAGCTCCAGGAGAGCTGGGGAGGGACTGGGGACAAGGATGGAGGGACAGGACACAGGGAATGGCTCCACATGGACAGAGGGCAGGGCTGGATGGGAGACTGGGCAGGAATTGCTGGGCTGGAATTCCCAGAGCAACTGTGGCTGCTCCTGGATCCCTGGAAACGCCCAAGGCCAGGCTGGACATTGCAGCAAATAACTATTTTCAAAACCCAGGAAACTTTGTCAGAAGAAAATTCCTCTCCCATAACAATGTGAGAGGTGTAACTCAAAAGTAAGGCACTTCCACCAGTCAGAAGATATTACAGGGCAGAGTAAAATCTTCAAAAATTACGTCTCAAACCTACAGCATGTAAAATTTCGAGCCTATAACATCAAGACCTAATTATCTACTATCAATTTACTGAGTTGCTGTAGTCTGAATGTTTAAAAAAAACCCAGCAGAATTATTAAAATTACCTTTAAGGCTGATGGAAAGAGTTTCTGACAAGCTCTGGGGCCCAAAGCTTGTTTTGTTTTTTTTAACTAAATTAATTGATGGACTTCAATCTTTTATCCTCCTCAATAAAAAGCACACTGTGACCCTTTGAATCAGATTTAGTGGCTCTCAGTCCATATAAACCCCTTCCTCCTCTTCCATCTTCATGCTCCTGACTCACAGGGGACCTGTAAATCAACTCCCAGTGCAACATTACCCAAAACTTCATCCAGGTTTGTTTTTTTAACACTGTTTAGTGTGGTCAGGAAATAAAGGCAGAGCAAAGGAGGAAAGAAAAAGGAAGAAGGGAGATGGCAGAGGCAGGCACACGAAGCCTTCTCCCTCCTGCTCCTGCATTCCCCATTCCTGTGCTGAACACTCTCCCAGAAATCCACGGTCTGTATTTCCCCAAGACTTTTTCAAAGCACAGGCAATGTCCACCTGACAATAATCAATGGAAAATTCCCTTTTGCCTCTTGGACACAGCATGATCCCATTCAGCTGCCTCCAAAGGGTCTGATGCGAGCAGCCAAGGCAGACTTCCCTGATCAATTCCTTAATCCATGGGGAGAGAATGGACTGATTCTGCTGCTTCCATTGGAGCCCAGGAAAAATCATTCCCGACATAATTCACCATTAAATGGGCCTTGTATTACAAGAACTTCAGCTGCTGGGAGCAGCTGAGGAGTGAGGCAGGACCCAGGAGAAGCCAAAGATGTTCCCTCTGGGTCTCCCCAGTCTGGAAATCACCCAAAGAATTTCCCGGCCTCGTCTTTCGTGGATATTTGAAGATGTTGGTTTTTACACTGCAAATAATGTAAAAAAAAATCATGGCTGGAATGGTTTTTACACTGCAAATAAGGTAAAAATCCATGGCTGGAGTGGAAGCCATTCCCAGACTTTTCCCCCAGAACAAGTGCAATGCACTAGGTTGCCAAAACCTATGGAAAAAAAGGGAATAAACCAAACACGAGGCTGAATTATCATCACAGGGACCCCTCTGCTCCACGGGCTGATGGCTCTGCTGGGGAACCGAAGGGGTTTCATTCCAAGAGGGGATCAGGGGATTCCCAATGAACACAGAAGGACACGAAGGCCAAGAGCATCTGCAAATGTTATGGGAACCAGACTCAGAAGTTCTCAGAATGGAGAATTTGGGTTGGACAGTCTCTTCTCCATGGGAAGATCCAAGAACATTCCCTGTTCAATGGAAAATGACTGGAGTGGAAGGGTGTGGCAGCACAGCAGTGTCAGCACAGATCCTCTGGAGGGTTTTACTCCTGCTGAGTAGGAACAGCCTGCCCCGAACAGAACCAGGATGAAACCAGAGCCTGGAAGTAAATCATGGAATCACAGAGAGGTTTGGGCTGGAAGGGACCTTAAATCCCATCCAGTGCCACCCCTGCCATGGCAGGAACACCTCCCACTGTCCCAGGGGCTTCAAACACCAGTGTCCAACCTGGCCTTGGGCATTTCCAGGGATCCAGGGGCAGCCACAGCAGCTCTGGGCACCCTGTGCCAGGGCCTGCCCACCCTCCCAGCCAGGAATTCCTCCCCAGTATCCCATTTCCATCCCTCTTCTCTTAATTTAAAACTATTCCCTCGTGTCCTATCACTGATCAACAACTTTGATTATTTCATTTCGGCCCGTCACATTATTCTATAATTCCAAACAAACAGAAAGGTCCAAAATGAGAGCAGGATTAGAAATGCCTCCTCCAAACAAAGATGCTCCTTGCCTTCCTCATCAAAGCCATGGATGGTTTATAATCTCCGTGGCAGGTAAGCTCATTCTAGAAAAAGCATTCCCAACCCAAAACACGAGGTACAACAGCGAGTTTGATATTTTAATGGGAATTTCAATTTCACTTTCCCACAGCATCATGTTTCAGCTGGGCTGTTTGTGACCTGTCCCTCCTCTGCCTGCTCTGAGGAGCAGTTTGCTGGTTTGGGGCTGGGTTTCCCCTAAATCCTTGCTGGGGACTGGTGGTTTCAGTTGGATTGCAGGAGCAGGGTGAGGTGATTACTGTATCTCTGCTGTTCAGTATCTGCAGGGTGTCTCAGTGCCACTCCAACTCCCTAAACCCAGTAAAGAGATTACAGCTCACACTAACTGGATTTGCACAGCTCAGGAGCATTCAGTTTGGATTCCTCCTGCCCAGATTAAGGGAGGCCATTAAAACAATAGTCAGCTGCTCTCCCAGCACAAGGTGTCCCAGGGAAAAAAAAAAAACATCCCAAAAAAAACCCCCACAACATGAAAAAAACCCAACCAAAACTCCACGTTTACATTCAGAGCGTGTGTGTGTGTTTGGACATGTGGGCAAACAAAACCCTCCTGCAGCAGGAATACACCACGTTCAAGGAATGATTCCCCTAAAAAGCCAGGATAATGCAAATGATATAGTTATAAAAGGACAATCGTGGTGGCTGGCAGTTTGAAGGAGCGGAGAGTTTGGAAAATTTTAAACAGCTTAAAAGAATGTGTGTCTTTGAAGATACTGCCTTCAAATGCATTCCAAAACCTATTTCTGGAAATAGGGAGAAATATAATTCCCTCAACATAGTCCATGAATTTAGCGGGGAAGCTCATTTGACAGCCATCACTAACTGACAGTCTGAACTACAGAATTTGAACACAAAACTTGGATTTTTGTACTTAACACAAAAAGTGCTTGATGAACGAAAACGAAATGGTTACTCTGAACTAAAATCTATTTATCTTCCAGAGCCAGTGGTTCCCCAGCACCTCCTGCACAGTTTTGCCCCACAGCTTACACACGTGTCCCATCCACGCTGGCTGTTCCAGCTGTCTGGGAGTGAAAGGAAAAGAAATCATCCCATATGCTGCTGCCTATTAAATAAATGGCCAGTCTTTTGAGTCCTAAAAGGGGGTTTTTAGCAAACAAAAAGAAAAACAAGGCCAACACAGCTCAGACAACAATAGCAACAAATCTCGGTCAAAGGCAAGTGACCCTGGAGCTGCTCTGGGCATAGGGAGGTCCCGGGTCCTTTTCAGGGAAAACCCTTCCTCTGCCTCCCATCGGCCTGTGGCTGATTTCCTGGGAGGAAACTGTCCTGCTCTGGCCTCTCAGCTGCTTCCCTCGGCCCCCCAGCACCAGCAGCAGAGCTCTGAGGGTCCTCCTCCATCACCCCAAAGGCACCCAGGGGTGCCCTGGGCACTCTGGGCTCTCTCAGGATCCTCCCCCTGATCACGGCATGGGAACCAACCCAGTCTGCTCAGCTCCTTTTCCCTCAGGATCCTGACAGGCAAAGGGTTAAATCTCCCTGCACTGAGGCCACCCATCACTGCCACCAGGTGAATTCTTCATCACCTGCTTCAGTCACCTCACCTTTGGATTCTGCCTGCAGGCTGGAGGCACAAAGGAAGCCAAAAGGAGTGAGAATAAATAAATTAATTAAGCAATGAAAGGGGCATTCTGGTTTTACTGTGGGTGACTCCTTGCCACGACAACACATCCTAAAGATCCTGGAAAACCCACTTGGGAGTCCAAGCAAGTGCCTGGCAGTCATTGGACTATCCCAGGTGGGACAAAGGGGCTCAACTTGTCATTCAATTTGAGAAGCTGTTCTTCAAGAAGCCAAAAGAAAGGAAAAGGAACCAAGAAGTCCTACCAAGCATCTTAAAACTTTACTACGAGCACTTCTCAGCAGCATGGCTGGAGCTCCTGTAAAATCCTCGTAATTCAGCCCAGACACTGAAAATAAACCTGCTTGGATTAAGGAAAGGGGTTTCCCCTCTGACAAAAGAACAAAGGTGTTTCTCCTGTAAGCATTCAAAACATTTTCCACCACAGGATGGAGTCGTTTGGTTTCGGCATTCAAAACGCAGTTGCTGATTTTAAACAGATTTTAAAGGAGTTCTCCAGTTTTTCTAGGAACGTCCACGTTTAAGATGGAGTTTTGGCCACACTCTGCAATTCCCACCTGCCCATTTCTACTGCAGGAAAGGCTCTGCCATGATTTTCCTGGAAGCAAACTTCTCTAGGATGCTTTTAATTCAACAGCAAGAGTATGATCAAGGTTGAACCATGGCATGCAAGGTCCCAGCCCAGTAGCAATCCTTATTTATTATATTTGGGATCAGAAGCTTCCAAAATTAATATATTTTCCTTTTGGACTCCGGAGCTACACAATGCACTTTATATTTCCCTCATAAGCCTCTTTGAAATAAACCCCAAAGAGAATTCAAATAACCAAAAAAGAACTCCTGAATTGGAGACCTGAGCAGCACAAATTAAACAAGTGTTGCAGCACCCTGAACATCAATTTGCATTCGCACATTTCTGCTCCTTCAGAGATGGATTTTGTCAGGTGAGATTTTCAGGAAAAGGCCTCAGAGAGACAAAAATCAGCCCTCCCAACTCTTCAGCTCCTGGTGTGACACACACCCCAAACGTGGCAGAGGGATCTTCCCTCCCAATCAAACATTCCCTCTCCGCCACTGGTGAAAGGCAGCGAGATCTCTCGTTACAAGCCTCGTTCTTCCCCGATAAATTTTGCATGAAACCGTGTCAGCCCAGCCCAGAGTTTCCTGCTGGCAGGGTGATAAATGTTTAATGCAAACAACACACCCAGCTCAGTGTCAGACAACAGCTCCCACACGGCCCCTTTGATCCCAACACAGCTCCAGAGGAGTTCTGGGGGTGCTCTGCACCACACAGCTCCATCACCTATATGCAAATCAGGGCCAATTACCATAAATGACTTCCCACTGCACAGGGTGCGAAGAAGGAAGGGAGAAATAATCGTGTGCCAAGCTCCAGGAGAGCCTGACTCAGAAGAGTCCAATATTCCCACTTTGAGGCCCAGAAGACCCCAATATTCCCACTTCAGGACCCAGAAGAGTCCAATATTCCCACTTCGGGACCCAGAAAAGTCCAATATTCCCACTTCATGAGCCAGAAGAGCCCAATATTCCCACTTTGAGGCCCAGAAGAGCCCAACATTCCCACTTTAGGACCCAGAAGAGCCCAACATTCCCACTTTAGGACCCAGAAGAGCCCAATATTCCCATTTCACGACCCTGAAGAGTCCAATATTCCCACTTCAGGACCCAGAAAAGGCCACTTTACTCCCGATGTTTTCTCCCAGTAGCAAAAATCTCATCAACAGCCACCAACCACCAATGTCCCACCCATGGGGGACTGGGCATGGATCCAGCTCCAAGGGATTTGTGGAAATGCCACTGGAAAAAGGCTCCTAGACAGGGGGACCTCAGTGAAACTTCAAAAGACCTAAAGTATATGGAATTGAAAGGAAAACTGGAGATTGTGTTTGAACAACCAACTCCTCAGCTCTGCACCACTGACAGGACACAGGGAATGGCTTCCCACTGCCAGGGGCAGGGTCAGATGGGATTTTGGGAAGGAATTGTCCCAGAGAAGCTGTGGCTGCCCCTGGATCCCTGGAAGTGTCCCAGGCCAGCTGGAGCAATCCACGGAAGGTGCCCCTGCCCATGGCAGGAGCTGGAATGAGATGGGATTTAAGGTTTTTCCAACCCAAACCATTCCAGAATTCTGGGATCTGTCAAAGTATTTAAGAAGCTGTGAAACCATTAATGCCCAAAATGTATCAATAACCTTATTAAGGATCAGCAATTAAACCAGTGGGTCAGGCTTGATTAATTCTTTTTTTGATTAATTTGATTAATTCACTTCTTTTCGCTTAACAACTGAGGAACTGCTCTTAACTTATTCCATTAAAAATTGTCAAAATCACTGGGAGAAGCAGTGCAAAATTTCATTAGCACACAAGCAAAGACGAGCCCCATAAACCTAGGAAAAGTTCTTTAAAACTAACAAGTTTTTAGTGGCTTTTTCCCCCAGTTTAGCAATGAACAAGGAGCCTCATGAAAAAACACATCTCAGAACAACAGAATTTGCATGTTTTGAAGCTGCTCAAGCCCTGAAACATCAAAATTCAACAGCACACCCAACCGGGTCAACGAAGACACGTGTGCAGGTTGTTTTAAAACAAGCAGATTTCAAAAAGCATAAATAAAAGATGAATGTAATGCTTTGATTGGTAAAAAAAAATAGTGGGAAAGCATGGTAGCACTGTAAAAGCCCTCACTTCTGCAGACTGGGACAGCTGGAGACCTCCTGCATGTCGATGTTGCTGGTCTGAAGGTGGGATTTGGGAGTGGAGGGAACTCCCTGGAGCTCCCAGCCCACATCCCAGGCAGCTGCTGCCAGGATTTCTCCCCATAACGCCTGGACAAGCGGAACATCCCTGAAAACATTTCAGGATATAAGAGAAGAGCTGAGCTGTTCCATAGCCCATCTCACAAACAGCTGGTGCTTCTCCAACAGCCCAGAAATTCAGGGCTCAGCGTCAGAGAACCATCACTGAAACGGGCAATGCCAAAGGACAATGCCCAGAACACTACATTTTAGATAATTTTAATTTTTCTCTTTCGAAATTTCTCTTGGGATGTTCACTGCGACAAGATCTCCCTTGAAATAATCTAAAGCAAAAAAAAAAATCCCAAAGCGCAGACCTTTCCCCCTCACATCCACAAACACACCCAAACCAAGGACAGAAAAATCACCATTAGGGTTTGCAGGAGCAACAGCCAAATTTGCTGCTTAATTAGTGAAAAAACCACATTTTGATTGTGTGCTTTAGAGGAGCAGTAAAGCCCCAAATATACAACATCTCTCAGAGAAGCTGCAGTGCTGCCAAGCTGAAATACCTCCTTTTATGCAAAGTTAAACCATAAAGTCAAGCAGCACCTGAGAATTTATGTCCCATCTTCCCACAATCTGGCTCCAGGCTGATCCTCATTACAGCTCCAAAGCAGCTATTTTGAATAAATACATTCCAAACAGCCATGAATTTCAACTGGGAACCAGACCTGGTCCTTGAGGTGCCTTTGAGGAAGGATCTGCTCCAAATATTGAGGTCACAGGATTGTTTCCACTACAGGTTCCCTGATGCTGGAGGTTCTGGAAGGGCTCTGCAGAATAATCAGACTTTCAGTGCTGATCTAGAGTCTGGGTCTAGAAATTAATCTGCTTGGAGAGTCCAAACTGGATCCAACTTAACCAGGAATTCTCCTGCTGCCGCAGGGAACAAAGGGAAGATTCCAGAAGCCAACAGGAGCCCACATGTGGGTGGGAGATGCTGCTCTAGAAATTCCCCAGGAGCGTTTCTCAGTGGGAATCCACCCAAGGGAAGGTCACGAAGTGACACCTCAGTGTTTTCCTGTTTGGAAGGGGTCAGGCAACCAGGCAAAAGACAAACAGCCCAGGAAAGGCTGCACTGATGCACAAAGCAGAGGGAATTACATAAATTACATAAAATGTAAAAAAAAATTACACTGCCTTTCCTGAAATCTGTAATCAACAATCCAAGTTATTCCGAGCAGAAACTGGACTGACAGCAGGTTCTCAAAGGTTCCCATCATTCACCCAGTGCAGGGCTTGTGCTCAAACTGCATTTCTGAGCCTCAACCAAAGCCCAGGAGGAACTTCTGCCACTGGGAGGAGGTGTAGGTGTGTGTGAACAGTGAGTTGGCACCTACCTGGTTTTGCTCCAGCTCCATCATTTGATTGTTTTACACAATTTGTTTTACAGGTGCACTTATTTTTCACCTTTAGAATAAATTGCTGTGTTAAAGGACCTTATTTTCAAAATAGCTTCATGTGGAAATTCAGAAAGAAACAACAGGTGAGCTTTTTACTCCGTTCCTACAATGGAATTGTCACCCACCTGGTTTTGCTCCAGCTCCATCACTTCATTGTTGTAGAGGTGAACTTATTTTTCACCTTTAGAATAAACTGTTGCATTAAAGGAACTTCTTATTTTCAAAATAGCTTCATATGAAAATTTACAAATTACTTATTAGTTGCATTTAGAAAGAAACAACAGGTGAGCTTTTTACTTCCTTCTTACAACAGAGCTGTCGCCTGGTTTTGCTCTAGCCCCATCATTTGACTGTTTTACACTTATTTTTCACCTTTAGAATAAATTGCTGTGTTAAAGGATCTTCTTATTTTCAAAACAGCTTCATAAGGAAATTTACAAATTACTTGCTAGTTGCATTTAGAAAGAAAGGACAGGAGAGCTTTTTACTCCATTCCTACAATGGAGTGGTCACCCACCTGGTTTTGCTCCAGCTCCATCACTTCATTGTTTTACAGGTGAACTTATTTTTCACCTTTAGAATAAACTGTTGCATTAAAGAAACTTCTTATTTTCAAAATAGCTTCATAAGGAAATTTACAAATGACTTGCTAGCTGCACTTAGAAAGAAATGACAGGTGAGCTTTTTACTCCATTCCTACAACGGAGTTGTCACACAGTTTTGCTCCAGCCCCATCATTTGACTATTTTACAGGTGCACTTATTTTTCACCTTTAGAATAAATTGCTGCATTAAAGGATCTTCTTATTTTCAAAATAACTTCATATGGAAATTTAAAAATTACTTGTTAGTTGCATTTAGAAAGAAACGACAGGCGAGCTTTTTACTCCATTCCTACAATGGACTTGTCCCACGGTGTTCCTCCAGCTCCATTTGCAGTTTCACTCACCCAGCCTTGGTGCCATGAACCTCCTTGTCCTTCCCTTTGCCCTTGGCCTTGTCCTTGTCACGGCCCTTGCGGCGCTCCCGGGACCCGCTGGGGGTTCTCCTGTGGCCGGACCTCTCGCTGCTGCGGCTGTAGGATCGCTGCCGCGCCCGGGACCGGGACCTGCACACACACCACAACCACGCGTTGGAAGAGACACCCAAAATCAAGCCCAACCCAGCCAGGACACTGCGGCTGTAGGAACACTGCCAGGCCCAGGATTGGGACCTGCACGGACACCACAACCACCAGGTTGGAAGAGATCTCCAAGATCGTGTCCGACCCAGCCGTAACAGTGTAGCTGCATGAACGCTTCCTGGACCAGGACCTGCACAGACAGCACAATCACAGAACCATCAGGTTGGAAGAGATCTCCAAGATCATCATGTCCAACCCAGCCCTAACACTGTGGCTGTAGGAACGCTGCTCAGTCTGGGATCAGGATCTGCACAGACAGCACAATCACAGAACGATCAGGCTGGAAGAGACCTCCAAGATCATCAAGTCCAACCCAGCACTAACACTGTGGCTGTAGGAACGCTGCCAGGCCCGGGACTGGGACCTGCACAAACACCACAACCACCAGGTTGGAAGGGATCTCCAAGATCATCGTGTCCGACCCAGCCGTAACAGTGTAGCTGCATGAACGCTTCCTGGACCAGGACCAGGATCTGCACAGACACCACAACCACTGAACCATCAGGCTGGAAGAGATCTCCAAGATCATCGTGTCCAACCCAGCCCTAACACTGTGGCTGTAGGAACACTGTCAGGCCTGGGATCAGGACCTGCATGAACACCACAATCACAGAACCATCAAATTCCCCTAGATCTCCAAGATCATCCAACCCAGCCCTAACACTGCAGCTGTAGGAACGCTGCTGGGTCTGGGATCAGGATCTGCACNCCTCCAAGATCATCATGTCCAACCCAGCCCTAACACTGCGGCTGTAGGAACACTGCCAGGCCCGGGATTGGGACCTGCATGGACACCACAACCACCAGGTTGGAAGAGATCTCCAAGATCATCGTGTCCGACCCAGTCCTAACAGTGTGGCTGTAGGAACGCTGCCAGGCCTGGGATCGGGACCTGCACAGACACCACAATCACAGAACCATTGGCTTGGAAAAGATCTCCAAGATCATCATGTCCAACCCAGCCCTAACACTGGGGCTGCAGGAATGCTGCCAGGCCTGGGATCAGGATCTGCACAGACACCACAACCACTGAACCATCAGGCTGGAAGAGACCTCCAAGATCCTCAAGTCCAACCCAGCACTAACACTGTGGCTGTAGGAACGCTGCTGGGTCTGGGATCAGGATCTGCACAGACACCACCATCATAGAACCACTGGGCTGGAAGAGACCTCCAAGATCATGTCCAGCCCAGCCCAAACACTGCGGCTGTAGGAACACTGCCAGGCCTGGGATCGGGACCTGCATGGACACCACAACCACCAGGTTGGAAGAGATCTCCAAGATCATCGTGTCCAACCCAGCCCTAACACTGTGGCTGTAGGAACGCTGCCAGGCCTGGGATCGGGACCTGCATGAACATCACAATCACAGAACCATCAAATTGCCCTAGATCTCCAAGATCATCCAACCCAGCCCTAACACTGCAGCTGTAGGAACGCTGCTGGGTCTGGGATCAGGATCTGCACAAACACCACAACCACTGAACCATCAGGTTGGAAGATGAGACCTCCAAGATAAGTCCAACACAGCCCAAACACTGCAGCTGTAGGAACACTGCTGAGTCTGGGATCAGCCTTGAATACAAACCCTTTTTTAAATGCTGTGAAGGTCTAGAGTGAAAAGTCTCAGATCTTACTGCCCTACTTCCACTGTTACAAAATTGCATCATCAGCACTGCACCTCAGCCTTGTTGCAGTTGTAAAATTATATTAATGTATGTAAAATATATTATTAAATGTTATTATTATAAATGTATTTATATTATTAATAATTTATCATTAAATTGCTTACTTTTAATACATTTTAAAATACGTTTAATAATGTAACACATTTCGCAATTTAATACCTTTAAACTGAAAATTTAGCAGAAGAAGTGAAAAATAAAACATTACCCCTGCTCTGAAAAGAGATGCAAAATAACTGAAAACACACAACGTAGGATTCATCCATTAACAAAATGGAAAAAAAAGATCAAGAAGGATTAGGACTGGTTCTTTGTGTGTCCAAAATGCTTTCATTACTCCTGAATTTCTCGTAGATTTTCTAAGTTTTATTTAATAATTTATCACGGATCAATGCTACCTGAGTGGAGAAGGGATATTTAGGAGAAGTCAGTTTTCCTTGGTTTCTCTTCCCCGAGCACCCAGGCCTTTGGAATGTGTCCCCTCCCCGGGCAGAGGATGGAATGAGATGGGCTTGAAGGTCCCTCCCAACCCAAACCATCCCATAATTCCACGATCCCCATGAAAGTTCTGATGGCACATCACGGGAAAGCTTCACTGAGTGCTGAGGGAAATGGGGAAAGCTTTAAAACAACATAAAAAGTTTCTTTAGCACCTCTTGGAGTGCAAAACTCCCGAGGCCTTTAAAAGCCAAATCACAAGGGGAGAAAAACAAAAAAAAAATCCCTCCTTTTGTGAAACAACAACTGCTTAATAAAACTCCACTACAGACTGAGCAAAAGCAAATCCTCCAGCCAGATGAGGCAATAAATTACATTGCTGGAATGTGTCCAGCACATGGGAGTTCAGGTCCCCACTCCTGCCAGGAGCAGCTCCAGAGGTCAGGGCTGGGTTCCTGTTTCTGCAGCTGGTACCTCCCCCCAGCAGCTCTCCCCTCCTGGTCACTCTATCAGCACTAATAAATAGATCAAATCACCACTGCGGCGCTGCATTGTCAACTGGAGAACATTCACTGCCTCAAAATGGATTTTCTGCGTGTCGTCACAAATGTGAAAGTGTCCATCCATCCATCCTGACTCCTCAGGCAGAGGAAGTTTGGACTTGGAAGAAGAGCAGTCTGGATATTAAATCTAATTTTTGCTTGGCACAGGCACACTGTTTTTACAAAGATCATGATGAGCACTGCCCTAAACCCACTGTTCCCAGGTAACCCTGGTTTCTCAGAACTCTGCAGGTAAGTCCAAAACAGAAAAAAAACCCCAAACAATAAAACAAACAAACAAACCCCTGTGGCAACACAAATCACCTTTAACTGATGCAGGGCCCCTCCTCATTTCAGGGCACAGTCCTCCCACCACGAACAAATGAGGAATCTAAAATATTTGTTGCCAAAGAACTTCAGTTTCTCAGCTCAAATCTGGAGTTCACTTCTACCTTTTGCAGGTGCAAATAACAAACCCGGCTCAGGCAGGCTGGATGCTCAGTTCCTGGATTTCTGCTCATTCCCATGTCTGTGCAGGACGGGTGGCAGGTGACATTTCTGTTCAGGAATTTAACAATTCAAAGAGTTATTGCATCCAATTTCCCCATCCCTGGCAGCGTCCAAGGCCAGGCTGGACAGGGATTGGAGCTCCCTGGGATAGGGGAAGGTGTCCCACCACCCTCACAGGGATTAATTTCTTCCCCAAATCCCATCTAAACCTCTCCTCCATCAGCTTTAGGCCGTTCCCACTTCTCCCATCACTCCATGGCCTTAGGAAGAGTCTCCCTCTATTGTCCCTTAATTCCTAATAAAGGACCTTGCAAGATCTACAGGACAGGAAATCAAGATTAAACTTCCTGAAAGGGAGTTCTCAAAAGTCATCTGTGTCCCCAGCTCACCACCAAACCACAACAAAAGTCCCCAGATCTGGCAGAGAAGACAGATTTTCTATTTTATCTGCTGTTGAAAAATGACAAGAATCACAATTAGTCCTATTAAAGCAAGATCCCAAATGTTCAAATTACGGAACTATCAGAGGGGGAAAAAAAAAAACAAACAAAAAAACCCTAAAAAATGAAGGTGGGGAGGAGATTTCCAGCATGGATCCCCTTCCCCCCCAAACACCACCCACCCACCATGCCAAAGGTTAAGTCATTTAGTCAAGTTCAAAGATCTTCAAAGAGTTCTTAGATCCAGATAAGCCCATATGTTCCCAAAATTCTGTGAAAAGCCATTACTTTCCAATCTGCTTTTCATGTCCGAGTTGCAGAGCGTACGCAGACGCCTGGCATCACTCGGGATCCCTGAATCCTCACACCAGATAATCAAGGCTCACCAAGGACTTCCCCAGCTCCAGCCCTGAGCAAACGGCTTTATTCCATCGGTGCTCGGGCCGCTTGTAAAAAAAAACCTGAAAGTCTCCATAAAAGCCCATTCAGTTACTGCACAATAAGTGTTAATTTGCTAATTTCTTCACAGGTAATCAATTAAAATGTAAAATATTGGATAAAATTAGTTGCACTAAATTTAACAGCTGCTCCATGAGCGTAATTAGTTTCACAAGGGCCATATGTATTCTGAGCAGAGACCGAGTTGAAACAAATAAGCGGATTTTAAAACAAGTTTGAGGAAATCTGCATTTAATTAGCAGGTGGGCACTACAACTGCATAATGTTTTTATACATTTATATTTATGAAGTGACAGAAGATCTAAAGGCTTTTTAAAATGGCGTTTATTGTTTGAATGGGAACTGTTTTGCTGCATGCTAAAGTGATTTAAATCCTTATAGCCCCGCTTTGAAAAAAAATCATAAACGGTGAAAGAAAACATGTGGAAAACTGTAAAACTAGAAAGAATTTGCGACAAAAAGCAGAGCCACATACCATAACCAAAAGGAAACTACACTTAATTAAATGTACACTACATCTGGAATATCAGCCTAATAAAACGTGCAACTATTAATTCTCATTGTTCTAAAGGAAATGAGGTCAGCGGCGTTTAGTATTTCCCCAATTACACTGCACTAAAGCACTGAACTCTATCTTAGAGGTCCAATCTAATCTCTTCAAAAGGTTACCACTGCAAAAGAGAGACTTTTTTTAAAAGGAAAGAGGAATTTAGAGCCCAAAACCAAGACGGGGTTTGTTTTCATCTCTTTGAGCTGTTCCAGGGAAGGTCAGTTTTGGCAAAAATAATCTGTTTTCTCGGCAAACAGCAACCCCCGGTGCAAAGAACGCTGCTGAGACGTCAACTTCTCCCCTGGAACTCCTCTAAGCATCTCTCACCTGACACAAGCCTTATTAGATTATTTTTAGCTCGATGGCCACAAACAAAAGCCAACGAGCTGGGGGCTGTTTAATACTTGAGCCATAAATCCGAGGGCTGGGCCAGAACAATGGAACGACTGCGCTGCATCAAGCCCGGACGCTGAGATTGGTAATAAAGGCAGAGTGCAAACACACAGGTAATTGCAGCAAAATGCCATGTTCTCTTTCAAAGCACATTAAGAGAAAAGTTCCTTGTTTAACTCAGCATCACCACCAGGAAAAAAAAAAAAAATTAAAAAAAAATCGTGGCAGGAGTTATTGGAAAGGTAAAATAATTTCGGGTATCAATTGCAGTCATTCAGGCTGCAGAAATTATTAAATATGTGTATAAGGCAAAGTTAGCTGCCTCTATAAAACACTGCAGGTCATTATTAGTTTGCAATTTTAGAATGCGTGTCTCTGAGGAAGTTAAATATAGAGAATATGTATGATAATACTACTTTCTTAAAATTTACTGTTCAATATAAGGCGAGTGATAACAAAACTAGGCAGCAGCAGAGCCAGAGTTTAAACCCGAAATGAATCTGATGCTAAGAGGAAAAAGTTGTTTCAAACCAGCAGTTTGGGTAGCTGGTAAGCGACAAAACATATTTCAGAACAAGGGAATATTGAAGATTTAAAATATTATCGTCCACAGTGCCAGAGAAAAGCAAGATGAAATAAAAACAAGAACTGGGGCAACCATGAACCTTTTTGGAGATGATGTAAAATGTGCAACATTTAAACTTTCATTCAGCCCATTTCTTCCTCAGCCTGAGCAGTGCCAGTTCTGGGATTTGGCTGGGAGAGGAAGGAATTTCCTTGCTGGTATCTCTTCGTGTGGCAAATTCTGCCAAATGCAGAGCTGAGGAAATGGATCCACCAAACACCAGCACCAAGCCAGCCCAGCAACTCTTCACCTAGGAACGACGGTGATTCCATGGTCGAACCTTGGAGGAGGTGAATTCCCACCACTGGAATTGTGAAGAGCTGCAGTTACTGGAGAGGCAGCACGGAGAGCACGGGAACACAGCTGGAGAGAAGAACCCACGGATGAGACACTCCTGGAATTCCAAAGCAGCTGCGTTTGACACAAATGGAGCCCTCCAGAGCCCTGGAGAAGCCCTCCAGACGCCTGGAGAAGCCCCTGCTCTGAATTCTGAGGGGGATGAAGGTGCCTCCTCTGCCCCAATGTGTTACGGAATTCCTCAGGACATGATCTCTATTTAGAGTGACTCCTTTGAACTACCCTGGCTGAGGCCTGGCTGAGGCCTTGAGGCCCGTGACGCAGTTAAAATTAATTTACAGAACTTGTGGCGCAGTTAAAATTAGTTGTTAAGGTGTTTGGGAAAGGTGATGGGTTTGTAGAAGTTAATGAATAGAGTTAATAATAGACAGGTGGTGGCCACCTTAAGAAGAAGTGAGATAGTGTGTGTTTACATTTTTTGTATGCTGTGTGCCAATGGAGAAGCTACTGAATTTGTAAACTATTTGGAAATGTATATAAGCAGCCATTTTAGATAAAATAAAGGAGAACGTAGTGATTAACCATACTGGTCAGACTCTACGTTGCTGGGCACCAACCCTTCTTTATTTATGGGGTTCCCAGCACCAATGCTTTGATTATCCCACAAGGAGTCCTTGGGATGGCTCCACATCCAGCGTGGCCCCACCGAGGTGCTGGAAACCCAGAGGAGAGCAGCAGCTGGGAGGAGGAGAAGCCACCCCAAACACATTTAAATTTGGAACACCAAGTTCCAAACACAGTTAAGGAACTTCAAGGAGCAGTGCTGTGCTCAGAACCTGCTTCCCGTGGAATCCAGGCACAATTCCCTGCCCGAGGAATGAGAGATGGGACAGGAGCCAGCCAGGCTCCGCCAGCTGCAGGAGCACCTCAGTGAACACCTCGTGCCAAACTAAAACCAAAAATCAACTTCACTGAGGGTTACCTGAGAGATAAACCATGGCTTAAACTGCTGCTGTCCAGGCTGGGAGATAAAGCATTTATTTCCCTTGCCAATCCTTGTAAAGACTCCTTCCTAAAATTCAACCTCCAATTGAGATCATCAGATAAGAACCCATCTGGTTTTACCTGACAGGGATTTCCCTCACATCTTCTCAGAGTGTTTCCAAAGCAGGACCTTTTCCTACCCCTGTATTCCTGTAGCCACGTCAGGACTGAGCAGAAAAATCTGGGATCTAGTTCTAATAATCTTCAGGGAATAAAACAAGAAAGAATCAGAAGTTAACACAGAAATTGGCACATTGTACTATTAAATAAACAGCCCAAAGTCCCTCCCATTCCTTGTCCTTTCTCATTCAAAGCAGCCTTGGAGCTCAAGGGCAAAAACCCCCACACACACCCAAAAAAATGTGTGCAATACCCAGCTGCAGGTCCATTAGCTAGAAACTTCCACAGAAAACCAAAATTAAGGTTGATTTAATGAAGTAAATATCATCTCCATCACCTGAAAACAAAACAGAAAAAGACTCAGTTGAGTTGAGAACACCCAACTCGTCTCCTGGTCACACAAAAAGTTTAAAGCACCAGGTGAGGCAAAAGCAGAACAGTTTTTCAAGTGCCACACAAAGACACCAGCAAGGAAATTCCTTCCTCTCCCAGCCAAATCCCAGAACTGGCACTGCTCAGGCTGAGGAAAAGGCAAACCAGGGGGGAAAAAATGACAGAATTAAAGTTCAAATGTTGCAATCCTGGAAGAAAGACACTTCACACCTTCTCAAAAAAAAAAAGGGAAAACTCGAATTCTACAGGAACAACCGAGTAACAAATTCTATTAGCAAGCAGACCCACCAGACCTTGTAATTAATCCTTACAAACACATCCAGTTATTCCTTTTTCCATACAGCTGGAATCTATTTGAAAAAAAAAAAACAAAGGTGCAGCTTTATTTCTGGATCAACAGCCCAGCTGATTCCTCTCTGCCTGGTGCAGGCACTGGTGACTCTGCATCTGCCCTGGATGGATCCCAGGGCCACGGAAAAGGCTCCAAACTCATTTTCCAGATGGAATCACCACCCGGGTAATTATTTGTTGTAAATTTGACAACACCTCTGATATTGTGGTAAAACGTTAAAGGGACAGACAGGAGAGATTTTCAGGTCGAGGTTTTCCACTTCCCCTGTGCCTCAGATTAATTCCAGGTAAACACTGCTCCTCTGTCTGGCTGGGACAAACTCAATATTTCAGCGTTTGGGATCATAAAACCTCCAAGACTGAGGCCCCAGTGACGGGCTGAGCTTAAATATTCTGTAATATTTGTGAGTCCTTACATCCCCAAATTGATATCAGGCAGCTGAAGGGAATTACCTAAACAGATATTCGAAATCAGTTTACACACCAGGACACTACCTGCTCTTAGAAACTGCAAAAAAAACCCAAAAAATCCCAATTTAAGTCATGCAACATCAGCACTGGCAACTGAGATCTCAAAGTGCCACCAGCACGGAGCTAAAATTGAAACAACGGGGAAAAAAATCGCAATATTCCTCATTCTTCAACACTGCTTAAAAGGCAAAAAACCCCCCCCTGCTTTTCCTAGAAATAAAGGCATTTCCTAGAAATAAATATCTAATTTGGGAGACTGGGAATATTGAGACTGGATTCATAATGAGCACAAAGAACACGCTGCAAACAACATCTGGATGAAAAGCTGTGTCTCTGCTTTCTCCTGAGTCAAACAAATGAACCCATTCTCTGTGCTCACAGGTTTTTTTAAAAAATGCCTTTTTTTTTCTTTAATTCAGTGATAGCCAGGCAGGTTGAGGCTTAAATTTTATGACTTATAAAAAAAAATTTACGGTATTTCATCTGTACTTTTTACCACCACAGGTTTATGATGAATATAGAAAGATTTTTAGAATATCTCGTTTTCCCAAAAATAAAACCAAACTAAACTTCATGTTTTTAATGAAAATCGCTATAAGTAGACTCCAAAAATTAAATAAAGAAAAGGCTTTAGGAACACACAGCAAAAGCAAATTTTTTTGGTTGTTTTTGTCACAGCATCCGCTCAAAATCTCGTGGAGGGACAACAAAACAACACGAAGAGTTTGGATTTTGGGGGCTATTTTCCAGTGCAGGCTCTATAAATAAACACAGGGAGAATTTTCTCATTTCCATACAAGTCTGATGCATCTCCCTCTAAATATTTTGCACGTATCAGAGGAGACAGAGGAGAGCAAGGGCTGCTTTTAATATTCTCCTGGATGAAAACTGAACAGCTCCATTCCTGGAGACTGCTGGAAAACCATGGAGCTGCCACCTTTATCAGCCTCAAAAATCTCCTTTACTGACCCTGCCCCTCCCAAAGCCTAATTCTTATTAATTAAAATTAAATTAAAAGCTCCGGGGAGGAAAGTCTGAATATTTCATTTACTATCCCAAAAACTCAGTGTTTTCCTCATGGAATATGCAATAGTTACATAAAATATTGTCGAATAAATCACGCCAGAAAGAGAAAAGTAACAAAATCTGGAATTTTTTTTTTTTAAAGAAATACATAAAGCAACAGAAATACTTAATTATTTTTTATATTTCCAAATGTGTTCTGACCGTTCTGATCAACTGATGATGCTGAGCACAAACTGGCTGGAGTCGGTGCTAATTGAAACGGGGAATGAAGGTGAATTACGATGTGATTTCTACATACCTAAGCTTTGTTTTTTAAAAAAACAACAAAAAAAGGTCTCCTGGAACTTCCTTCTAAGCTCTGCTTTTTGTTTAAAACACAAAAGCACCTCCCAGAGCCACAGCTAACCCAGGAAACAGTGACAGGCTCCTGACTCCACAGCAGCAGCCCCTATGTGCCACGCTCACCTCCATCCCCAGACCTCAGGGCAGGAATCCAAATGGAAACTGAGTTATTCCCAGCACTGAGAATATTTACCCAAACCAGGCACTTGAGGAATTTAAAAATAAACCAGTACCTGTTGTGTCACCCAAAACCTTCCACAACTCTGGGAAGATTCACACCACCAAGGCGTTAATTAACACCATTAACAGCATCCTGAGGAGGGAATATGAACATTATGGGATTTTAGAACTGAAATGTGCAATTTATATTGAGTTAACAATGTATTAACCGAGGGAAATTTGTCTGACACCCCTCCAGGAGTCACTGGTGTCCCCAGGTGTTACTGCTGCGTATTTTTATTTTTTTTATTGATGGTATTTTTCATGTTTCTCCAACTTTTTCTCCCACAATTACTGGTTCCTGCTGCTGACCAAGCTCCAGGTCTCTGGGATTTCTGGTTTGGATACTCCTGGATGCTGCAGAGGACAAAGAGCTCCATCCCACCCAACCTTTCCCTGTTTCCCATAACCTGAGGGTCCTCTGAGTGACCACGGGACATGGGGGTGTCACCACTCCCTGGACCAGCTGAAACCATTCCCTGGACCAGCTGAAACCACGCCCTGGACCAGCTGAAACCATTCCCTGGACCAGCTGAAACCACTCCCTGGACCACCTGAAACCACTCCCTGGACCACCTGAAACCACTCCCAACAATGGATTCAACCCCAGAGCTGGGACACACCACAAATCCCATGGATTTGCTTCCCCAGCTCCACTCTCTGGGAGTGATGCTCTGAGTAAAGCCAAGACTTCAGTGGATCATTCCGAGAATTCCGTCTCTCCACTTGCCTGAGGCAAGGGAACTCCCCTTAATTCAGGAATTTTGGAGTCACCAGAACGCTCCAGGTCTGGCTTTCTCCTGCTGCCTGACCCACAACATTCACATTCCCAACGCTCCTTCCAGCCAAGGGGTGAGGAACAACCCGACCTCCCACCCCTCACCATCACCTTCTGAGGAGCTGGGTACCATCTGCACTCAAAGTCTGATTTAATTTAATTTAACTTCTCATTTTCCATTTTGTATGGATATAATTAAAACTGCAGTTTCACTCTAAAAATGCATTTCTTAGTCCTGATAATCTACAGAATAATTTCCATCGCCACATAGTTGATGGGACTCCATAAAATAAAATTCCTGATTAATAAGAAAGGTTATTTATATTTTACATCACTTTTCTGTATTGAATATTTACTTACAGAGTGATCTAAAAACTACCTTTAGGGAAGTCTCACAATTAAACCAGCTTTTAAAAAATTGAAAACAATCCCGCAGTTTTCCTTAAAGATTTGTTTTTATTTTAGTTTACACTGCCACAACTCATTTGCTTTAATCCTTTACCTGCTGCTTGACCCAAGATGTGCCATCTGACCCAACACCTCACGAATAAATGACATTTTGGTTGGTTTATTAATGAACAACTCCTTTTAATCAACCTCACACTCGAACCACAATAATTGTTTGGGTTCTGTTTTAATATGAGATTGCTCAAACCTCATTTTTCTGTGGCCAAAGTGGCAACGCTGACCCTGTTTTTCTCAGGCTGCAGTTTGCTGCCAGGGTTTCCCTGAGCTGCAGGAGTGGCTCCTGGAGCTCACGGCGCCCTGCGGATGTTTGGGATTACACCCAACACTCCCAGAGAACCTCCCCGGGCTCAGCAGAGATCCCAACGGGATGTCACCTCCAACCCCACGGGGATGGGGACATCAAACCCCTCCAGGCTGATTCCACCATCTCCAACCAGGGCTCTTGGAGAGAGGAACCACAAGTCCAATGGAACAACGGAATTGGAGCCACATTTCCAATGGAATTGGAGCCACAATTCCAATGGAATTGGAGCCACAATTCCAATGGAATTGGAGCCACAATTCCAATGGAATTGGAGCCACAATTCCCCATGGAATTATCGGAGCCCATGCTGACCCAGTGCAGAGATTTGGGATTATTCCTGCTGCTGGGAAACGTCCTTGGATATCAGAGCTGTCAACGGCTTGGGAATGGATGCCCCAAGCTCCCAAACATTGGGAAACATCAGGATTTGCCTGCTCCTGCCTTCCTCTCTCAACGCTCAGGGCCTGATTCCTGGGAGACGTCCCTGCAAAGCCCCACAGCCTCGTCCCAGGGTGGAAACTTCCACCAGGGAGATCAAACCCCTCCAGACTGATTCCACCATCTCCAACCAGGGCTCTTGGAGAAAGGAAGCACAAGTCCAATGGAACAACGGAATTGGAGCCAGATTTCCAATGGAATTGGAGCCACAATTCCCCATGGAATTGGAGCCACAATTCCCCATGGAATTGGAGCCACAATTCCCCATGGAATTACTGGTGCCTGTGCTGACCCAATGCAGAGATTTGGGATTATTCCTGCTGCTGGGAGACGTCCTCGGATATCAGAGCTGTCAACGGCTTGGGAATGGACACCCTAAGCTCCCAAACATTGGGAAACATCAGGATTTGCCTGCTCCTGCCTTCCTCTCTCAACACTCAGGGCCTGATTCCTGGGAGACGTCCCTGCAAAGCCCCACAGCCTCGTCCCGGGGTGGAAACTTCCACCAGGGAGCTGCTGGGAAACGCTGGGAGCTGGTTAAGGGAACAAATGCCTGAAGAAAGGTGCTGCAGCTGAACATATGGCCCTGCACCGAAGCTGCTCAGAGGGTCTCAGGGAAGAAGGTCTGGATTCCCGGGAAGCTAATGCGCCGTAAGAAGGGCCGGCGATGAAAGCACTCCCGGCCCGACAGAAATCCAAACACAGCCACAGACACAATTATTTTACTAATTGCTAATGAATACAGTCAAGTGGCTTCAAAAAAAGCCAAACTTTGCTTGGACTACTTCAGGTTTTGACCTCTGCAGGAGCAAATGCATTTCAAACCGGAGCCCACCAAAACTGATTAACGGCGCCGGCCAAGGCCAGCGCGGAGCGGGAGCTTTTTTCCATCTATCACATGGCCCCAAGGATAGTTAAATGAACCTTAAAATGGCTACAAACAGCTCAATGACTACACAGAGTCCTGCCAATTAGAAATAATTAGGCAGTCATTTTGGTGGTAAGTCTTTTTAAGTGCATACATAATGATGCAATGATGCTTATTAGCGAGCTCATACGAGCTCTGCTCAAACAGCCTGGAATAATTATGCAACTATCACAAAGCCTTGCACATCTCTGTACTTCACCTTAATGCATTTAAAAATCCACTTCATTACCTCCAGTAATTAATCCTCCATTAATTGCAGGAAAAGCCCAGTTTACCGTGCTTCGTTTCTAATTATCTTATAAATAGTTATGGTTCTAATTAATGTGTTCATTAAGCTGAATATCTTTCTCAAAGCCACGCTCAGAGCAAAGGTTCTGCTTTTGAGAGAAAAAGCCTAACTAGCCATAAGGTGAGGCCATTTTGGTTGTATTTGCTTTTATTTTAGTATATTCAACCTCCTAATTGGCATTTAAAATCTAATTTGGAAGAACTTCAAGAAGACTATATAGGAGAAAAATAGGAAAAGGCTTTGCTTTTTTTTTCTTTACCCATTCTCCAATCAAGAAGCTCAGAGCTTTAACAGGAAAACTTTTAGTGTCTCTTTTTGATATAGGCTGGGAACAGATTTTCAGTGCTGTGCCACAGATCAATTTAAATTCTATCACAATTCAAGTTTATCCCTGCGTGTTTCCATAGAGGAGAACCAAAAACCAGGGAAGAAAAATAGATAACCTAAGAGTTTATCCAGAATTAAGGATAATAAACCCACTCTGCTGGCCTCGCCTTCTTTTCTAGGATATGAATCCGTGGTACAGAATCATTTACATCAGTTATTTGAGCTGAGCATGACCTGACCCTTTTAATTCACTGAGAGCTTGCCTTCCTAAGAGATATGGACTGGATCCAATAAAAAAAAACACAATTGGAGAATATCTTACAATAACACCTATGGGTAAGGAAATTCCCCATTGAAACACATTTCCCCAGCATTTTTGGGCTTTGCTAAGAACTTTGCAGAAAACTTAGACTGAAAATAAAATTCTACAAGAGTACAATCAACACATTTCAGTTATAGTTACCATTATAGATAATAAATTCCCATATCTTCCTAGATTTTAGGGTTTTTTAAATGGACATTATATACCTAACACACCTGTCTTCAGTTACACCGTGCAAAAACAAATCCAAGCTCTCGTATTTTTATTAAAATCACCACGTATCAAACATTAAATATTTTGTTCAGAGAGTTACTCATGCTCCATTTGAGCAGCAAAAGGACAAAAAGCTCTGCACATGCCTGCAATTATCCCATTTCTTTCTTTTGGGAACCTTTTCTTCCTAGAACATCCCAGCTCAGGAAAATCTGGAATCACTGAAGCCAAGTGCAGCTCTGCCACGGCTCTGACAGGGCTGAGGTTTGATGCCACTAAAGCTGCATTAGGAGCAGATGAATTATCAGCTCCACATCTTGCTCTGGAATTTTTGGGAGCCTCAACGTTTTGCCTCAGAAACCAGGAAAAATCTAAAACTCAGGAGTTTAGATGTGGCAGGAGAAGGAGCAGCACAAAGGGTGAAAGGGCATCCAGGGAGTGGCAGGAGAGCAGTTTTTAATCAGATGAATTTGTCATGAACTCACTGCCAGAGCACACTTTGGGAATGGCACCAACACGGGCTGGGAGTTGCCTGCCCTGGATCCCACAGGAAAAGGGGTTTTTATGGGATGAGGTTTGTTACAAACCTGCAGCAGTGACCGCACACGGCAAGGCCCTGCTGAGGAGCAACGCCAGGAATCCTGGAAAAAACTGACAGCAAAGGACTGCAGGGCATGGATGCAGGGCTGGAGACAACCAGGGAATGGGTTGGGTTGGGAAGGACCCTAAAACTCATCCCCATCCAGGGCAGGGACACTTCCCACTGTCCCCAGCCAGGGCAGGGACACTTCCCACTGTCCCCAGCCAGGGCAGGGACACCTCCCACTGTCCCCAGCCCAGGCCAGGGACACCTCCCACTGTCCCCAGCCCAGGCCAGGGACACCTCCCACTGTCCCCAGCTGCTCCAGCCTGGCCTTAGACACTTCAGGGATCCAGAGGCAGCCACAGCTTCTCTGGGAATTCCATCCCAGCCAGGAATTTCTTCCCAAAATCCCATCCAGCCCTGCCCTCTGGCAGTGGGAATCCATTCCCTCTTGCTCTATCACTCCCCATCCAACACGACCTTCCTGTCTCTTTTTTGGCAGAAATCCACACTTTTTGCCTTCATCGTTTCAACCAGATCCTGTATCCCTGGATACGTTATCAGAATCAGAAGGAGTGAAAGATGGGAAGAAAGAGTCAATTTGCACTACTAAATTCTACCATTTTGTGTTTCGCAGTGGGAAAATCACTCCTAGAAATGAACCCTGGAAGGAGCCACAATTCACAGAGCAAAGAGGCTCTGGGGTTACCAGGGCACCCTTAAGACATCTGCCTTGGCAGGGCTGCCTCAAGAAACACGAGCTCTGCAGCAAAGAAACAACAGATTCCATTTCATGGCCAGAGCTTTGGTAGCAGAGGAAAAAAAAAAAGAGAATTAAAAAAAAAAAGAGTTAAAATACGTAGCAGTTTAGAAGGTAGACACACTGAAATCAAAAAGGCAATTCCCCACTAAGGGGAGTTGTGGTTTTTCTTGTCTTCTCGAGTTCCTTTTCCAAATAGGAAAAGTGAAGCACTAAAAAAAACCACCCCAACAACCTGCAAAGACACCCATTTCCAATGAGAAAATGTCTCTTATTTCTAGAGAAATCAGCAGCTCTGCTTTAAACACGGAGTGTGGGCAACACCTGCACTAAAAACCAACTTGGTGTGTAGCCAGGCTCGGGCCTGAGCTCCAAATGAACAGCACAGAGCTTTTTTTTAAAGCTCCTTTTTTTTGGTTTTATACCAATGAAAGGCATCAAAGCCAGTGTCACTGGCAGCTCTGTGGCCTCATTGATAACTGGAGGGCCCCGGGCGTTGCCGTGTGAAGTTTAATTTCCCAAAGTGGTCAATTAGGGCTGGGCAATGAGCTGAGCAGTGCTCGGTGCTCCAGGACATCTCCACTGCTCCTGCTGCACCTCTGGGCCTTCCCTGGACAGCACCAACTGAGCATTCCTCTGCAAAAAAGTCAGTTATTACAACAGCAACAACCAGAAAAAGGATATTTTTAGAGGTTGGTGCCGATACAACCTGGACTGCAACACGATCCTAAATAAAAAACTGCAGGGTTGGATTTATTGGGGGGAAAAATAAACATGAGCTGGCGTTACCATCAGCAGGATCACACTCAGAAATGTCAATTCCACCTTCCTGCCCCAAGCTTGTATTTGAAGTTTCATGAAAGAAATCCTGCAGCACCTTAATTAAATCCATTTGCTAATGGACCAAAGGCTTGAAACTTTCCCAGCAGTAAAAAAAGAGAGAGGAACATGTAATATTTACACTGACTCCTCACGTAATTGCACCTGAGCGGGTTAACTTGAGGAGCAAGGACAGGAGGAAAAAAAATATCCTAAGCTGCAGATCAATACTTGAAAGGAACAGCAACTCCAGTGGCTACAACCAGGCAAAAAAAATTAAGCAATCACAGGAATTAATGACAAGAATAAAACCACAGAAGCATGGAATGGCTTGGGATGGAATCTCAAAAGCAATGTTCTAATTAAACAGCACTGCTTGATTTCTGCCAGGACTCCTGGCTGCTTCCCTTTGGACAATTCCTGCCATGGAGGCATTTCCAGAGGAATTGCCCAGATGGAGAGGACACAGCTCTGTCCCTGTGTGAGTCCCTTCGGAGAATTCCTGCCCCATGGAGGCATTTCCAGAGGAATTGCCCAGATGGAGAGGACACAGCTCTGTCCCTGTCTGCTTCCCTTTGGAGAATCCCTCTCCCAAGGAGGCATTTCCAGAGGAATTTCCCAGATGGAGAGGACACAGCCCTGTCCCTGTGTGAGTCCCTTTGGAGAATCCCTCCCATGGAGGCATTTCCAGAGGAATTGCCCAGATGGAGAGGACACAGCTCTGTCCCTGTCTGCTTCCCTTTGGACAATTCCTTCCAAGGAGGCATTTCCAGAGGAATTTCCCAGATGGAGAGGACACAGCTCTGTCCCTGTCTGCTTCCCTTTGGACAATTCCTTCCAAGGAGGCATTTCCAGAGGAATTTCCCAGATGGAGAGGACACAGCCCTGTCCCTGTGTGATTCTCTTTGGACAATTCCTGCCATGGAGGCATTTCCAGAGGAATTTCCCAGATGGAGAGGACACAGCCCTGTCCCTGTGTGCCCATCCCTGGTGTCCTGCAGCAGGAAAAGGGGCCCTGGCTGTCCCTGTCCCAACCCCACTGAGTCCATCCTGCTGCTCCCACCCAAATCCCAGCTCAGCTCCTCCCAGCAGGCACAGCTGGGGGATGGACAGTCCGGAATCCTTCCCTTTATCCCTGAATTTTATCTTCTCCCTGGAAAAGCCACCAGCACCTGTGCCAAGGCTCAGAGCTCTGCTCTCACCTGGAACATGCCCAGCTTTAACCCCACCTGAAATTCACTCTTTCTTCTCAGCACCCCTAAAAATCAGCCTTCTAACTCCACACAGCTACAGTGGATCTCTACCCACTACTGGAGACATTTCATTTTTTTTCCTTTTTTTTTAAATCAATTTCTCCTCTACGTCCTCCTGTTCCTCCATAAACTCTCCCAGCCCATCACAATTTTACTCTTGATTCATCTCTAAACACCCATCCCTTTTAATTTCCTCTCTGCTAAAAAGCTTTGTTTGTTTTTCCTTTCAGGCCAATGCTGTTTGAGGAAATCCCCTCCTGAAGTTTTCATAACGCAGCCCCTGCTCTGTTATCCATGAGAAGCTCTCCACCAGTGTGTGCTGAGCAGGACAGACAGACCCAAAAGTACCACAAATGGTGTCCTGAGCCATCAGTTCTTATCAGCTGTGAGGTCTGACAGGGCAGGTTTCAATGTGGAAAGACTCCAGCACTTTAATCCCACACTAAAACAACTGTAGGGAAAAAAGGAGTGAACTGAAGACAGGTACCAGTAACACAAATGCAAAAACATCCACTGATAACGTCCTACAAACTGCAGCATCAACCCCTCAAAAAATACATAACAGATTTTTTTTCTTTAAGAAAGTATTGAAAAAGGAAATTCTCAAAGGCCTCCAAAAAAATCATAATCAGTGGGGCTTTATTATCAGTTATTTAATCACCCTTTTCACACTGCACTCGAGGAACCTGTCTGTGCATGGCACAAATTAACTGCTGGGCACAAAGAACTCTGCCAGGCTGGGAGGGCTGAGCCCAGGTTAATTCCAGCTCACACTGCAGGGAAAATGGCCCCAAAGCCAAGCCTAGCCCAAAGCCAAGCCTAAGCAGCTCCCCTGCCCCTGGATGCAATAAACTGCACACACCGCAATAATCGATTAATTAGGCTGCAGAAATGGTAAAGAAACGAGATGTAAAACCTGATCAAACACCTCCTTCAGCCACACTGCCAAGGATCAGCTCTCCAGGCAGGATTACTTCCCATAAAACCTTTTTTTTTTCTCTTCTTCAATATGTATAGATGCACTCGCTGGTTTTGTGTCAACGTTTAAGTTGAAGTGCATTAAAGATATTTTAAGGCAGCAGTTTGCAGTTTAACATAATGGGGAGAGCCAAAGCCATTTGGCAGACAATAAAGCCAACCTGCATATTCACAGGCAATTCCAGTGGAATGCTCTGCAATCACAGCCTGGGATGCAATCGGGGAATAAAAGGTCAACGGGTTTTGGTTAATTCCATTTAAAGCCCCGCGAATTAGAAGATTTGCGCGGCAAGTTGTGCTGCAAAGTATTTTGTGCGGGATGAAGTGGCAGAACAATCACAGTGGAAAGTCTCCCGATATTCCCAGGGCTCCCTCCAGCCCGGAGTTCTGCAGGAGCCGAGCTCCCGCACGGCAGCAGCAGCAGAATATTCTAATAAGAGCTCCCCTAATCTTCACCCAGCAATAATTTCCAGATGATATTATTATTCTCATTTCCTTGAATAATATCCATACTCCAGGGCCATTTTCCTTCTCATATTCAATATTGGGCATGCTCCTATCAAGATCCCTTTCCTCATATCCTGTCACGGTATCAATCACTGCCTGCTGTCCACTCAATCCACTTTTGATTTATCAGCCGCCGTCTTCGTGGACTCCATAACTCGACCCAAACCATTTTAGCAAGACAGTGACAAATAACACCCAGGATCACATCAACCTGTTCCACTTAGTAAACTAAAGAACAGGAACTGTGACATCCCTCCATAAGTATTCCCCGCTATTCCCCCAGCCTGATGTATATTAATGAGGGGCCGCTATTTGAAAACTGCTCCCCTTCCGCATCAGCATCTAATGTGATCAAATTAGGAAATGGGATGATTTATTAAATTCCGTGGAGCTGAAATATTCCCTTTCCCAGCTCTGGAGATGTGTGGTTGAAGAGAGGGAGAGCTGTTGCTTCCAATTTTTTTCTTTCCGCGGGAGGATGCGCCCGCGCCTCGCAGACGAATTATTGGCTTTAAAAAGATTGCGAGGAGGCGAAATGTTATTAAGCAAATGCTCAGTAAAACAAACTAAATCGGTTTTAAAATTCCTAATTTAATGTAAATCTTGGTTGTTTTTCTGCTGAAATTCAGTTTGTGATCTTATTAAGTCGTATTTGCATTGTACTCCCTGGCTGTAGGACAGCTTGGAATTTATAGCATTACTGGGGAAGCTGCAATTTTTTGACTTTAAAAACGCGTCTAAAATGGAACAGTTACAATATGCAAGAGGGTTTTTAATCTCCTCAAATCAAGCACAACCATTACTGGGAAGCTCCACTTGTTTAAAATGCTCCTAAAATAGAATAATTATAACATGCACACATTTGCTTATCTTCTCAAATCAAACCACCATTACTGGGAAGCCCCACTTGTTTAACTCTAAAAAATGCATCTGAAATAGAATAATTATGACATGCACAAATTTTCTTATCTTCTCCAATAAAGTACAAGCAATACTGGGAAGCTCCAGTCTTTTCACCCTAAAAACTGCACCTGAAATAAAACAGCCAACACATGCACAAGTTTCTTTAGTTCTCAAATCAAGCACAACCATTACTGGGAAGCTCCACTTGTTTAACTCTAAAAAATGCATCTAAAATGGAATAATTATAGCATGCACCAGTTTTCTTATCTTCTCCAATAAAGTACAAGCAATACTGGGAAGCTCCACTTTTTTCACCCTAAAAACTGCACCTGAAATAAAACAGCCAACACATGCACAAGTTTCTTTAGCTCCTCAAATAAAACACAACCATCACTGGGAAGCTCCACTTGTTTAACTCTAAAAATGCACCTGATAAAATAAAATAATCATGATATGCACCAGCTTTCTCAGCTTCTCCAATAAAACACAAGAAATCAGTTCTGGTTACAAACAACTGGTATTTAAAATATTTTGCACGTGTCATTATAAAAAACCCAACTTGTCTGAGTAAAACTTGATTCTCTCAGTGTTTTGCTGGAGATGTGTAAATCACCTGCTCAAATAAAACACCCAGGTTAGAGGAGTTATTAAAAAAAAACCACATTACTTTTAACACCACCTTCACTACCTTGAAAAACAAATTAAGAGCCGGTAGAAAAGATGTCACAGGGTACAGAATCCGTGCCACCTGCATGATTTATACCCAAAAACAATTCCAGGGATTTAAAGAGACCACGTAACAGACCTTAACTTCCAATAGGAAGGTCATTTTCTAGAGGCAGGCCCATAATAAATGAAATAAAATTTAAAAACGGCGTTTCCTCGGTTGCTAAAGGGGAAAATCCTGGGCAGGAGCATCACAAAAAGGGCTGAGCTTCCCTTTCCTGCAGCTTTCCAGCTTTTCCTCCCTCCCTGGCAATCCAAAGAGGTTGGAGATGATGAGGAATATCCCCCTGGATAAGCCCATTCCTTACCACGGGAGCACACAAGGGGCTGCCCGAGTTAACTCTGGGTCCTTTTATTAATCATTTACAAATGGTTTTCTTCAGTATTTACCTTGGGGGGGAAAAAATAAAAAAATCACGGGGAAATAAGTTGGCCTAGCCTGAAGAAAAAATAAAAAATCAGGGATTACAGATGGAATCCCTGAAAATCCCATGGCAGCACTGTAAACACACATTGTCCCATGGCAAACACTGTCACACCTGCCCCAGGCCCCGAGGTGGGAAATCCTCAATCCTGAATCACCTTTTCTCTCCTTTTTTATTTTTCAGGTTTATTTTTTCTACCCCTCCATCATTCCCTCTCTCCTCCCCACGATCTCCTTTGCAGCCTGAGGAATCCTGAAGTCCTTGGAAAGCTGGGGAGCCCTTGGGCTGAGAGATTTTGAGGCAGAAAATGGAATTTTTTATATTTTTTTTGGCATCACTGCAAGAGCCCAGCACTGACAACCAGGGCAGGCACAGGCCTGGAGCAGCAGCTTGGTGCTAAACTGAGATTTAACTCTCCAAAATCAGATTAAGCCACGGCTGCTCAGTGCCACAACACTGCAGACCCAGAAAAAAAATACAGTAAAGGATGGAACGTGTCCTGATGGGGTTAATTTGTAGCTTTTGGGGTGAATTTGTAGCTTTTGGGGTCTCCTGGGATCCTTTAGGATGTCATTTATCAATATTTTCCCCTCAGTGTGTGTGAACAGGACCAGCATTTAAAGGAATGTGCAGCTCTACCCCTCTAGTGCTGCACACTCAGTACAGGAAATATTTCATACGGAAACTATTTAATACATAAATACCCAAAACATCAAATATTTGATACGTAAAATACCTGAAACATCAAATATTTGATACATCAAACACCTGATACATCAAATATTTCATACACAGTAATAATTTCCTAGCAGCAACCACGTTTTTCAAGTTTGTAGGTGCCTAATTTCCATTTATTGTAACCATGATTAAAATCAAATCCCTCAGAAAAGATGGCCACTAAACCACAGCTAGTGAGAGCTGCAATTTATATTTATTATTATAATTTTATAGCAATTAAATCATAGCTAATGAAGTCAGTAATTTCTTATATATTGTTTTATTATAATAAAAAAAAAATTAAATTCATTTCTAACACTTCCTAACACTGAATATGTGACACACTGGGAAAAACCTTCCTTCTCACCTCATTCTTCTGACATTTCTGTGGGTTCAAACTGATTTTCTCAGCAAAAAAAAAGGGAATATTCACAGGAACATCAGGGAATATTCCCAGGGATGCACAGCTCTGATGGGGAGGATACCCCAAGAGAGGTCAGGCAGTTGAATTCCTAAATTTATTTTTAAACCTAAATAATCAAATTTCTACCACAAAGGCACTGCAGCGATAAAGGGGCCAAGCAACTCTTCCAGTGGACAGCTGGGGATAAGTCATGGCACAACACAAAAAAGTGGAATATTCACATCTTTCAACAATTTTTCAACATTTAGAGGCAACAGCTGTCCAGGTTTGGAGATGGAAACCAAAATTTGCAACAAATTCTTAGTGCGGGCACACGAAATCACCCGGCTGAAGGTTTGAAACGTGCAACCAAACAGCTTTGATCTGCCTGATCCACTCAATAATTAATTCCAAATCAATAGAAAAATGCTAATGGGAAAACCTGGTACCCGGAATAAACTTCAGTTAAACCTCTTAATTGAAAAACACACACAAACACAGCCTGAGTGTCTTTCAATTAAAGAAGAAAAGCAGATTTTATAAAGTCTTTCACAACTTCTGGCTGAGATTTAAATATTTAAACTGCGAAATATTTGTCACAAACCAAGGCAAGCAAACTTTCACTGCAGACATCCTTAAAAATGAACACAAGATTGCACAACTAAAGACTCCTCCTTTCCCTAGAGAAACACAGGTGAGAAAATCAGTTTATTCTGAACTTCAGGGAACATGTGTGGGAATTATGGAAAGCAGGAACCCAAAAAAAAACCCCACAGGATATTCCCAAATGATTCTATGGCACCAAGACACCCTGTTTATGGCTTTTTTGGCTTGAAAGGAATGCAAAATAAGTATCTTCAAAACTGTTTCACCAGGGTAACTGAAAGATTTAATGTGTGGAAAACACTCCAGAAACCCCAAACCAGGAATTTCAAGGGATTTGTGCTTCAAACCATCACCTGCAGCCTTTATTCCCATTTATTCCGAGCTCAGGAATTGTGTCAGGACTTTCCAGGAATGTTTTTCCAGTAGGAATGACAGTTTTTTTGTTTTTTTTTTTTCCTAGGGGCCACTCTTACCTCCTGGTCCTGCTCTTTGACCTGGATCTTTGGGATCTGTAGGATTTTCCTCTGCCCCTGGAGCGGCTGCGCTTCCTCCTGGAGCCGTAGGAAGAGCTGCTGCTGGATCTGTGTCTGCGCCTGCAACAGAGCCAGGGGGAGGCTGAAAAACCCCCCAAAAACAGGGAGAAACCCCCAAAAATCCCTGAGAAAACAGAGCCAGGGTGAGGCTGAAAAAAAACCCAAAAAAGGGATAAACCCCAAAAAAATTCCTAAGAAAACAGAGCCAGGGTGAGGCTGAAAACCCACCAAAAACAGGGAGAAACCCCCAAAAATTCCTAAGAAAACAGAGCCAGGCTATGGCAGGTAAAAACCTCAAACAACAGGGACAGAGCCCCAAGAATTCCTGAGAAAACAGAGCCAGGATGAGCTGGGCACTGCTCCCAAACCCCAAAAAACCAGGAACAAACTCCCAACAACTCCTGAGAAAAGGGGGACAAACCTGGGGGGTTTGAGGGTATTCCAGAAGCCTCAAATCCCACAGTTCCCCCACAATAAACACCTCACACACACAGGGACACTGCTGCCCTAAAAAACTGATCCTCCAAAATCCCCATCCCAGGAAGTTTGGGTGGGGTCCTTAACTACTGTTAGTGGTAATCAGTTAATGGGTGTTAATTTATTTCATTTCAGTTCATTTAAGGGCAGTTCCCTCCTGAGTCCAATCAGGAATCAAAGGGGTCTCTCCCTTTCCCCCCTCCCTCCCAGTTTTGTTTATTCAAAGAATAAATTCCTCTACACCAAAGAGAAAGGTGGAAGAAAAGATGTTAAACCCCAAACCCAAATGAAATCCAAATCTTAACATTCCCTCTCCATCTCCCCAGGAGTTAACTAATTAACAATTACAATCCTCCCTGGTTTTTGGCCTTTGCTTGTGATTAATATTAAAATATAACAGCACAGGAACACTGCTGGAATTCAGGATGGGGTTTTTATCCAGCATGAGGGAAAGGGGCTGCAGGAGCTGGAATGCTGGGAAGGATATTTAGGTTAGGGCTGCACCTGGAAAGGGAATGGGATGTTCCTGCTGCATGAGGAACAGCATCTCCACAAACTGCTGCCTCTGATCCCTGAGGCTCAGGGATAAATCCAGCAAGGAACTGAACTCCAGGAGCAAATGGCCTGGCCCAAGGGCAAGGCCAAGATCCCAAAAACAGAGCCTTGGGTCTTTCCTGGATGCAGTTGGGAGTGCCCTGGGGCCCAAAAAGATCCCTTGGGTCTTTCCTGGATGAAACTAAAGTGCCCTGGGCTCCAAAAACATCCCTTGGGTCTTTCCTGGATGAAATTAAAGTGCCCTGGGGCCCAAAAACATCCCTTGGGTCTTTCCTGGATGAAGCTAAAGTGCCCTGGGGCCCAAAAAGGTCCCTTGGGTCTTTCCTGGATGCAGCTGGAGTGCCCTGGGTCCATCCAGCCCCCAGTCCCCTCTGCTCTCCCTGGGAGCTGGCCATGGCTGTGCTGGAATAACGGGATTCCAGCTGCTCCCAGCTGGAGCACAGCCCTGGCACCCTGCCCTCCCCTGGGGATGAAGATCCCAGCAGGAGAAAGGGCTGGGAATGAACCCCTGAGGTCCCTCCTCACCCCAGAAAGGTTTGGCAGAGCATTTCCTCTTGGATTTACAGGGCAGCTGGACACTGGGAATGTTTTCCAGCTCCACTTCCCAATCAATTCACCAGCACAAACCAGACTGAGGCAGAGGATGGAGCCACAGAGATGCTCCAAGGGTTGGAGCCCCTCTGGAGCCAGGCTGGGAATGTTCCCCTGGAGAGGAGAAGCTCCAGGGACACCTCAGAGCCCCTGCCAGGGTCTGAAAGAGCTCCAGGAGAGCTGCAGAGGGACTGGGGACAAGGGATGGAGGGACAGGACACAGGGAATGGTTTCACATGGACAGAGGGCAGGGCTGGATGGGAGATTGGGCAGGAATTCCTGGGCTGGAATTCCCAGATTTGCTGTGGCAGTGTCCAGGGCCAGGCTGGATGAGTTTGGAGCAGCCTGGGACAGTGGGAGGTGTCTGTCCCTGCTGGGAGAAGAAAGGAAGAGCTCTTTCACCTCCTGGGGTTTCTCTGGTTTAAAGCAGAACTTTCCTTTGGATCTGACCATCCCCTGCTTTATTCTCCCGGGGGGAAGGAGGTGTGGGTACTTCTGCTCACGGTGATGGGTTTGGGGTTTTATTTTGACCGACACGAAAACATTTTCACACCTCTGGAGACTCGGAACAATCCGGGCCACAAACTCCCAACCCGCGGGGTTCAAACCCTGCCACAAAACGAAGGAGCTCAACTGCAGAGAACTCTTCAAATGCACCTTTTCTCATAGGAATGGGACCAGGACTGGAGATCCCGGGAGCGCGACCTGGACCTGGATTTCCTGCCCGACTTTTTGCGGCTGTAGGTGCGGCTGGAGGAGGAGCTGCTGGAGGAGGAGCGCCGGCGGTGCTTCTTCTTCCTCCGGCTCCTGCTCTCCTCCTCCGTGTCCGAGGAGCGCCGGCCCATCTTCGCCCTGCACAAAACCCAAACGTTCCCGGTTGTGAGGAGCTCTGCCCTCTGCCTCGCGTTGGTTCACGTTCATATAAAAATAAAAAAATACCTGGGTCCTTCTCCTCCTGTCCCTGTTCCCTGGGAGCAGAGCCCGACCCCCCCGGCTGTCCCCTCCTGTCAGGGAGTTGTGCAGAGCCACAAGGTCCCCCCTGAGCCTCCTTTTCTCCAGGCTGAGCCCCTTTCCCAGCTCCCTCAGCCCCTCCTGGGGCTCCAGACCCTTCCCCAGCTCCCTCAGCCCCTCCTGGGGCTCCAGACCCTTCCCCAGCTCCCTCAGCCCCTCCCGGGGCTCCAGACCCTTCCCCAGCCCCGATCCCTCCTCTGCTCCTCTTCTTCCCAGCACAGACGGGTCCAACTCGCTCATCTCCTCCATCCCAACTTTTGCCTTTCCTCTCACACTCCGGGCCGTCGAGGCAGCGCCTCCTGATCCCCCGGGGAGAGCCTGGAGCAGAACAAAGGAAAATTCCTCGTTAAGGACACAGAAATTCCCACCAAGCACTGCCCGGAGCCAGCGCCGGGAGCCGCAGCAAGCACTCAAGGGAGAATCCTCCCGGGGAACGCCACGGCATCAGCGCCGGGAGAATTCCCGTGCTGTCCCCAGCAGGGCACGGGCCAGGCCCGGGAGCACCGGAATTCTCCCGGGAGCTCCCGGGGATCGCTCACCGCCACCACCAGCACCTCCCGGGACTCCTCCCCAAGCAGCCAAAGCCCTGCTCATCCCGGCTCCTCGGCCATGCCCAGCGCGGCCGGGCCTGCCCCGTGCGGGGCTCCCCCCGGGGCTGTGCCCGCGCACCGCCCGCACCGCCCGCACCGGAGGCCGCGCGGCCGCTGCGCACACCCGGCCCTGCAGCGGCCGCCGATCCCGCCGTGCCGTGCCCTGTCCCTTGTCCCCGGTGTCCCCCCGTGTCCCAGTGTCCCGCCGTGCCGCCGGTGTCCCCGGTGTCCCCCCGTGCCGCCCGTACCTGCCGGAGCCGCCGCGGCCCCGGTTCGAGCCCAGCGCCTTCCGGGGCGGCGGGCAGGCAGTGCCAATCCACCGCCGGGCGCGGCCAAGGCGGCCACAGAGAGCGCCGAGCCATCGATGCGGCGCGCCAGCGAGCGCCCACGCGGGACGGGAGGGGTCGGGCCGGGGTCGGGGCCGAGATTGGGACTGGGGTCGGGTCGGGGTTGGGGCCAGGGTCCTGCTGCCCACGGGGGATGCAGAGCCCACGGAGCGCTCTCTGCACCGTGCCCAACGCGGCGACCAACGCGGCGACCCACGGGCTGACACGGGCAGAAGGGGAGCGCGGGTGGTCCCGGGGTTGGGGTCCCGCTGCCCACGGCGGGTGCAGAGCCCACGGAGCGCTGTCCGCACCGTGCCGACACGGTGACCCACGGACGCACCGTGTGTCCCGCCCGCTCCGTGTCCCGCCCGCTCGGTGTCCCGCCGCGGGTGGCTGGCACAGCGGCACGGAGCGGTTTTCGTTCCGTCCCCAAGGGTTAAAGAAGGACCGGGATGTTCTGGCACCGAGAGCCGCCCCCGCGGGCGGAGGGCAGCGCTCCACTCGCGGCGTGGGCACCGCGGCCGTGCCCGCGGGACGGAGCGCGCCGGGCCCGGGTGGGCACGGACAGAACCGGGACCCACCGGACCAGAGCGGAACCTCCGCCGGGCAACGAGCAGAAATACAGCAGAACGATTTAATCGCTTCGCTTAATTCGATTTCCTTCCCCAGTTTGGTTCGTTTAACGCCAGCTCCCGAGCACTCGCTCCCCCGCCACGGGAGTGGCGAAAGGCGCGTGGGGATAAACGAAATGTCCGGGCGGAGGGGCCGGGGAAGGTCACCGCGCCGCCCGGCAGCCGCGGCGGGGTGGGTCACACCGAATCCCCCGGTGCCCGGCGCCCCCGGGATCGAAAACGCCCCGCGGGAGCGGCTCCCGGGCGGCGCGACCAGCGCGTCCCCTGGCGCGGGGAGATCGCGACTCGCTGCCTGTCGCGACAGGGTCGCGTGCGACCGGCTCGGAATAAACGCTGATGCCATGCCCGGTACCGAGCCCTCCCCGGTAAATGAACGCTCCGTTATGTGAAGTCATCGCCCCAAAGGTCAATGAAAAATCGATCCGCAGGCAAGAGTTAAACAATTCTGAATAATTTATTAGAATTTAGCAAAGGTGAGAAAGAGGCGAGTTCCGTCAACAGAAGCGCTCCGTGGTGGGATTTAAAAAAAAAAAAAAACACCAAAAACAAAGGGAAAACGATCTTGGCGATATTGGCGGATTTGGCTCCGATCCGACGCACTCCCGACGCGGCCGCGCTCCTCGCTCGCCGTCATTGATCCCCGGCTGGATTCGGGGCGCCCGCGGAGGAACTTTGGCGGCTCCCGCGGGGCCGGGGCCGCTCCGGTTGGCCGTGCCCGGGGCTGACCCGACCCACGCGGGGCGGTGCGCGGAGCCTGCGCGGCCCCGCCGCCCCCCCCGCGCGTCCCGGTGGCCACTCCCCCGCCGCCCCGGCCCCTTCTCCGCGCCGCGCTCGCCCGGGACCTCGCGCACGGTCCCGCGCCTAATTAAATTAATTAGGGCGCAGCGCGCGGCGGGCGGGCGGTGCCGTGGCCGCAGTGCCCCGCGGCGGGCGGGCGACCGGCGAGGACGGGAGGAAGGAAAGGGAGGAAGGAAGGGGTCCATTCAGAGCTCCGAGGGGAGGTAATTCGCCGGGAACAAGGGGCCGGCTTTGCAAAGTATAAATAGTGCCACTTCAATCGCGGCGTCGCTATCAGACCCCGGGAGCCCTGCACGTCGGGCGGCACGGCCCGGCCCGGCTCGGCACGGCCCGGGGCGCCGCCGCCTCCCCGCCCCGTGGATGCCCGCCCGGGGAGCCGGGGCAGCGCGCCCCTGAGCCATGGAGGAGCTGACGGCGTTTGTCTCCAAGTCGTTTGATCCCAAAGCCAAGGAGAAGAAGGAGCTCATCACCTACCGCGAGGTGCTGGAGAGCGGGCCCCTGCGCGGCGGCGGAGGCCCGCGGGAGCCCGGCGGGGCGGCGGCGGAGCCGGGCCGGGAGGACACGGGCAGCCCCGCGGCGCGGCCGGCCGGGCGCTCCCCGCCGCGGGAGCCCGACGCCGCCGCCGAGAGAGCGGCCGAGGCGGCCACCCCCAAGCTCAGCGACGGTAACGGCGGCACCGCGGGCTCCCCCTTCTCCCGTTCCCTTTCCCCTTCCTCCCCTTTTTCCCCCCCGTCGGGGTCGGTAGGCGCGGAGCGGTCGCGGGCGGCCGGGGCTCCGCGGGGAGGATGCTCCCGGTGCCGATGGGCGGCTGCCCGGGCTCTGCCAGCCGCGGGAGATGGGCGGCCGGCCTCGAAGTTTTTAGATTAAAATTATTTCAACCCGGATTTAACTTGCTCAGAACGCGATCTTGTTCCCGTTCGGCATCCCACGGGAAGCCGCGCCGCCAACGAAAGCCCGGCCCCGAGGGCCCGGTTCGTTCCCCCGCGGCTCCGGGGACTCGCGTGGGGCCGAGCCGCGCTGCCCACGCTCAGCCCCGCGCCTTCCAGCGGATCCGCCCGCGGGTGTCTCCGCGCGGTACCGCGGGGCCGCTCCCGGGGCCGCCCGGCGCTCTCGGGCGCTGCGGGAAGCGGCCGGGCCCGTGCCCGTGGCCGCGGGGACCCGCGGGTCGCTGCCGCCCTTTTGTTCGGACCGGCGGAGCGCCCGGAGCATCCCCGGGCGGATGCCCGGGACCGGGCGATCGGTACCGCGGGGGAGCCGCGGCAGCACCGGGCCGGGCGGTCCCGGGGGTTCGGTGCTCGGGCCCCGCGCTCCGGCCCCGGGGCGCGTCTCCGGCCGAAAATTGCCCAAGGAGAACCGAATCCCGGGGGAGCGCGGGGCGCGGAGCGGCCGCGGCGGCCGGCGGAGGCTCCGGGGACCTGTTGCTGCGCATCCCCCGGGGCCGCGGCGGGGAGGGCTCGGCGCGGAGGGCTCGGTGCGGACCCCGTTCCCGCCGGCAGCGGTTACCGGAGGCGGCGGCGGAGCCCGGAACGGCGGCGGCAGAGGCGGCCTAGCGCGGCCCGGGCGCACAGGCCCCGCTCCCGGCTGCCCCGGCCCCGAGGGGCTCCCGCCCGCATCCCCCCGGCCGCCGGCAGCGGGGCCGGCCCCGGTGCCCCCGGTGCCCCCGCTCTGACTGCTGTGTCGTGCCCAGTGTCCCCAGAGCTGAAGGAGCGCAAGGAGGATGCGAAAGCGATGGAAGACGAAGGGCAGACGAAAATCAAGCAGAGGAGGAGCCGGACGAATTTCACCCTGGAGCAGCTGAACGAGCTGGAAAGGCTTTTCGACGAGACCCACTACCCGGACGCGTTCATGCGGGAGGAGCTGAGCCAGCGGCTGGGGCTCTCCGAGGCCAGGGTGCAGGTAGCCGAGGCTGCGGGGGCTCCGTGGGTGCCCGCACGCGTGGGTGCGTGTGCTCGGGGGAAGGGGCGGCTCGGGGAGAGCCGGGAAGAGGATGGGCACCGGCCCCATCCTTGTGTCAGGGAAGAGGAGGCGGCTCCCCGGCTCCCAACTTCATCCGGCAAATCTGCCGCCGGCCTCGCGGGGTTTTTGGCCGCCCGGGATTCGTGTCCCCGCGTGTCCCCGTCCCTTGGCTGTGCCGTGTTTTATCCCAGCTCCGCCGTTTGTTCCATCCCCGCCTCGGCAGCCGCTCCCGCTGCCCGGCTCATCCATGGACGCGGAGATTCCCGTCATGGATGTCGCGACCGTAAAACCGAACGAGAAACCGCCAAGTGACAAACAATGACAGCAGAGAGATTTATTTTTTTTTTCCGGCCCGTTTCTCCTCGTAGTTCTTAAATGTTGAAACGGCACGAAAATTGAGCGAGGCGCTTTTGTTCGGGTTTGTGAAATACAGAAAGTCCGGGATAAACCCGAGATATTGGGAGCTTTCTCTGCCCTCCCGGGAAGCCGCGGCTGCTCCGGGTTTAACCAGAGCTTTGCACCCTCCCAAAGTTTGGTGGTTTTTGTTGTTTTTTTTTTTTTTCCAAACGGGTTCCTGAGCCGCTTTCTGCGAGTTTTGTCGGGATGAGCTGAGGAAGGAAGGGGAATCCCTCAAATGAGAACAAATGTAGCTGCTCCGGTGTATTTCCGCCCTGAAAATAAAAGAGGAGAAAATGATGGTCATTATTTGTCGGAACACATGGAGAAGTTTTAGGCCCCCGAACATCTGCAGCTGGTGGAAAGTCTCGCTGTAACAGATACTCCCCCTCAATCTTTGTGCTCGCAGGCACCATCTGCACCCAAGTACGCGCTCAGTCCTCGGGGGGTTTCCCTGCATCGTGTAAGGTTGTGAGCACAGAGGCAGGGCCGGCACGGGGAACCCAAAACCTCCAAACGAGCAGCTTTTGTCAGAGCCTGAACCACAGAAAAAATAAAAATAAAATAAAAATAAGTCATTTTCCCTCTCTTCCCCCTCCTTTTTCTTTTTTTTTTTTCTTT
>VZDJ01000301.1:10404510-10473477 GCA_008694505.1 Cyanoderma ruficeps
CCCATCAAACCCCCCAAAAGCCAAAATGGGTGAATTCCATCAAACCCCCCAAAGCCAAAATGGGTGAATCCCATCAAACCCCTCAAAGCCGAAATGGGTGAATTTCATCAAATCCCCTAAAAGCCAAAATGGGTGAATTCCATCAGATGCCCCAAAAGCCAAAATGGGTCAATCCAATTAAATCCCCTGAAAGCCAAAATGGGTGAATCCCATCAAAGCCCCAAAAGCCAAAACAGGTGAATTCCATCAAACCCCCCAAAAGCCAAAATGGGTGAATCTCATCAAACCTCCTGAAAGCCAAAATGGGTGAATTCCATCAAAGCCCCAAAAGCCAAAATGGGTCAATCCTCCTCCTCCTCCTCCTCCTCACCCGAGTCCTCCTGGCCTTGCACCTGCTGCCAGCAAGGCAATTCCAAGAGTGAGGGTGAGGGAAGCATTGCTGGAAAGGGGATGTGCAGCGATGGAAAGGAAGACAGAGGATTTTAAGCTTTAAATAACATTTTTTTCCCTCCATCAGGGTTTGTACAGAGTGGCACAGGAACTGCCAACCTCACTCCGGCTACCAGCAAACTGCGAGCCTCTAAATGCAATTAATGCAAAATCCCACGGAATTAGAACTGTATTCCCTCGTTTGCAGCACATGGATAATATTCCAATGGGCTGTGGCTCCATGGAAAGTCTCGTGAGCAGCACTCACTGAGCTGGAGCTCCGTCTGTGTAAGTGGAACTTCACAAAGAATAATTTTTACTTTCGACATCCATTTGAAAGGAAATTCAAGCCTAAGTGACAACTCATGTTCCAGCTCTCAGCAGAGCCACTGGGAGCCCAAAATAAACTGTTGGTTTAGCATTTATTCGTGTACAAACCCAGCCACGTTTGTTTGCAGGGATCAAAGTGGATTCCCAGTTTACGGACGAGGCCGTGGCCGTGGCAGAGCTCTGGAAACCCTCCCCAAGTGTTTGAGCAGACTGTGCTTAAACACAGCCCTGCAGCCAAAAAAATCACAGAGCCCCGGGCTGCAGGGGCACCCAGAAGCCCTTTGCAGGCTCCTTTTGGGATTTCAGAGGGGAAAACATCCCCCAGCCAGTCATTCCCAGCGTCTTCATGTCCCCCTCGCAGCGCAGGGCAGCAGACAGACTCTGCTGGAGGGATGTGAAGAGGTTTCCAGCCGGGAGGACGTGTTGTGATCTTAAGCCTCATGCTGGAGCAGCTCCTTGCTGCTGGAGATGAATCCCAGCGTCTTCCCTTTCTTCTCCTGGAGGGGAGCAGAGCTCCAGCCGTCCAAAGGGACTTCCACGGCCTTTGTCTCAGCCCTTCCCTTGGGGACAGGCCTGAGACCCACGGGGAAGGAAAAGGTCACCATGGTCGTGTGTCTAAATCCTGGCAGGGCTGGAATTCAGTGGATCAAGGACTGCAAGAGCCTCTGAACACAATTCGAGTTTCCTCATGTTCAGGCACTCCCCACTGGGCAGATACCTGGAGCAGCAGATGTAAAGTTAATGGTATTTAATAAAATATCTCAAAGGGGAAAATACCAGTTCAATATCAGAGAGAACAGGATGAGCTCCCTGGCTGCATTTCCATGACCAATCCAGTTAAATTTCTATCACCACTTCATCAACATTTTAGGCTTGATTATTTGGATACAAAAGAAAAAAAAAAATAAAACTGGGCTCCAGGAACAGCTCAACCTTCTCAAGGACGCGGTGGATTTCAGCTGATGTTGGTTTCTGCTCAGGGAGACTATTGGCAGTTGGGGTTGATCTTTAAAGCATCAATTCACGGGGTGTTTGTCTTTCCCTGTCTGCAAATCCTTTAGCAGGCAGAGATCTGGGGCAGTCCTGACCACAGCAGCATATTTTATTTGTTGAAAATCAGTTTTGTATTGTAATAAAGAATATTTGCTGTGGCAGCCTGGGTTGTTTTTTTTTTCTGGAGACTGATTTATACCTGTCCAGACAGCTGAAGAAAAATGCCTTAAGACTTAACTGCACAATTCTATTATCCTAAGTATCGACTCTCAAATTCCTGTAGTGAACTGACTGCGAATTTCTGATTAAAAACGAATTCTAATTAATTTAAGGATCAGAAAGAAACAAAAGGAAAACCACGAGCTACTACCTGACATCACGGATGGGGATGGTCTGGCGTGGATGGAGGGTGGAAAATGTGGGAACAGATCCTGGAATCCCAGAGCGGGTCTGGAGGGACCTTAAAGCTCATGTGCCATGGGATGCCTTCCACCATCCCAGGCTGCTCCAATCCCCTTCCAGCCTGGCCTTGGGCACTTCCAGGGATGAGGAATCCCAGCTCCAGGTGGGGTGGGAGCAGCTCTGATCTGTGCTGGAGCTGAGCTGGAGCTCCTGGCAGGGCCTGGCAAGGCAGGGAGGAAAACCTGAGGGAGAACCTCATGGAAAGCTCCTTCCTGAAGTGTCCTCTTGGAGATATTCCTGCTCGGAGAGGCTCCCCAAGCCTGGGATTGGGGGTTCAGCAGCTCAGCCCTGTGAGGGGAGGCAGAAATGCCAAATGTAACATCACCAGGAGGAGGAGGAGGAGGAGGGAGGGATGGGATTCCTGGATGGACTCGTGGCCGGGAGGGAGAGGAGAGAGGGGGAGCTGAAGGAGGGGATGGAAAGCCAGGAATGAGTCAGTTTGGAAACATTCTGTGTTTCTGAGCTTTGGCAGGGGGTGGCTTTGTGATGCTGCTCCCTCCTCTCTCCTGACCCAGGCCCTGCTCCCGCCTGGTCCCGTTTTTCCCACCGGGATGTTGCTATTTATAGCACTTTGGGATGGCTGTGCAGGGACTGGGCTGGGCCAGCTTAACCCCTGAGCTCAGCTGGGACAAGCTCAACTCCCCTGGAATCAGCTGCCCGAGGAGGGGCCCCCTCCTTTGGGAATCTCCTTTCCAGAGGGGAGCTCTGAAAAGTGCCCAGGGGTTGATTTTGTGGTGCGTCCCCTCCTGCAGTCACCATCCACACCCCCCGATTTCCATCCACTCCGTTTGGCTCCTTCCACTCTCCCAGCTTGCTCCAAGCCCTGTCCAACCTGGCCTGGAGCACTCCCAGGGATGGGAGTGCAGGTGACCCGGGAAAAACAAGCAGTGGAGATGGAAAAAGGTCGCTCACACAGGCAGCATTCATTAAAAAAAAAAAAAATCCTCAGCCCTTTTTATTTAACTTTTTGTTTGCTTGTTTTTAATTCTTTAATATAAACGAGTCAGTTTTAATTATTTTAGATGCAAGCAGAGCTCCTTTTTTTCTGATTTGAACCAGTTATAAATATAATTTTCTCGTTGCGAAGCGAAGGAGTCCCTAAAGCGGTTCCAGATGCCAGACACGGACATTTGTAACATTCCTACCGGGGGGATAACTTTGGATATTGAATCCGAAGCAACAAGTTCAACAAGCCAGACGCTGACACGTGAAGAGATAACGTGGTGAGAAGGAAAAAAAATCCAATCTACGGAACTTCTCCAATTTGTACAAAGAGTTTTACCAGCGTCGGTTTAAGCGAAGGTACAGCTCGGAAATGAAAGCTGAAAAAGAGTGAAAGAACTGGGCTGGGGAGAAGTGGACTAAAATGGAAGGGAGAGGCAAAAGAAGAAAATCAAATGAGTCAGTAAACAAACGGGGACTTCAAAAAGAAGTGCAAAATGTCAAAGGAGAAAAGCAGAAAATCAAAAGAAATGCCAAGGAAGGATAATTTCAACGAGGCAGGAATGAAAAATTGAGCTGCGTGAGGAAAAGTGCAAGAAATACCAGGAGTTACAATGTTCTGAAGACAACAAAACTGTGAAAATCCTCAGGAGGAAGGAGAAAATATGAAAAAGCTCATTTTGTATTAATTGTGCTCCCTTTCAGACAGCACATTCCCGCGCTGGCAAAACGGCTGTAATGAGATTATTGTTTACAGCAGGTTATTTATCCCTCAGCCTCTTCCTGCTCAGCCCGGCTGCGTTTGATCTCATTCTGTCAAACCTTGCAGTGCAGCCCTTGAGTTGCTACCTGAAAATAAAGACTTAATCACGCCAATGGATTTGGAACAAAACTCCTCATTACGGCCCCATTTCTCCTGGAGGCTTTGTGCGATTACCCAAAGCTCAGGCTGCAGCTTTACGGCTCCTGGCAATCACCAGCTCTTGATGTCTGGGGGGCTTGGGCTTGTCCCTTGACCTTGAGCAGCTCAGATTTGGGGTGGCAGTCACCCAGAATCTCCCCTTGGATGGGCGGCACCAAGAAAACACAAATTCAATTAAATATTGGGGCCCAAAGATTCAGACGGAATAATTCCCTCTAATCCCGTAACGGTTGTTGGAAATTGCCGCCCTGGCAAATCTTTGTGGTTTTGGGGGAAAGAGAGTTGGAAAACGGGCACGAAACCCCCCAAAGAGGCAATTAGTTAAATAATCCCAGGAACAGACTGAGGAAGCAAGTGGGAAATGTTGCATGGAGATGTGGTTGCAGGAGGAAAATTATTTTATTATCACGTGCTTCAAACAAGCAGGTGCCCACATTATTCACGCCGCGGCACAATTGCGTTAGGCACTAAAATCAGATTTTAACGTACTTTTAAATGTTCTCCCTTCCCCTCCGCTCCAGGGTTTGAAAGGGTGGGGGGTTTGTCACCGTTCTTGTGGCTTCCAAAGGTTCTTTTAAGCAGCCCACAATTACCAGATCTGGCTAAGGGAGAGTCTCCTCGATAAACTTCCTCGTTAAGGGGAGCCCAGGACGAAAAAACGAGCCTGGTCCTTTAAAAGTTTATCCCTGTGGCACCATCGTGTAAGCATCCATATGGGACAGTAAAAATGGAAGACGACACATTAAATGACATTATTATAAAATGCAATACTCTTGGAATGATCCCTTATTAAATTAGGCTCTATGATCTGAGATGAATTTCCCCGATCCCTAATCCATCACCAGAGAAATATTAAAAGATAGGTCTCAACTGGCATTAGAATCGCACTCAGTCTCTACTTTCATTATTTTGAATTAGGGTGCTACTGGGGGGAAGCCTCTTAATGAGAATTAGAGTGATTCACTGGCCTCCTTTTGGATTTTGACAAGTAAAATATTAACTCTTCAGTCACAGCTGTCGGAATTAAAATACTTGGCAGCCACAGATGCACAAATTAAATTGGCCTTTATGTTTCCATATTGCTGACCTCCTTAGAGGCAAAAACATCAAACCCAACAATAACAGCAAACCCACAGCATGTCATTCCTTGGAAGAAAATATATTTATTGAAGTTTTTATATTTGTTGCAGTTTTGAACACATAATTGAACAAATACGGGACGCTTCTACAAAAGGCTCTTATTTTAATTTTGAGTTCTGTAAAACTTCAGCTACAAATCAGCTCCTCTGAACCATTAATCAGGCAATAAAATAATAAATGAAGTTATTTCGGGGATTTCTTAACTGTTTAAACCAACATAAATCAGATTTACATGCAGAGCATCAGCGAAAACATCTTAATGGCTTTGACTGGCATTTCTTTGGGATTGTTCCTCTGGTTTTAATAGATGCTTTTTCTTAGGAACAATATTTGAAAACGCGCAATTATTGCAAAAGAACAAAGCTTTTTATTAGCAGCGCTCCAGTTTGGGAACAGCAGAACAAGCTGGAGTTTAGCAATGTCAAGAAAAGATCCTTTCTGATCTTTTTCCCTCTTTTTTTGATTTACTGCCGTGGCAGTGGAATTTCAATTAGCCTCAGTTAAACGTGTCTCAATTAAGCGTGTTTCAATAATAATAAAGAGTTTCCAAAGTGGAATTGCAGCGTGGAAAAGAAAGGGAGGTGCAGAAGCGATGCAGAGGTGGCTGTATTTATTTTAATTTTTTCTTTTTTTAAGCTCTCCTTAAATTCTCTGTTCCGTCACCTGCAGGGTTTGTTATCCTTTGCCGTGTCCCTGGTCACCTCCAGCGTGTGTCCCTCCTCCCTAAGGATCCCTCATTGATCCCGGCTGCGATGGGCTGGCAGGGACAGGGATGGATGCCCCGGAGCCCTCTCACCCTTCCCTCACCATCCCGCCACGAACTCCCTGGATCTGTCCTGTGTGAGGAAAACCGGGGGCTGTGACCGGGCCGGGCACGGGGGGGTGAATTTTGGCTCCACAGGCAGGAGATCACAAAACACCGCCAGGGAATTCCTGGGAGCACAGGCTGGGGTTGGAGAGGCTGCAAGGCTGACAGGATGAAGCACCTGGTGTTTGACGTGAGGAAATGGAGTTTGTTACCCACGTGCTGCTTTCCCAGTTTTTGCTCATCCATAACCAGTCAGGGGAAGGTGGTGCCTCCTCCGCTCCCGCCAGGGGAGTTCCAGAGCTGATAACACAGCACTGTCAGCACCTAAAATCATCCACCTCTGAAACCTCAATATTTGGAAATATTTTGTTATTCCCTGGCAGGGATCAGCTGGATGAATTTGTTGTTCCCCCTCTCCACAGGCAGCTGGGAGCTCCTCCCCAGGGACACGGGACACGCTTGCTGTGCTCAGCACCAAGGAACCGCCCTCAAGTTGTGCCAGGGGAGGTTCAGGTTGGATATTTGGGACATTTCTTCACCAAAGGGGTTGTCCTGTGCCAGAGCAGGGGTGGAGTTCCCGTCCCTGGAGGGGTTTAGCAGCCCTGGGGATGTGACACTCGGGGACAAGGGGCAGTGGTGGCCTTAATGGCCTGAGAGGGCTTTTCCAACCTTGATTACTCTTGAGGACGCTGAGGTGCCCTGGGGGTTGGCACAGGTTAGGGCTGTGACGTCCAGCCCTGCCTGGTCAGAGGCCCAAGCACACCTCGGAGTGAGGTCCTTGGGCTGCTCTCCATGGGGACATGGGGACAACCATTCCATCAGCAACCCCAAAGCTCTCCTGGAACCACTTGTCCATTGTTTTCATCCCTTTTATTACATTATCTCAGCCACGCAAACAGCTCCTCTGTGGGATTTGAGCTTTCCTAGGAGCACTTACCCCACCTTTCCTCCTTGGTGCCAAAACCCTCCTCCCTTGGAGCGCCACTCCAGCCACACCTCAGCTCAGAATTCCCAGTCTGGATTGGGGCTCAGAACCCTCCTCCCTTGGAGCACCACTCCAACCCCACCTCAGCTCAGAATTCCCAGTCTGGATTGGGGCTCAAAACCCTCCTCCCTTGGAGCACCACTCCAGCCACACCTCAGCTCAGAATTCCCAGTCTGGATTGGGGTTCAGAACCCACACAGAGCTCTCCAGGCTCTGTGGTTCCTTCCCAGGTTCCTCATCCTGAGCTGGGAACACCTTGGAGCGCCACTCCAACCCCACCTCAGCTCAGAATTCCCAGTCTGGATTGGGGCTCAGAACCCACACAGAGCTCTCCAGGCTCTCTGGTTCCTTCCCAGGTTCCTCATCCCGAGCTGGGAACACCACGGAGCCACCTCAGCGCGTGAATTAGTCCTGGGAACTACTTAATCCATCTTCCCTGGAATTAAATGTGCGCGGAGAGCTGCCGGGGGCCGCGCCGCGGGCGCCTTTAATTTCTTTTTTAGAAGGCATTAGCAGAACTCGATAAAGGGTCAAGTAATTTCATCCAACTTGCCACCAGTTAGTTAAGGGGAAGCGACAGGGCTGGAGCCTGACGTCGTGGCAACCCCGCAGAATCATTTTATAAAACGGGAGCTTTAAAATCCCATTTTTTTTTTTCCCTTGGCGGGAAGAGCGATGGCGGGACGGACGCTCCCGCGCTTTAGGGGATTGCCTTAAAACAACAAACGGGGCCCGGCCGCGGATATTCGCAGTTTCGGGGGTGGGCTGAGAGCCCCGAAATGAGATGGTTACTTGTGGCAGGGGAGCCAGGCCGGGGAGCCTGGCCGGGGAGTAATTCCCGGGAATGGCGAGCGGACAGTGGGTCCGCGGGGAGCGCTGGCAATCACGGCGGAAACAATGTTTGCATCGATCAGCTGTCACCGTGATTTATGGCTTCATTTTGCTGTAATGGAGAATTAGTGGAAAGATTATCAGGGACTCAACACTTTGGCTTGTTACCCATGTCCAGACGAGCAATTTGTCTCCCTGAAGCAGTGAAATACTTGTGACAGCTCCAACACTCGCCCTAATTCAATCAAGGGAAAATGTTGGAATTAATTTGTTACAAGAAAATTTAAATATGTTCAGCAAACAGTAACCGCAGAGCAGCAGCTGATTTATTGTGCTCGGCAAGATATCGATCCGCTTCGATCTGGTCCATGTTGAGGTTTTAATGTGTAATAATTTCCAATTTAAAGCTCCTTTTCAAGATCACGGGTTTAAAGAGAGGGCAGGCTGGGTCTCAAGACCTGATTAGGAGCCTGTTGCAATGGCTTTGTCAAAAGCCTGTTTGAATGTAAATTCATAGTTATCTTTTGCACTATCTTTAATATTCTTGACATGGATTTTATTGTGTGTCAAACCTCAGGCCAGCTGCCTGCCACAACCATTAATGAAACATCTTAGGAAATAAATCTCAGTCTTTATACAATATTTTTAAAAACCTGAAACATTAGATGTCAGCGAAAAAGGTGGAACAGCGTCCCTTTTTTCCCCCCTCCCTGCACAGTAAAGCATCAGAGATGGAGCAGTTTTACAGCTTCCCTACACAATTAGATTGAATTATTGTGCAAATGCTATTATGCCATAAGCCTAAATTCCAAAGTCTGCAGGAATATTTCAGGTGCTTGTACAGATCTGTTATCTTCATTGAAGGTGTGACAGCTTATTCGACCCGTACAGATCTATAATTTTTAAGGTTTTCATTATTAAAATGCTCTCCCCTAACGCCTGGAGGGTGACACAGCTCAAGGAGGTGGCTGGAGTTTGGAAATTTAGCTCCTTATAATTCAGGGAGCAGCCGTGGTGGTCTGCAGGCTGTGCCTCTGCCACCCAACTCCTGCAAAACGGGGGGGGAAAAACCAAACGTGCTCAATGAGTCCTTTCAACCACATTGTTATGATTGATTAAAGGGAAAACCCAGGGCTAAAACCTCGTTTAATAACCAGCCTTGTAGCTCCAACTTTGAGTTCTGGCCAACATTTTTAGAGCATCAGTGGGTCGCATAATTAGAGAGCAATCCTGTTCAACCTAATCAATAAAGAGTCGTCACCACCATTGGGCACATCCATAGCCAAGGATTTTTCAGCTCATTAGCGGAGTTTATTTTAGTTATTCTTAGTTTTGCTGCCTCAGACTGAGCACTGAAAAATGAGCTCTCTTTATTTTAACTGGTCTTGAAAGTATTTCTGACAATGTCTGGGCTGTCAAACGCAGGGTTTGGGCATCACCACGGGGTGGGCAGTGCTGGGAGCTGCAGCCCCCCACGTTCTCCCAGGAAAACCCACACCAGGCAGTGGGATTTCTCCCAAATGGGCAATGGGAGAGGAGTGTGAACACCTCAACCTCACGTGGGTGATCCCAGGAGGGCGTTTGCACCTTCCCAGTGCAGGGGAAAGGCCCAAAGTGCTGGAGAAGCCGAACTCCTGAGCTCCCTTAGACACCAGAGCACCTGCATTAAATACAAATTAAATAATATCCTGAAGCGTGTGTAAAATGCTGTTTGTAGGGTGGATGTTATCCCAACAAACAGGAGCTTCCTGTGTGGCAGCCCCAGCCACGGGAGCCACTGCCCGGGCTCTGGACTTTGCTGCCTTTGCAGAAGCAACATTTGGCTCTGTTGGAGCTTTTGGAGACAAAATGTGAAAAATCCCTGGCCCCACATCCAGTTCTGAGCGACCAAAATCCACAAGGCGTCCGACTGGGATCACTTTGATCAGCAACTGAAAATGAGGTGAATTTGGACAAAACCCCACACATTGCTCCCTGGAGCTGCCCTGCTTCAGGGGTGGTGAGCTCTACAAGGTGTTTCGGTGGCCTGGCAGCACGGTGTCCCCTGGCACACCCCTGGGGAGGGGACACAGCAGGGTCATGGTCACTGTGCTGGGACATCCCTTGGATGAGCCTTGGCCCTGCCTTGGCCTCCTCCAGACCTTGGGCAGAGCTCTCACTGTGTCCTCGGCCTCCTTCCCAACAATCCCTGCCCCGACTCCTCAGCAAGACAAGATTTCATCTGTCAGGGGCTCAAAAGACCCCCTTGATCTCAGAGGGTGGCTCTGGAGCAAGAATTTAATGCTGCAGCCTTTGCTGGGCAGCCACATTCCCACCTCACTCCTGTCCACCATGGAGCTGAACATCGTCCCCCTTCCTGAGACATTCCCTCTTTGGCCTTCCCCACGTGTGCACTCAGCGCCGTTGGTAAAGCAAATACAATTTTATTAAATTTTGTGCATGAGTTGGATCATAAAAGAAAAGGGATTGTGGGCATGTTGTAGCAGCTTTATGAAGGGAGGTGTCCCTGCATTGCCGAGATTCACTCTGACTCGGGGCCTTCAGGATTGGGAATTAATATTTTTTTTATAAATGCCGTGCTGATATTGTGCTCCCACCTCTGCAGATCCATAATTACAACTCGGTTTTTCATTACAAACTAGAGACATAAATATTTCTGTGGTCTTTGATGGAATTTAACTTCTGCGGCAAATAATATCTGCACATGTGTTTCCTATCTTGTTCTTTCCCCTGTAATACCAGGCATGCTACAGCCAGTAAAATATTATTATGAAAGTCCCTTTGCTGCAAGCCTTGACCAAAAAATCCGTGGCTCTCTATCAAAAGTGTTCCTGAGGGTTGCTGGGATCCAGCAGAGCTCTGATGGGAAAGGCCACGGCAGGAGCAGCTCTGTCCTTCCTGGTCACAACTTCAGGGGGTGTCCCATGCAGGAGATCCTTTACTCTGCACCACAGACCCCCACATCTCCTTTTCCTCCCAGTTTTAGGGGAGGCCAGGGGTGATTTTGGGAGGCTGTGAGCCCCCAGCCCCCTTGGAGAGCGAGGCTGAGCATCCCTGTGCTCTGCAGCCTGGCAGGGCCCACACACCAGTCTGTGTGACCTGGAGGACAAGCAGGCCTTGACATTTCAAATTGAATTAGACTGGTATTTAAAACAGAGATAAACTGACATTTAGAAGAGTCCAGTGTTCTGTTGTTTCAATTGGCTTTTTTTGGCTTTTTTTTTCCCTTTTCTTTCTTCGTTTTTCATGGCTCAGGGCTCCGCCACACTGGAAGTGGCTCGCTGGGGTTGTGCTGCTGGATCGTGACCTGCAGGGACCCCGGGGCTGAGGTCTCACTCTTGTTCCTCCAGCCCTACAAGCAAAAAGAAGCCTCCTGGCTGGCCCCAGTGGGATGCAGTGTTGTCCTCACCCGTTAATGTGGCAAAATGCAACACCAAAATCAGCTTGTGATCGTTCCCCAGCAGTCGGGAGCGGCGCCAGCTGCTCAAATTGCATTAAAATGTTGGTCAACAGTGCTAAAAGGCAGCATTGTAGATTAATAATATCGAGAGAAGCCTAAAAACCTCATCTCATTTTCGGAGCCCTGCACTTGGTTTTCTTCTCTCACTCTCTGCTGGAACAGCCAAGAACTGGTTTGGTTCCTTCTGTGCCTCAGTGAGCCCCGAGAAATGAGCTCGTCCAGCTCCCACTCACCAGGGCAAATCCCACCGGGGGACGTTTATTTGTTTTTAAAAAGTCCTATCAGGATCTGGATCTGCTTCTGCAATTGTCTTCAGTGCTAAATACAAGTTTAGGGGCTGCTCATGGCTGCAAACACCAGCGCTGGGAGAGGGCTGAGAGAATGGCATTCCTTTCAAGTCACATTTGCACAAAGCACAAAAAAACGCGAGGAAAAATAATCTTTAAATAAGTTACCAATTGTGAACTTTATAACGGTGCCAGCCATTAACAATAGACCCTCTTGGGGTGGGTTTTTCTCCCTTCTCATAACATTTTTTTCTTTCTGCAAGGTCATTTCAGGTCCTCAGCCTGGAGAATTATTTGCTCCACCAGCCATTGTGGACAGGCCTGTCTTCAGCCTCTCACCTCGGAGGGAGAACCCCGATCACGCCGTGGGATCCTTCCTCAACCTCTGCCAACAAAAACTGGCTTTATTTTGCCCAGAACAAGGATGCCAAGGGGTGTCTCCACCAGGCTCTGGCACCTCTTGGGCTCTGCCGCGTGCCCGTGGCCCTGGAGCCGGCGGGAAGGATGGGATTCTGCCGTGGGGGTGAAGCCCTGGCTGGGCTTTTCCAGCATTCCCATTGTTGCACAGCTGAATCCAATCACTGCTATTTGTTTTTCAAACCAGGGCCCAGCTCCCTGTTGCTGGATGATGTTTTCGTCCGCTGACATTTAAAAGGGTTATTTCAAAACAAGCTGAGAAGGTTTCTAGAGTGCCTCTATTTTTAAGGGTTTATCGAAATCAGCTTTTAATTATCTGTTTGGAAATAATTGTTAGTAAACAGCTCCGTGCCTGCTTGGAAGGAGCTCACCAGACCTGTAAAAACCAGCTAAAAACGGCACATTTGGGGAAAGGGGATGATTTTTCCAAAGCCACAGAGTGATCAGATAATGCTCAAGCCCAAGTGCTGCCTCCCAGACAACTGTGGTTGTGATTAACCATTTCCTTCAGCTCCTGGATCACTGTTCCACTCAAGAATGAAGGTAGAGGAAAGTTATTTAACAAAGAAAGAGCCTCTTCCTTGGAAAACCCACAGCTGGACTCTCCTGCCCGGGGGGAGCTCCCAGCAGGAGCAGATTTCAGGATTTTCTGAGCATCCTGTTGTGACCGAGGGTCATTCTGGGGGATGCATTTTATGAAGGTTGGGAAATTGGTTTTGCTTGATTATGGTTAGGAGTCTCTTCAAATGATCTGCCAGGACTTCAGGATGTCGAGGAAGAAAAGGGAGAAGAAATTAAGGCCTTCAGAAGACAGTTTTGACCTGCTGAGCTGTTGTGTCTCCTGATCCCGCCACAAAGAGCTACCAGATGTCCCTGTCTCATTTCCAGGAGTGTTTCAATAATTTACATTCCCAGGAAAACGAGAAGCCCAAAAAACCAAGGCTGACTCATGTCTGCTGTGGCCACGGGCTTTGCCCACTGGCCATCACCACACGCAGCCCCACAACAACCAATTACTCATAATTAATTATCAGCAAATTGTCAGAGTGGAATTTAGGCCTCATGTCTGCAACGAGAGCTCACAATTAATTTAATTCACCCCCAGCCTAACCCAGTTTTTACTCTGGAGCTTTGCTCACTCAAAGACAGCAATCCCTCTGCTTGGATCTGAAGGAAAGATTACCAAAATCATCTGAGGAGCAAGGGAACCTGCAGGAATCGCTTTCCAGGGAAGCATCAATCCCCACGCCAGCAGCAGGGCCTGGGTGGTGTGGGGACATTTGTTCTCCCACGAATAAGGAGGTTCTGGAGCAGTTGTGACCTCTGAGGAGGTGAGGTGTCACGGAATCATAAAGCCATGGAATGGTTTGGGTTGGAAGGGACCATCTCACTCCAGCCCCTGCCCCGGGCAGGGTCGCCACGGAGCCCCCCTTGCTGCAGCACATCCAGCTCGTAAAGCTTTTGGCATTTTTTAATGATCTGCCAGAATTTGGCTCTCTCGGTATAAAGGACACATTCCAAACTCAGATGACTGTTTAAATCCCACCTGACACAGCCAAGCTAATCAATTTACCTTATCAAGCTCCAACGTCTAATTAGAGCTCTCCTGACACGGCTCCCAAGCTGGGCTCAGCTCGTCCTGGAGGCACTGCAGCCCTTTTATTACTTTCTACAACTTAATCACTGTGCTTTAAAGACATTTGCTCTGAATTGCTCAAAGGTTAGCCCCCTCTGTCAATTTAAGTCAATATCCTCTTCTTTTCAAAATTAATTGCTATTAATTAATCACCATCTGAAGGAGTTTATTGGTATTGATTGGGTCCCTTTTGTGTGTTTCTGTGAGATCTCTCATTGGTCCTCCTGGCTGGGTTTGTTTTCCACCCAGGCCACGGAGCCCCTTTGGGTGAGGGTGGGTTGGCTCCACACAAACATCCCAATGTCCAGGATAATCCTTCTGCTGAAGGATATCCATGCTGTAGGTGCCTCTGGATTTCGTGGGATTCTCTGTTCTCCCTGAGTCACTTAAAATACCACAGCCCTTCTTCCAAACCTATTCTCAGCCTTTTGAAAACGTGGCTTGGCTTTGGGTTCCCAGCACCCATTTTCCTGTGTCCACGGGATTGAGGAGCTGTCCCAGCACCCACATCTCAGTGCTGTGACCTTTGGGCACAGATTTGGGAACATTTAATCAGGACAAGACCACACATTTCTTCCCCTGCTTCACCTGCAGCGGGAAGGAGAAGACCTCACCATAAAATCTCCATGCAAGGCTGTCCTTCCTGCTGCTCTGAGGTGCTGGCAGGAGGGTGAGGATGGAAAAGCATTAATTTGCTTTCAAGTTTTGCACCATTATTGGCGTTTTCTCTCCGGCCTTTTTTCCCGGTGTAATCAAATAGCAGCAATCAATACATTAAAAGTCAGTTTTCCTTGGAAGCCTCTCCTGGCAACACGGAGTGACCAGTGCAGCACCATCTTCCCAGTCAATCATTCAACTGGAGTTTGGGGGGGTTAAAAAGACCCCAGGTCGTGTTGGGACCTTGCAGGGCTGAGCAGAGTGGAAAAATGCAGCAGGAATGAGGATGGTGGTGGGAAGAGGTTTCAAACTGAAGGAGAACCTGCACAATAAAGTGTTTTTCACAGAATGAGGAGCCTTTTAAACCCAGCCTAACCTTGGGATCAGTTTTATTCCAACAGACCTGCCAGCAGCAGGGACTGGGAGCCTTCTGACCTCCCCTCCTGGCCTTGGGACACCCTCAGGATGATTCCCACCTGAGAGGAGAACCAGCCACACTCCTCAGCCAGCCAGCAGGGCCCACCTCAGGTCCTTCCCTGAGGACGAGCAGATTCCTAAAGCAGAGCTTCCCCCCTGCTTCCCTGGGAAAACCCCGCTGCCTTTTCCAGCTGGCGGACGGGTGCTCGTGGTCCCTGCGGTCGGGGACACCGCGGGCCCAGGGCACTGTCACCGTCACTCCGTGTCTGATCCAGGACTCCAGGAGACACGTTCCAGGCTTGTGAGCGCTGTCATTTGTCAGCCTCTGAAAAAGACAGAATTCCTCCTCTCCAAAGCTTCCCCAGCTCCCCGGGGATGTCGTCAGCGGCTTTCACCGCCTTGAAAAAAAACGTCGTTTTTCTTTTTAAAGAGTACTACAATTATTATCACCAGGCCTCGGGGCACTTCACCCCAAATCACACAACGCTATTTCGGGTCTCTCTTTTACCACAAACGTTCAAAACCAGCTGCTTAAATCCGGTTTTCAAAAGTGAATTGGGCATTTAGCAGCCCCAGAGCCTCCTGGTGTCCCTGAGATGCTGTGGCAGCTTCCAGCCAGCCAGGAGCACCCAGAGGCTCCATCCCGAGGCCAGGGACCACGTCAGGAGTGCCTTTCTGGGATCCTTCAGGGTGAGATGGGCTTGCTGGAACTTCTCTCCTTGCCTCACTCTTCAGGATGGCCAGGTGTGAGGATCCAGCTGTGCAGCGCTGGCTCAGGCAGGGTCGTGCTCACTGGTCCCACAGAAAATACAGATTACATTTTGTATTTAAGGCTTTTGGGATTAATCCTTGCTGAATTTGAGGGGCCAATTACTCCTGGGACAGGGCCTAGAGGAGTTTTACCCTCTGCAGCCTCTCCTGACCGTGTTTATGGGTGAGTTTCCCTGAGCACCTCCAAGACCAAAAGCTTTTTTTTTTTCTCTCCACGAGACAGATGGAGCTGTTCTTTCCAAGAGTGAGCAATATTTAACCTTAAGCACTTTCAAATCCGGCCTCAGGAATATTGAGATGAAAGGCTCGTGGCACTAAGCTCCTTTCAAATGGATATTGCAGCAGAGCTGCCTGGACATTTGTCTGGCTGAACCTGAGCAGTGTTTAACATGCTGCCGGTGTGCCCGCGCTCCTGGAGGAGCCCCGACAAGAATAAATACTCGTCTTTCAGATTTAATTTCCAGCGGCGGCTCCGCTCTCGCTATTGTGTTTCTTCTGAGCAGCCTTTATTGGACTTGAAGTTTCCGGAGAGTGGCAGGGAGGGTGTGGTGAGACGGCTTCACCCTCTCCCTGCCAGGGGTGAGTCCAGCTCCTGTGGCTGGGGCTGGGACAGGGGACGACGGCCCTGGTGGCTCGGCAGCACTGTGACACTGGTCACCAGCAAGGTGGGGCGATGCCCACGTGGTTTGGGTGGAAAGGGACCCTAAAAATCATCTCATCCCACCCCTGCCACTGTCCCAGGCTGCTCCAAGCCCTGTCCAGCCTGGCCTTGGACACTGCCAGGGATGCAGGGGCACCCTGTGCCAGGGTCTCCCCACCCTCCCAGCCAGGAATTCCTTCCCAATATCCAATTTAAATTGACGCTCTTTCAGTTTAAACCCATGAGTTGTAGTTATTGAAATGAGGATATTCCATCAATGGAATTACGGAGTGGTCTGAGTTGGAGAATAACAGGTGAAGAGAATGAAACGGGAACTAAAAACACATTTTCAAGAGCTTTTAGGTTTTCTCTTGGCCTGTCGATCGGATTCTTTCCACACAAATCCTCATCTCAAAGTTGTGCACTGTGGGGGAAGGGAGCGACTCTCTCCTCACCACACAAAACACGGGCACTTCTCAGGCTTTTTTAGGCTCTTGTGTCTCCTCTGAGTTTCCCAGGGAGCCCCTTTTGGCTTTGTCCTCTGCAGTGGCCCCATGGCCCGGCCACGATCTGTATTTGTCTTGATCAGGATATTAAACCCCAGTCGTGCACAAAGCACCGAGGTCCCAGTGCACCACTGTTGAACTAAGAAATCATTATCATCAGCCAGAGGAGAAGGATGGATGATGGATAATGGGTCTCTCCCTGCCCAGCGATCATTACGCTCCTGCCGATGAGGCAGCAACTGTCTTAAGTCCCATTAGTGGATGATGGGCTGTCTGGAAGAGGATCCTCATTCCTGGGCAGGCAGCTCACCGCCTTAACCCCGCCGTGGAGGGACCGTCCCCTCCCAGCCCAGCCCCCAGCGCGCGGGTGAGGTGAAACGGCATCTCCCCGAGGGCAGAAAAACGCAGAAAGTGCAGCTGAAAGGCAAAATGCACCTTCCTGGAGGGTTTGCTGGGTGAAAAAACACACTCAGGGGAATATCAATGCCAGTCTGAGGGAGTTTGAGAGTTTATAACTGAGAGGGGTCTGCTAGTGTCTTTTATGTCTGCACAGCTCGGCAAGGGTTAAACTCTCCCCGTGTCCGTGGCTGGAGCATCACCAGGCTGGGGCTGGGGCTGCAGGGAGCAGAGACAGCACTGTCACCCCCAGGGATGATCAGACACCCGGGTTACAGCCAGGCTGGGGCTGCAGGGAGCAGAGACAGCACTGTCACCCCCAGGGGTGATCAGACACCCGGGTTACAGCCAGGCTGGGGGGTGGGCAGTAAAATTCTGGGGGGTGGGCAGTGAAATTCTGGGGGTTGGGCAGTGAAACTTCTCCAGCTGTGAAGGGGAGGGGTTGTGGGAGCCACCCCTGAGATGACGTGGGAGACACCTCCAAACTGATGTGGGAGCCAGGCCCAAAGTTAGGAAGGAACCACCCCTGAGGTGATGTGGGACCCACCCCAAAAGTGATGTGGGAACCACCCCCAAAGTGATGTGGGAACCATCCCCAAAGTGATATGGGAACCACCGCTGAGATGTCATGGGAACTATCCCCAAACTGACGTAAGAACTATCCCCAAAGTGATGAGGGAGCCACCCCCAGGGTGATGCGGGAGCCACCCCCAGGATGGAGCCAGGGGAGCTGAGGATGCTGCCAGGGGTGGGGGAACAGCTCTGGGCTGTCTGGGTGACCCTGTGGGCCCCTGGCATCCATTGCCAGCGTTGGCTGGGAAATGCCATGGGAGGGGCCGGGTGTCTCCCGACCCTGCAGGCTCAGAGATGGTTTCCTGTCACAGCCAGTTCTGTTCTCAGGGAATGCTCTCCCGTTGCTCTGTGATCCCTGAGTGCGGCAGCTCTGCAAGGTGTGGGAGGGATCTGTTAATCCCAGAATGGTTTGGGTGGGAAGGGGCTTTAAAAATCATCTCCTTTCATCCCCTGCCATGGCAGGGACACCTTCCACTGTCCCAGGCTGCTCCAAGCCCCATTCAGTCCGGCCTTGGACACTTCCAGGGATCCAGGGACAGCTACAACTTCTCTGGGCACCCTCCCCGGGCCTCCCCACCCTCACAGGGAACAATTCCTTTCTATTCACAGAATCAGAGAATCACAGAGTAACCTGAGTTTGAAGGGACCCACAAACATCATCAAATCCAGCTCCTGGTGGCCCAGCTCCAGTTGGGACCTTCCACCACAAAGGGTATCTAATCCAACATCTGATCTAAACCTCTCTCAGTGCCATGCCCCACCTCTCTCTAAAAGCGTTTGCGGGTCTCAGTAATTTTAAGTAAACTTTGAGAAATTGAATTTTAAGTCATATCTAAATCAGATCCGTCCCTGGCCTGTGACCTGGGCACAGGGTAATGAACAGAGGTAACTGCCGGGTGTCCCCGGGGAGCAGCTCTTCCCTTGGCAGCTTTGCTCTCAATTACACAGCCCCGACTGCTGTGATTCATCCTGACGTGATCCCCTGGTGATGAGAGCCCAGCACAGGATCCTGTGTTTAGCTGGAAATACATTTAAAAATGCATTCTGGAGCATTTTCTTTAAATTATTTAAAGAACAGTAATTCACCTTTTAAACTCACCAAGATGTAAAGCACTTTATGGACTATCTTTCAAATCGTTTTAAAAATCTTCAGATCCCCCTCCTGGTGCTCTCATAACTATTTAGTAAAACAATAATAAAACCAAAACCGATACAAATGTTGCCTGTTGTTTAGAGAAGTAAATATCCTTGGTAAGTCTTAGCAAAGCACTTACAACAGAGTGGTTTGGATGCAGTCCAGACTGTTCAATAGTTAATATATTATTCATATTAATAAAATAATGTTTGGAAAGGCACCAAGAGTCATAAGCCGTGCAGCCAGACCTGGGGTTTAGCAGTTAGTTGACAATTAGTTACCAGCTGAGGGTTTCCCGTGTTTCTCTGAGTTCTGCTGGGGCGTGAAGAGGATTTCAAGCCACGTCCCTGTCACAGCCGTCATTTATTCAGCATTCCTTGTGTCCCAACCAAGCTTCTCCTGGTCGCTGGGGCTGGGCTTTCACCCAGGGGGCTCCGTCCGTTGTAAAATCAATGTCCCAGTGGGACAAAAAGTTCGCCGAAGTTCCTGGGTGCCCCGGCTGGGGACCCCTGCGTGCCCCTGGCCCCGGCCAGAGCCCTCGCAGCAGCTCGGAGGGGGCTGAACCCTCCTGCCGGAGCCACGGAAAACAAACGAGCCATTTGTAACCCTTAATTTAAACAGCTCCCGAAGTAATAGTATAAATAGTATAATGCAATTGTAATGGCTGATGAATTATGCATGCTGCCTCTTTCCCTGTTTGAATATGCATGAGGCAGGAAATCGCCGAGCGGCACAATATTGCTGCTTTAGTGCTTACTTAGAGCCCTGCCCGGGGCTCTGGGGACAGCCAGCCCAGGGCTGCAGCTCCCCTGTCTCCTGCTCGGCACAGGGATGCTCCAAACCTGCTGAGAAAGGGCTTCTGGATGGGACAAACGCAGCAGCAAACCCTGCACTTCCAGCTTTGGGCGAGAGAGTGTAAATATCAGAGCCAGCTTGGTACAGTCTAGCTTAAAAATCAGGAATATCAAACTAGTTCTAGGGGCTGAAGCAAAGAAATTAATTTCAGTGGCAGGAATAAAGTGGATCTAATTAGAAGTCCCTCTGCAGTGCCTCATTAGTGTGGTTGGTAAGTAAATGAAATTTCAGCAGTAGTGAGTTAGACTATTTGTCTTGGGGTATTTTTAGGATTCACAAAATGCCAACAAACCGGGTTTTCCTCGCAGAAAATTCCCTTCATCAGATGTCTGGGGGCCTTTTTCACAGAGCGTGGCACAGCCACTTCATTTACATTCCTCGGGCACTTGCCTCTCTCTCTCCGCAGCTCATTCATAAAATGAAACAAATCAAAGGGATTTTTGGAGACAAATGGATTTTAGCTGTCTCATCGCCTGCCTGTAACTCCACAGAGCAACGTGCTGCTGGCGAATCCGAACACTTCGGAAACTTCATCCTTTTCCCTCCCGTAAATAAAAGACACTTTTTCTCCTCCTGTGGGTGCCAGCACCCTCCCGCACAGACCCCCCCAGGTCGCAGGGTAATTTTATTACAGGCCCCTGCAAGGAGCAGTCATTTGTCAGTCTTATTCAGCTGGAGGCAGCTGTTGGTAACCTGCAGTCCCGGATTGTCAGTCAGCAGCGATTTCCCTTGACTTTCCGTGCCTAGAAAGTCAGACCCCGTGGTAATTTAATGAGCGGGACATCAAAATTCTGCTCATACCCACCCAGCAGTGGTCCTGGCAGATCATTTAGCGAGGAGCCCTCCTTCCAGGACACAGCCCTCCCACGGAAAGTGCAAAGTTATCCCATTAATTACGTCCTCAACACATCAGAGCCCCCAAACCCCAGCAATTCCCAAGGTTGGGATTTTTGGGATTTGCCGACACCTCCGATGCCGTTGTTATTACAACACCCCGAGGTCTGGACTTCGGGAATTTAATCAAATCAATGGAGTTGCTGTTCTGGAGAGGTGGCCAAGGGACACGTGCCCTGACCTGGAGCTCGTCTGAAGAGCTCTGCTCCTTGCTGAGGGGAAGTGAGAGATCCCAGGAGCTGTGTGTGCTGTTTGGAGCTTTCCAGGATTTGTTTGTTATGCAAAAAGAGGGGGGTTTTTTTTGCATGAAAGGTGAGACTGCTGCCAGGGAAAGGTACAGGTTGCATCTGTGTGAAGGCATTTGGGTGCTTTCTGCCTGGTCCTTCCATCCATAGGAGCTCACAGCCTCCCCTGACACCTGGAACGACAAGAACTGGGAACAGCAGGGGAAAAACTTCCCCAAAACCTCCCTTTGTAGGACTGGGATAAAAGCCTGCAGGAGTTTTTGCCCCCTTTGCAACCTGAATTTCTCTGTTTAACAACAATCCCTGTGATGCTGGCAAAACGTTTGGGTTGGGATTTTGACGTTCAGCTTCCACCTCCAAAAATGCTGGGATTAAACACAATTTTTATGCCAGACTGAAGTGTTCAGGGCCAGGTTGGACAGGGCTTGGAGCAACCTGGGGTAGTGGAAGGTGTTCCTGCTCATGGCACAGGGGTGGAATGTAAAGAACTTTAAGTGCCTCCCAAACCAAACCATTCTGTGATTTTAAACCTGATTTTAACACAAGAGCAGCCTTAAAGAGATGGCCCAAAATTAGGGCCTAGCCAGTGCAATCAGTTCGAACAAGAACATCAATTTGAACTGGGCTTTTAAAGCTTTATTAGACTGCAGAGGTTTGAACATCTAAATTAGTATAAAGTTCTCAATAGATTTTCAGCCAATGGCTGTGATTAACATCTTTATTAAAAATTTTTACGTAGATTAAATTCAGACACTTCCATTCTGTTCTACAGTGTGACTGCCTAGAAATTGGGCCACACAGGATGATTCATAAAGTTTAGATACCAGAATAACATCCTCAGGCAAGAATAATTTGATTTTCCCCCTCCCCTCAAACATGTTGCCATAGATTTCCCTAAATGTTTTACAAACAGTTATTAAAAGCACATTGAGAATCTGAATTCCCTGTGGGCAAAATGTTTTTGTACTTAACTTTCGTTTAATTCGAGAGAAAAATCCCATCTGGTTGGAGTTGCAGCAAAACATGGGAAAATCTTTATCCAGCTATCACAACAACGTGGATGTGAACCCAAAGATTGCTCGTGGCCACCTTCCCTCACCCCATTCCCCCCGGGGCTGGGTAGGGGCAGGTTTGGCTCTGGGAACCTCGTCTGGGACCAGGACAAGGCAAAGTTTTGGGGGCTCAGACATTTCCCCCTTCCCAAGGTGGGTTTTGGTGGATTTCTGGAGCACCCTGGGCCCGTCACACCCTGGCTCATCCTCACAGTGGTGGCCCTGACTGGACAACTTGAATCATGGAGTCACTGTGGAATGGTTTGGATTGGAAAGACCTACAGCTCATTCCATGAGCAGGGACACCTTCCCCACGCCGGGTTGCTCAGGGTGGTGTTAAACAACAATTAGGTGCTGTGGGGCTAAACCTTCAAAATGTTCTTCCTTACAGCAACCATCAGAGAGATCAAAACCACTCCAGCATTAATTTATTGAGATTCAAAATACTCATTTATCGGCTTGTGCTTTTAAATCGCTCCTAACTGTGCAAATAGATGGGAATTAAAAATAAAATAAAATAAATTAATTTAAAACAAAACAAAACAAAACCCACCAACACCCACCACCCCCTTTCAAACCTCCCTTCCCTTAACAGCCCCGTAAATTTTCAATGTCATATTCCTGTGCACGGCTGCCCTTAATCTGACAGTGTCACAGGGATCTATCTTCATTTTCTCACTCTTTTCATAATCTAATCCTCAGCTCTAACATGCAATTAGTGCCCTCCTCGCCCCTCGCATACCAAGCAGGCTGATTGCTACAGCCCTCCCTGTGCAATCCATTTAGCCCCGCGCCTCATAATGAATATGTACATTCGGAGGACCTCGCCGAGGAGGGTCACAGGCAATCAACCTTGAATTCAATTATGCGAGTCAAGGTTAATGACTCGGCGCAGTGGTCAGAGGCAGCGAGGCTCCCGCAGATTAAATCAGGCTGTCACAGCTGCCAGGGCCGCGTGCCGGCAGCGCGACAGCGAGGGGACAAGGTGGTGGCACTGCCAGCCCCCCCATCGCCCGGCTGCCCCCCGGCCCTAATGGGACCGGGCAGCAGCAGCAGCAGCAGGGCACGGCTGGGTGCGGGCACGGGGTGTCTGTGCCCTGCTGGTGCTGCCATCACCAGAGCAAGGGGCATTCCCCGAGGGGTTTTATCCCGCAGGAGAAACCCCAAACTCCAGCTCTGTCCCATCCCCTGCGGGAAGCCCGGAATGACGCCCTGGGTTAGGCTGGAGGATCCACAGGGGGTCAGCTGCTCCCGCTGCCCTGCTGATCCCAGAGCTCACGTCACAGGATTGTGCCCGGACAGCGACAGCCAGCCCAGCCACACGGGTGGCTCGGGGGCACTGTGCCCTCCCCAGCCATCCCAGCATCATCTGCAGGGTGCCACCAGCGTCCCCAGCCCTGCCAGCACGGGCTGCTCCGAGCCCAGTCCTCACCCTCATCACCCCAAGGACAGATAATGTTGTTTCAGGACAACTTCCCAGCAGATATTTAAATGGGACCCATTTCTTTTGTTTTGTCTCTCAGGGACACAATTTTCTGGTTTGCTCCAGGACTGATGATGCCGTGAAAGAGCCTAGAATAAACTGGAGCTGGGGCTTTGGGGAAGAACTGCAAAGACTTTATGATGAATTTCCATAGCCACGAGGGATCAGTGGCACCCCTGGCTCTGGGGTGTCCCAGCTCAGGAAAAAGGTGTTTTGTGCAAAGTGTTCACCCCAAACAGGACCAGAATCCACAGCCCTGCCTCCCCCTGCCCATCCAAGGCTTCCCACAGGGCTGCACACTGAGGAGGGAGTTATTTAGTAGTGCAGACAAATTAAAAACATAAATAACCTTCGACTGTCGGAATCTTTTCAATAAAAACAAATTATGGGGTTTATGTATGTAAAGCAGTTTCGCTTGGTGTGAAGAATCTTTTGCAGGTGATTTATGCTGTTATTAAATATGGGGCAATTTTTAGAACCAAATCACTGCTGTCATTTGGGGAGCATTACATTGTATTTAACACAAATTCCTAATGAATGTCTTTCTCAAAATGATCTTCCAATGCTTAGATTTTAAAAGAGAAACCTCTTTCTTTAAAAAAGATGATTTTGTTTATCTTGTCTTTTCCTTCCTTTCCACTGGGAGAAAAAATCAGAGAGGGCACATAAACAGGTTCAATTCCCATAACTGGGCTGGGCAGAGATGCAGCCTGAGATCTGGCAGAGAATTTTAATATATCCAAATTCTTCATCCCTCACTTTGAAACGTTTCCCATGCTCAGATGGGCATCATGGCCTTCCAGCAGGTGCCCATCACTGTCCCCACTGCCCAGTGTCAGCAAGGATGTGCCTCAGGAGATGGAGTCTTGGAATATCCTCACAAATTCCTTGGTAAAAGCTGAGGGATCTTCTGGGTTTATTTTATTTTTCTCAGTGTCTTTACGACCAAGGTGTTCAGGACTCAGATGTGCAGGGCTGGGCAGCACAGCCATCCCAGAACAACCCTGGGAAACTGGTCCTGGGGAAAAGGGCATCTTGGTTTTTATATTTGCATTTAGAAGTCCCAGCTTTCATTTCTGCCCAGCAATGCAATGTCAGGGGAGAGGGGAGAGCCCCCTGAGTGGGGTCAGAGCCAAACCAGCTCTGTTGAAAAGATTCCATCCCTTCCTCCATGCCCTGATGGCAGAGACCACCATGGACCCAGTGCTGGGCTCCCCACCATGATAGAACACTTTTAATTGTATTTAATTGGTCATTAATGCAGGAGTCACGAATTGCTCCCCTCAAAGAGTGATAAAATGGGAGGATAAAATACAGGTAGACAGGTTTAAATCCCTTCCTGCTATTTAGAAACTGGATAAAGTTTCTGGAGATCTGTTCAGCTCATCCATCAGCAATTAAACATCCAGAAATCAGCTCTCCTGGGCAAGAGGAATGAGTCTGTGAGTGCTTTAGTTCAGTCCTAGAAATCTGGGACACAATTAAACTTCAGAAAAAAATATTTGAGTGAGACTCCGTGGTCTGTGCCCAGGCTGAGGGGTCAGGAAATCAGGAACTTTGGGAAATCCTGGGGATTGTTCCCAAACCGGAGCAGTTCCTGCAAGTGGTGGTGGAAAGTTTGGAGTAAAGATGAAACAGGAGAAAAGCAGGGAAGTGCCGTGGCTGCTGCTGGTGGAGAGGTGACAGAAGGCATTAAGGGAAGGCTTTGTTGGTGTCCAATGTCATTTGTCTGACACACGGATTCCTTCACAGCCCTCTCTGGTGTTCCACGATTTGCATGAGTCGGTTTGGGGTGTGGGGAGCCTCTAATGAGGATTCATAAATCCCCCGCTCCAGCATGACACCTCCCGTTATTTCAGCTCCTGAAATGCAATTTTGGCCAAAGCCATAACATCACATTAGGAGCAAACAGCAAATTGAGGCTTGTTCGGGAGGGGCAGGGTGACAGGAGCAAAATGAAAACTTCTGAAGGGCTGGCACAGAGCAGATCCGTGTGCTCAGGGAGCCATGGAAAATCACTGCCATGGCCAGGCTGAAACTGTGGGGAATCCACTCCTCCCAGGGTTTGGGATGTCCTAATCCTGGCCATTCTCAGAGACTGAGGAGTGGGATGTTTTTAGGATTATCTGATTAGAGTCATTTAAAATTACTTTAATTAGATTATTGGATACTACAACTCCAGAGGATGCTTCGGGAATGCATTAGGTGCCTAAACTGTTGAGATTTTAATTGGTCCATGAGTTTATTTATAAAATACAGGATCACATCTTCCAGGTTTTATTTCACTTTGCTCCAAGTACCTAAAAAGTCTTGCAGAGGCTGTCAGGATAAAGCAATGAGGTTGTTTTCCCCCATCTAATTGTGATACAAATGGTTGGCAGGGAAAGGGCTTAGAGGGGAAGTCTGGAAAACAATTTGGGACATAAGTGATACACTGGTGCGACTGGCACCAGTATCCTTACATTTCCAAAATAAATTGTTGTAGCAAAAAGTTGTAGCCCAATATATTCAGTTACAGCTGTGAGATCAGACATTTCAAACCAGTGTCATTAAACACATTTATATTAAATGATACTTTTGTATTAACTAAAGGCACCTCAAACCCAGACTTTCAGACACTTTTCTGGGAGCCTCCAAAATTTCCTCAATGAGCACTGAGAGTTAAATAAAGCTTTCCAAAGGATTTATCAGGTAAATGTTATGGATTGCTGTGATTTAATTTATGGGATTAGTTTGACTTTCAATTACCGGGCTTCACACTGAATCACTTTATATTTTGAGCTCTGTAAGTAGCACTCCTTACACTCGATCTTTCATTTGGGGAAGGATTATCAATAATTAGACACCATGGCCTTATTGATCAACTAATCAATAATCACATTAATCATCAGCAGCCTGAAAACAATTCACTCTTTGCATGAAAAGGAGTCGGTGCAATCAAATTACCATCCTGTGCCTCACCCCCTGCAGGTGGTACCTTTCTGAGAGCGGATTTCTGAACCTGCTGCTGCACACCCACAGAGGCCTTGCTCTTCTTTCGAGCTTCTTAATTAAGTTTGGGTCGTTGTTTCTCAATTTTCTGCTGTTGATTTGTCACTAACAATAACTTTTGGCCCAAAAATGTGTTGGGCAGGGAGAGAGCGTCTCCAAAGGTGCCAGTTTGTCCCCACATGGGCAGTACAGAAGGACTGCGGGGTGAACCCCAAGGCTGAGCTCTCATCTACATCCCCATCACCCCAAAGCTCAGCAGAGATGTGCGAGGCTGTCCCCCAAACCAGCTCATTCACATAAATGTCTCTCTCTGAGATTTTTTTTCTCTTTAATCACCCAAAATTTTTCCCAGACATTTCAAAGAATTATATATGCATGTTATCCAAGTTACACAGGGTTTCTTCAATCCAGAGTGGAACACCTGATTAAGTTTGTGCTTGCTATTCTTGGTCATAAAAAATCATTTATAGCCAAGCCTCTCCATCAATCAGGTGAGACTATTAAGAAAACAACAAACTGCCCAATAAATTATCTTAATCTGCTGTAAAACTGATCTTAGTAATTAATTTAGTCAATTATATTTAACCAGTTGGCAAGTGGCCTAAATAATGTAATCGCATTGGGTTTTTCACGGAATAAAACCTGAGAGAGCTGTAAAAATCATTCAGAGTAACATGGAACTGGAATTTTGTTTTGGAATGTGACACAGAGCTGTGGCTCAGGTGGGTGCAGGGCCTCAGGCACAGCCATAAATGTTTTTTTTCGTGGTAACTAGTGAGGGGAGAACGGTGTGAGGCCTCCTGAACTACATCCCCTTCCAGCTGTGTGGGATGGAGGTGGCTTTAGGGGGTCCCTGTCCATAGCTTGAGGAGATTCAGTTTGCTGTGAGACCCCTGGGATGGTCCCAAAGCTTTGGCCCCTGGGGTCACTGCTCAGCCCCCACAGCTGAGGGAGAACAGATGCAAATCCACCATTTTCGCGGGAGTTGGGCCTGCAGGCCTCAGCAAGTTTTGTTTGTCGAGACTCAAACCAGCAATTCCCGACCTGGTTCAGAGCAGGATTTGTGTGTTTTGTGTGTTCATTAATCCTCTGGATTTCCAGAGAAATCAGTGGAATGTGCACGTCCTGGTGGGAAGGGCCTGTTTGTTTCCTTCCTCCACACAGGCCCTTGCTCCCGGTATCAGGGCCTGCTTCTACACTTGGAAACACCAGCAGCTATTCCAAAGGGATTTTAATGGAGGCTTGATGGATAATTGAGGTGCAACCCACGTGCTGCAATTTAAGGAGTTAAATAAAGGCCGCGATGATGGTCAGGGAGGGAGAGTTTGCTACAGCAAACCCTAAAAATGACCATTGGTGGGGTGGACATTGGGGCTCCACCACTGGAACCACATTCCCAGTGCTCCCTTGAGCACCACCTGTGCCGCTGGCATGCACACAGGGAACTCCCAACATGGCTGTTCCTGCTCCTTGCCAGACACATTATCCTTGCTTTCCAATGATAAAATCATTTCTTAATCACATCTTCTCGTTCTTGGCATTAATGAGGGGGCTCGTTCCACACTCCCCTCTCCACAAAAAGCAATCAAAAACTTGGCAAAGGTTTGTTCCCCCATCATCACCCAAGCCTTGGACTGGGAATGACTGGAGCCTTTGTGTTTAACCCCTGTGGATCCAGCCTCAGGCACAGGTGGGACATGGGGACAATGGGGGCTGCTCTGTGTGACATCACAGCATGTGCCACCATCGTGAGGGGCTCAAACTGCTGGCATGGAGTATTTTAACTTCGAGAAGGAAGAAGTTTTGTGCCATGAAGTGGCAACAGGGCTGCTCCTCACCCAGTGTGGTCCTGGGAATGCTGCCAGGGACACAGATCCTGTCCCCACAGGGGGACAGCAGGGAACAGTCAGTCCCCTCCCAGTGTAATTAGTATTAGTTACCTCAGCTGTTTATTAATAGTAGTTGCAGTAGCATAATACCCTCTAATGTGTACATCAATACCCATATCCATACTCAGATCCACACATCCCTGATTTCTTTGCTGGTGGCTTTGAACCAACCTGCCGTACCCTGGCAATTCCTTCTGCTTGGTACATGACATGGAATCATAGAATCATGAAGTCATGGAGTTGTTCATTTGGCAACATTCTCTAAGATCAGGGAGCCTGACCAGCCCCCAGCACTGCCGAGACCACCAGTGACCATGTCCCCAAGTGCCACACCCACACAGCTTTCAAATCCTTCCAGGGATGGAAATTCCACCACTGCTCTGGGCAGCTGTGCCAGGGCTGGACGGCCTTTTCCATGAAGAAATTTTCCCAGTATCCAACCTAAGTCTCCTCTGGTGTAACTTGAGGCTGTTTTCACTTGTTCTTCAGGAAAAGAGACCAACCCTCACCTGGTTGCCTCCTCCTGTCAGGGAGTTGTAGAGAGCCACAGGGTCCCTCCTGAGCTTCCTCTTCTCCAGGCTGAACCCCCCCAACTCCAGACCCTTCCCCAGCTCCGTTCCCTTCTCTGGACACTCCTGCAACATCCCACATCTCCAGGAGGCTCCCTGCCTCCATCCCACCCTTGGCAGGTCGGACTCTCAGCACGTGCCGGGGCTCACGGAGGAGCAAGAACCCCTCGACTCCGTGCCCAGGGTGACTCCTCCCTGCCAGCAGCGCCGTGCAATAAAGCCTGGCTTAAAAGCCCCATAAACCCAGCAATTGTAAGACACGGAATGATCTGAGGCAGGGCTGGAGCAGAGGCCTCCTGCCTTTGATGTTTATTGCCACAGGGGAGCAAATCAGAACAATGCCGGGCTCCGTGAGCCCTTCTTAGCGCTCGGAATTTCGCATTTGTTTCCAATTTTACCAGTTGCCATTGTGGGCTTTCCTTCTGCCATTGTCTAAGGGGTGGCGGTTGTAATTTCTCTTTTGTGCTCCGTAATTCGGAGCAGTCCGGGCCAGGCAGGAACATCTGCATGGAGGGCCCTGCCCTTCCGCACCAGGCCGTGTTGGAAGGTCACTCTCCTCATAAACTTCGTTATCGCTGTTGGTTTTATTCATTATATTTGACATATTAAGCTTCTGTATCTTGGCATAAAGGACACAATATTGCAGCATATTGGCAAGCTCATTTGCTTTTCACAGCCAGTGTTGTGTCCAAATAGCAGTCCCTGGGGAGCAACACGTGGATATAGACTGCAGGAAAATGAGCCTCAGCAGCAGGTGGCCTTTTGCAGCCTAATGAACACGGCAATCTGTTACCAGCACGGCGAGGCTTTTCACCAGACAATTAGGCAACTAAGCATGTAATTATTCAGGCCAACAAGAAGAGCCTCTTCTCTAATTTCATCTTTTCATTGCTGTTTACTCACCCACACTCCCCTCATTAATGAGAGATTTTCCAGTCTATGCTAATTGGTTTCAATAACATTCATTTCAGCTGAAAGGGAGCGATTCTGTTAATTGGGAATCGAAGGCGTCTTTTCATTTCGAGTGCGTCCTGCCATGGAAATCTGAACACTCTCAACAGGTTTGAGCTAATGAAATTAAGTTACACAGCCACTGGTGGTGTAATAGAAATAAAGTAATTTATTTTCACTGAAGCATGTGCTATAGGTCCTGAACAATTAATCCGGCTCGTTGGGGAGAGCCATCAGAAGAGGTGATTTGGAACAAACAAGGCAGCAGCTCCAGAGCTGCCGCTGCAATTCTCAGGGTGGTTTCACTGCTTGAGCTCTTCGGCACCACCCAAAATGTTTAATGGGAATGACAAGCATTTATGGAAACACTAATTCTTTAAGAGCTGTTTGGGAAATAAGGAACCAGAGCGCAGAGCTTGCCAGCCTGTTAACCGTGAGGGTGGGTCAAAGCACCATAAAATAAATAAATGGGTGGTTCCCAGCTCTGAAATTGGATCCCTCCACAGGGCACGTGGGGCTGAGAGGACTGGGGAGCTGTAATCCGATTTCACCAGCGTTCAGGACCTGGAAAGCAAGAGGGAACTGGAGCCCAAGAGTCAAATATGTTTGGGGTTTTTCATTAACCACAAATACGAGGAATTATTTCGAAGGAAAACTGAGATTCTCAATTAACAACGTAATTTCTGGTGTTCAGACTGTAAGGAAAACTTCAGCTACCTTGTTCCAGCTTTAGGCTTGGAACTGCTTGATTCTTAAGGTCCCTTCCAACTCAACTCAAAGTAGGATTCTGTGACTCTGCCACAGATAAACCTTAGAACATCAGCAGGGAGCACCAAGGCAGAGGAGGCAGCTTGGAGGTGTCTGGGCATCCTGGCCATGCCCAGGCTTTTCTTTGTGATGGAAACACATCAAAACAACCCAGAACAGTTTGGGTTGGAAGGGACCTTCAGGGTCATCCAACCTTCCATGGACCATCTTGCTCAGGGGTTGTTTGTCCTGGAGTGGATGATGTCAATTGCTGCGAGTCACCGCAGTGGCCATTAATTAATTAAAAATAAATTTGCAGGCTGAGAACTACAGTCTCCAAGCAATGGCAGGGCTAAAGGATGGATTTCTGTGCGGGAAAAATTGGGAAAACTTTGAAAACTTCAGTGCTTCAGTGTGGAGGAGACCAAAGCTGGAGCATGCCTGAATGCTCTCTAGAGCTGAACATGAGCCAAGGGCAGAGGGATAAGGAATTCTCTGCAAATCCAGATGTAATTATGTATTTTTCAACTAAGATACAGCATATATTTAAACTATCTTTTGGTCATCCAAAATACATATGCACAACTGAGTAAAAAGTACCCCAAACCATACATTTTCTTGACTTCATCAACTTTTAAGGGAGACTTTCAGCTTTTCCCACTTTTTTTTTTTCCCCTGGCATTACAGCAGCCTGATGAATTTAACACAAATGAAAGGCCAGTGAGCAACTTTTGTCTTTATCCAACCTGATGATGGGAGGTGTTGTTCCAAACCTTTGTGGGTAACCTGTCCTCTGTGCTGTTCCTCCAGCTGGAATATTTGCTTGGTGGGAGATGCCTTTTCCACCAGCAGGAAGAGGAGCCCCTGGTTTGTTGCAGTTGCCGCTCGTGTTTCATCTTGGGTTTATTTATAAGCATTTATGCCAGCGTGGGGGATGTAAATGCTAATGTCGGTTCTTTCAAAACCTGGCTTCCAAAATGCATAATAGGCAGGGCCTTATAAAATAATACTCTGCAGCCTGTTATGAGTATTTCAAAGAATTATTTCTTTATTTTGCGCAGAGCTCATCGGGCTGACGTTTGATTCATCGCCGCACAANCTAAGGTTACCCAATTTCATTCACCCATGGATAGTTGAGATCTACATAATCCCATCAGATCTTCCACTGCATTTCCAAGTGCTCTTGATGAATGGGGCCTTGCTCAGATGATGTGTCCATTTACATGTGATATATCTCACGAGTCCTGTCCTCAGGAATATTGCCGCTGATGAAATTTCCCATTATGTGCACACACAGAAAGCAGAGGTGCGTGGGTTTATTCTCAGCCTGAACAGGCCCCAGAATTAGGGGCCAAGGAGGGTATTTTGTGCTTGAATCTCACTTTTTCTGCCCAAATTGAGAGTATTGTGGCTGTACTACCAGACTGTGCTTTGGTGGCAGCTCTCTGCAGTGGTTACCATCTCCTGGTTGCCACCAGAAAGGCTCAGCCCCTCACTTCACTGAGCCAGAGCTCACCAGTGACACCCTCATCACCTCTGAATAGGAAATATCTCATGAAAAGTGAGCAGTTTTCCCAGCAGAAGTTGCAGACCCTGGGGGGTGGCCCAGGTTGGCCATCGTGGCTTTTAGTGGTGACAGGAAGCAGGGGACAACTGGTGGGGGAGATGCACCACAGACACCACAAGTCCTGAGCGGTGCCCCTCCTTCCCACCTCCTCAGGACATAAATTACAGATGAATTTAACAAATTACAGACACAACAGATGAATTTCTGCGTTAGAAACCACAGCCAAGCCATAGGTGCTCTTTAATCTGAATTTACATGAGCTCAACAGCAACTCTAGGCCCGGAGTTTTGGGAGACAAAGACTTTAACTCCACCAACCAGCCACGTCCAAATCCCTCTCCTTGTGCCTCTTTTCCTCAGAAACCCAACCCAAACCACATCACACAGGCTGGGGAGCACTAGAACTGTGGTCTTGGTGGGATTGGGGTGGGCTGGGAGGCGCTGGGGGCCTCCCCAGGAGCCAAACTGAAGTGTGGGTGCAGCTGGGCTGGTTATCCCAGGGGAGCATCCCTCGCTGCCCCAGTGCCCTGCCAGCCCTGCTTGGACACATTGGGACAGATCCTGTTTGCACAAAAAGGATGAAAATAAAAAAAAATTGGTGCAAGTGTGGTGAGGATTGACAGTCCCAGGTCCTTAATTCCCAGAGCAGACCTAGTCAGCAGCTGATCTCCAAAGCCAGAGGTGTTCATCCCAAATCTTCTCAGAGGTACGTTTGTAAGTGGAAGGAGGAAACCGTTCTTGAGGCAATCTGAGGCTGGAGCCTGTGCAGCCCTGCAAACCCACGCTGTATTTCATCCTTTAAAAGCTATCACTTTACTTAGCAAGCTGCTTACTACAATTATACAATGTTTTTCTTGGCCCCCAGCTACATTAAACATCCATTTTACAGCGTTTGCTGTACTCCCCTGAAAGCCTGGCTCCCGAGGAGGGGGTTGTAAAGGGTGATACTGTAAAAAAGGACACGGGTTCCTCATTAACTTTATAGTTTTACTGCCTTGTTTTGGGGCACCTTCCCTTCCTCCCCTCCTGTGGCTTGTGCACAGTTACTTTACCCAAGCGGATTTGGCTGGGAACTTTTTCCAACAGCATCCTCTGCTCTTGGCTGCAAAGCCCCTCCTAAAGTGGATTAGAAGCCCGTCCTAAAGAGGATCCAAAGCCCCTCCTAAAGTGGATCCACAGCCGCTCCTATCAAAGCCCCCAGGCTGAGCGCAGAATCACCGAATTTTGCAATCACAGAGCCATGGAGTGGTTTCCGTGGGAAGGGACCTCAAAGCCCATCCAGTCCCACTCCCTGCCACGGGCAGGAGCACCTTCCACTCGTCCAGGCTGCTCCAAGCCCCGTCCAAATCCTCTCCCAGGATTTCTCCCACGGCGGCTCCCCCGCTATCAGGAATAAGGCACCTCAGCAGCGGCGAGGGCAGAGCTCCCTCCAGAGCCGCCCGCCGCAGGATTTATGTTTCCCACACGTTCCCAGGCCAGCTGGACTTTTTTACACCCCTGCACATTATCGAGACAGGCAGAGCAGCCGATTAAATCATGTTTGAACGTGCATAAAACCTGTCCTCGTTCCTGCACAGCCTGGCCCAGGCACAGGCTCTGCCTGCTGCTAATTATAGCCGATAAAAACTGCCCGGCGCGGCGGAGCCCTCCCGGAGCAGACAACGTCTCGAGCTGTTGATTATTTAGCCCTATTATATATTGATAGCTTAGGATTTATTCCTGAGAGCGGAGCCCAATAGCTGGGGCTCGGCTGGCGCTGGGGAACGGGCTCCGGGGCCGTTAGCCCGGGGTAATCTATCAGCGGGAGGAGGAGGAGGAGGAGGAGAAGGAGGAGGAGGAGGAGGGTGCTCCAGCAATTAGGGAGCAGAAATCCCGGCGATGGGCTATCGGCAGCATAATAGAGATAATGGCTTTTACTGGCCAGGCCGGGCACGGGGCTGCTGGGGAAGCAGTGACATGAGATAAATAGAGAAATGCTCATTAAAAGCTGCTGCGAGCGCGGGCGTGAGGCACCACGGTGTCTGGATGGAGCAGATCCTCCCGATAGGGGCGGATGTTGCAGGGAAACCTAGATGGCTGCGAGTTTAAGGGCATACATTAAGCTGGTGTTTGTGACAGAATTAAGTTATTTCCAGCCCAAAGTGTTTCTCATTACAGCCCCCCCAATCTGCCCACGATACTATTTTTACCGCCTGCGCTGTGAGATCGCCTTTATTCCCTCAAGTTTTCTGCCCCAAAACGCCAGATCCTCCCCCAAAACTCCCCTCAGCACCAGCGCTGGCTGCCAAGATGGCCAAGGGCAGCTCAGACTTGTGGAAAGCTTCACCTGCAAGGGAACATCTTGTCACTGGGGTCAAATGTCCATCACCCACCAGGAGCACTGGTCAGCCAATATCAGGCAGCGATCTCAGCGCCCTGTGACAGGGACAGGAGCCAGGGAACGGCTGGAGCTGTGCCAGGGGAAGGTGAGGGTGGAGATCAGGGCAAGGTTCTTCCCCGGAGGGTGCTGACACTGCCGAGGTTCCCCAGGGAATGGGCACGGCCCCGTGGCTGCCAGGAGTTCCCAGGGATGCCCAGGGTGGGATTGTTGGGGGGTCTGTGCAGGGCCAAGGGCTGGGCTGGATGATCCTGGTGGATCCTCTCCAGCTCAGGAGATTCTGTGATTCTATTCCATGAACGGCCTGCAGGAGTGGTGACCACCCTCTACAGCCACTTCTCTGTATTTATGACAGTCTGGCTAAACAGTTCTGATCCATTAAGGGCTGGAACTAGGCTACAACTGCTGGACTCCATATAAATGCATGATCTGTTCACACAGGGAAGGCTGAGCCTGGAATGGGGAAGCGGATTTTGAGGGAAGCAGCTCTCCAGAATGACAATGTGCTTTACCTTCGTTAGTGTTTAACCCTTAAACGAAGACCCTGGGTACAATAATTAACAGGTGCATTATGAAGGTATCAGCTCACACCCAGGAATAAATGAATACTTTTACTACAAACCTCTAAAGATGAGCAGGCAGCAAAGTGTACAGGTTAATCAAATGTTCAATAATAAATTAACATACTGGTAATAAATTACCTCGTTTTGTCATCACCCAATTTATGAACAAGGTATCAGAGAAAAAAAAAATCATATTGGAGTTGTGCTGCCTGAATTAATGGGAGCTGGGCACTGGGCAAGCATCATTCCCTGGCAGACACCACACACATCCCATCCCTCTGCTCTGAAAGGAGGCAGCGAAAGGGTCCAGCTTGAAGGTTTTCTCCTTCTGAATATTTCAGTTTAGCTGAATATAAATAAATCAGGCCCTTCCAGACTCAGCAGGATCCTACCTCCTGCGATATTGCTCTGTCATCCTATTCCTGCCCAGCCTTCCTTCGCCATCAGCCCGGCTGCATCCTTTATTAGTTCTGTGCTCGCAACTGGCCCGGGAAGATCCGGTTACCGGAACACCCAACGGCAACTGGGAGCTTTCCCACTCACCAGTTTGGCCTCCCAGTGCCCAGGGAAGGCTGGGAGGGAGTGGGCCCATCCCAGCAGTGACATCCCCGTTCCCAGCATCAGCCCTGCTCCCGCTCCCCGCACCCGCGATGGGATCAGATCCAAAGGGAGCCCTGGCAGCAGGGGTGGACGTGTCCAGGGAGCAGGGACTGTGTCCCTGGGGAAGGGATTCCACCCCCTGGTGTTGCTGTTCATGACATGAAAGAACGATACTCACTCACATCAGGTTGAAGTGAGGAGGGAAAGAAGGGAAGTTTATTATGATTTGGGGTTTAAATAGGATTTGGAATTTGATCAAGGATTGGCGGACGAGAGGACCACCTCTCTGACCCCAGTGGTCAACTCAGAAGTCTATCACTTTGTTCTTTCCTCTAGAAAGAATGTTGTTTACAAAAACATTAGTATTTGTTTATGTTTAAATCGTGAGAAAGCTCCAGTAGAACTAGAAACAATCAGAAGGCCGAAGAATCAGGGCAACACCCTGGCATGTGCAAAATCCCACTCTGCCCAAGCAGGTTGGGGGATTTGGGGATTGTCTCTCCTCTGCTCTCTGACTTGGAGTCAGTGAGCTCAGGCCTTTCCTGAACATCCTTAAAGAGACAACGAGCTGGGATGAGCTGGGAACACCGGGAACTGCTGGGATGTGCTGGGATCAGCTGCCACATCCTGGCACTTGCTGGGGTGTGCTGGGGTGTGCTGGGATGAGCTGTGATGTGCTGGGACATCCTGGCACATGCTGGGATGAACTGGGATGTACTGGGATCTGCTGGGACATCCTGGCACTTGCCAGGATGACTTGGGATGTTCACCACCGTGCTCAGCTCCCTGATCCACACCAAAGCTGACTGCGAAGGGCACGGCCATGGCTCTGTCCATGAATCCCCTTTTCCCAGCATCTCTTTATTCCCACAGGCACATGCAGGCATCAGGGTGTGACTGCTGCTCACATGTTCCTGCCGAAGGGAGGGAGGCAGGAATCCAGCACAGCACCTTCATTTTGGGAACTCCTACATCACCATCAATCACAGCACCTGAAACATCAGGATTTTACGGCAGCAACAATTTTGAAATTGTTTCCAAAAACACGCCTGAAGGTTTTCCCTGAACTTCTCCAAAAATCCTCTTGGAGATTCATGGGATCAGGCTGTATTTCCCAAGCAAGCTGAGTTTTACTGACGTGTTCTGCTCAGCAAAGGAGCGGATCCGATAGCGCTGGGCCGGGAGGATGTATTGATCCCAGCACTGAGAGTGCCTTGGCTCCGGGTGGATGAGGCCATGCAAAACGCAGATTGATTTTAGAAAGAGCTGCCAGGAAGAGCTGGGATAGCTCAGGGATGGCAGAGGCACCCGGTTCATTCCTCAAATGTTTGTCCACAGCCATGGACACGGCTGGAGGACAGTGCTCTGGGGGAGGGATGGAGCTGGGAGACGCTGAGATGCGTGGCCTGAGCACCCCTGGTGGTGATGGGACCAGGGAGGGGGAGATTCCACACACCCTCTGGATCTTGGTGGGGTTGGAGCATCCCCCTGTCCCTCCTTGGGGTCTCCCACACCCCTCACTGCTCCAGACCAGGAGTTGGACTTGATCCGTGTGGGTCTAGTTCGGGATATTCTGTGATTCAGGGATTCAGGGATTCTGTAATTCAGTGGTTCAGGGATTCTGTGATTCTGCAGTTCAAGGCTTCTGTGATTCAGTGGTTCAGGGATTCTGTGATTCTGTGATTCAGTGGTTCAGGGATTCTGTGATTCTGTAATTCCGTGGTGCAGTGGTTCAGGGATTCTGGGATTCAGCGATTCTGAGAGTCAGGGATTCAGGGGTTTTGTGTCTGACCCCCTCAAGTCCCATTAAGTCCCTCACAATTCCCCATTCCTGCTCTTCTCCAGGCCATGATTTGCTTTCTCTTCCTTACACGGATACTGAAGACGTCCCAGGGAGATGACGTGGAGCAGGGGCAATACAAAACCCAGACTTGGGGAACTGAAGCAGCACCAACCATGTTCCTTCAGCCACACGCTCATTAACACCTAATTTGCATGTGCTAATTTCCAGTGTACACAGAGAACGTGGCAAGCAGGACACCCTCAAAGTTCAGGTCTCCATCCAGTCCTTCCTGAATGCTGGGAATTCTCCTCTGGCTAAGGGGACCAAAGAACCACCATGGGCATCAAAACCCAAGGGAAACAACAACAACAAAAAAAGCCACGGCAGTTGTTAAAATGTCTTGTGTTTCTTTCCTGCACGAGAGAAACTATTTAAACTGGCACAAAATAAATTTAAGGAGCATATTCTTGGAATTACATACAAAAATACCCCATACGTTTTGGCAGCAGCTAAACATACCCTTAATGGAATTCATATGGGGCCTGGAGTGATCACAATGTTTGGAGAGGAGCCAGATAGTAAGTAATTTAAACATCACAGGAAATTAAATTTTAGAATTCAATTTTGCATAAAGTTTTCTGTAATGAAAATGTCACACATAAATTATGAAGTCTGATTATATTCTTTTTTGACTTTTTAATAAAATAATAGAGGCACTTGACAGTCAAGAACAAATGCATATTTTATGTGAGGAGCATTACGTTAAAGCAACGTCCTGTGGAAATAATGGAACAGATGTTAACACTGCTCTATCAGTTATCAGGTGCTCTGTTCAACAGCTTCAAACACAAGTATTTATTAAAAATGCTAACGGGATTGTCTCCCAGGGTTATCTAATTGTGGGCTTAAAATGGAGGCCTTTAATGTAATTAATTATAGCTGTGGAATTACAGAGTTGGGCCATAATTTATTGGATATGTGGATGTGTCCACGTATAAATTACATGCTGCTGTTAATACAGAATTAATTCGGAGCAGGGGGAGAAGGACTTGGGTGAAAACACAAACTTGGTCATAACAGAGCCATAAATCAGAACTAATCCAAATTGTCCCTTTGTTTCCATGGAGGAAAACGAAGGAAAGCGAAGTCTCAAACTTCACCCACCCTGGGGGACATCAAACCCCCGAGCCGGGCTGAGACCCTGGGGGGACACAGGGACAGCCCCGAGACCCCACTGCACTGCTGGTCCTGCAGGGTGGGGGTCATCATGGTGGGCATGGTGGTGGGATCATGGTGGCCATCATAGAGGGCTTTGTGGTGGACATCGCTGTGGTCGTCATGGTGGACATCATGGAGGGCATAATGGTGGACACTGCAGTGGGAATCGTGGTGGGAATCCCAGTGGGCATCATGGAAGATACTTGTGGTGGACATCGCTGTGGTCATCATGGCGGATGGACATCATGGAGGGCATTGTGGTGGGAATAGTGGTGGGAATTACTGTGGGAATCATGGTGGGCATCATGGAAGATACTTGTGGTGGACATCGCTGTGGTCATCATGGTGGATGGACATCATGGAGGGCTTTGTGATGGGAATCGAGGCGGGAATCACAGTGGGAATCATGGTGGGCATCATGGAAGGTACTTGTGGACATCGCTGTGGTCATCATGGTAGACATCATGGAGGGCATTGTGGTGGGCATTGCAGTGGGAATCGTGGTGGGAGTCATGGTGGGCATCACAGTGGACATTGCATGGGCATGATGGTGGGAATTGCGGTGGGTGCTGCAGTGGGAATCACAGTGGGGATCGTGGAGGGCGTCGTGGTGGGCGTTGCTGTGGTCATCCTGGTGGACATGGTGGTAGACACTGCAGTGGTCATCGCAGCAGGCCACATGTCCAGCCGTAAAACCCAGCCCTGCAGGAGCCACCAGAGGCAGCTTTAGATCAGCAAAACCCTATCGATTATCAACAAAGCCGGGCTTTGGCCAAGGACATTGCTCTGCAGCCTTTCTATAATAACTCCAGCTTGGCTTTGTGGGTTTTCCCATATCCTGACAAAGTCCTTGGTGCCTCTTTCTGCCCAGCAGCACCGGATGGACGTTCTGGCCGGGGCTGGCACCCGGGGCTGGGTGGGATCCTTGTCCTCCTCCTCACCTTGGGGTCAAAGGCATGCAGCATTCTCCCAGCTGAGAACATTGGGAGCAATCAGGATGCCACCCCAGTGCTGGCTGTATCCCAAAAATTATCTCTGCACGGAGCAGACCGAGGGATATCTTCACTCCCAGCACGGAGATGTCAAAAAGCTGCATCCCTCTGACAGGGGACGTTAAAAAAAGCTGGGCACAGCAGCCAGGGGAGCTGGCCCAGCCTTGAGGATGGCTGCAGATTCCAGAGGGAACATTCCAAAGGTTTTCCTTGGCCTTCCCGTGCTGTCCCTGTGCATCCCTGTCCCTCCCAAAGAGATTATAAACGTGCCAAGAACAGGCTGAAGGAAGAAAATAGCTCAGTGGATTTGCAGTTTGTGTTCACAGCCAGTTGCCAGTCCCTCACTCCGTGCTGGTTAGGAATGGGATGTGGGATGGGCAGGAGGGTTGGGGACACCTGCAGCAGCAGTTGGGTGAACAGGGGTCGTGCAGGTGGCTCTCCCAGGAGCTCAGGCATGGGCTGGGCTTTGGGGGGCTGGTGGGGGACAGGAATTCCCTAGGGAGAGACCTCTGCTTCTCTCAGAGATATCCTGGAGATGCCTTGTCCCCTCTTGGGGTGTCCCTGGGCCACAGAAGGTTTCCAGCACAGACCAGCACTAAAGGCTGACAAACCCCCACCCCCAGGGCTGGTGGCAGAGACATTTTGTCCCCGCAAGAGGAGCACAACCCCCTTCCTGCTCCCTCGGCACAACCACACCTCACAATCCCAGTTTTGGGACCGGTGGCTGCAGGGTGGGACCACACCCACATTGAATCCTCCTGCCAGTTTGAGGAGAAGCTGGTGGCACGTGTGGCATGTCCCCAGGGCACGTCCCCACTGCCACCCCCACGAGGGGACCTGGATTCCTGCAAGGAGGATCCACGGCTCCTGCAAACCCACAGCTGCAACAGGCTGCAGCCTCTTCCAAACGGCCCGGACAGAATACAGTGGGATTTGTTTGCTTGGATTTAAATGGGTAAATTATTTGAATTTCTCCACCCCCAGGTGAATGATTTAGATGGCCTTGACCCCAGGCTGACTGCAGGGATTAATGTGGGATAATGATTGCTGCGGCTATCATTGCAGCAGGCATCATTAATTATCCTTATTGATTGGAGCTTTCAAAGATAAAGCATTATGCTGACTGGAAAATACCCTCTTCCTGCAAGGTCAAGGCTAAAATAGGGCAGCTAAATAATTGCATTAACAAACAAAGAAATAAAAATAACCTCTTGCAGAGTTGTGTAATTAAGATCCAATTACAGTGTTTGGCCCTGCTGGCGGAGCAGCCTTGCCTTGTATTGGATGTGGGATAGAGGATGGGGGATCTCATGGGATCCTGCCAGGTTCACCTGCAGCCCTGAGGGGCTGGGGATCCCTCGGAAAGACTCCTGGGATGGGAAATTAAAAGGGTCAGATGGAGAAAATGATAAATGGCCTCAAATCCTATTACATCATTCTGGGGGAGCTGTCCTGGGGATGCTGCTGCTGCTGCTGTCCCTCACTCCCCCTTTCCCCTCCTGCAGCATTCCCGAGCACACGGAGCACCTGGCTGCAGTTTGCCCCCATGTTTGTCTTCCATCACTGGGCACCCATTGCCCCAAAAAACTGTGTCTGCTCCACCCCTGGAAATGTCCAAGGCCAGGCTGGACAGGATTTGGAGCAGCCTGGGATGATGGAAGGTGGGTCTGCCCATGGCAGGGGGTGGAATAAGACAGGCTTTAAGGTCCCTCCCAACCCACACCATTGGGGTTGATTGATGATCATCATCATTTGACAATTCTATTATCCCAGGCCAACACTCCGAAGGGGAAATCATCCAAATCCAAACCTTAAAACCACCTTGGGCAGGAGGAGAGCAAACCTTGGTCTCTGGTTCCGTGTGTGCTGGCTGAGAGTGAAGATTCCCATCTCCTGCAGGACAGCTGAAGCCCTACAAAGTCATCAAGTGGTGTCAGAGTTATTAAAGCCCCAAAAGTGGCTTGGGTTTGGTGCAGGTGACTCCTGGCCCTGCCACCCCTGTGGCTGCAGGCTGGGAATTACAGCTGCTCTTTGAGGAATATCTGCCTAAAGGTCTCCGTTTGTTTTGTGTCTTGTCATGTGCTCCGCTGCCTGATAGGATGTGATGTGAGGTTGTGAAGTGTGTTTCCAACTGAAACATTTTTTTGACATCCATTTAATTAGAATTATTTTAATTCAAACGTTTGTCATTAGGAAGGCAGACGATCTGGCACGCGCTCCAGCAGCCCTCCTGCTCCTCGTCATTAGGAATCCTTCAGCCAATAAAATAATTTATTTAAACACCAGTATCAATTTCCATTTAAGGAATTTTACAGCTCGGGTTTGAGCTGAGGGAGCCCAGTCTGTGTCAGTGGGAAGGATCACCTCCCATCATGGAAAATTGCCTGAATTTGGGGTTTTTCATCCCTTGCAATGGGTTTCACAAAAGCCACATTCCCGAGAGTGGGAGCACGGCCTTGAGCCCTGCCAGGGGGAGGTTTCTCAGGAGCAGGATCAGCTCCTCAGGATGTTTCCCCACTGGTGGATGGGGATGGGAACCTGACCGTAGGAAATGAGTGGTGTGTTGGTGCAGGGACCTGCCCATCCTCTGCCCCCTGGCACCCAGGCAAGGGATTCTGCCCCTGTCCCTGGCACAATATCAAATCCGTTCCATGTGCCTTCCCCAGAGCCCTGCAGGAGCACACAGAGGATCTGCAGGAGCCTGAGGTCACACCCTGAAAGGATCAAAGCTCTGGTTCCTCCCGTTGCAGGTTCAACCTCAAGGATTAACAGATGAGACTGAACAGTTTTGATTTCCAGCTGGGTTTTTTTTTTTTTTGCTAAGACGATCCAGAAGCGCTGGAGGACGGACCCGTTGTGGCGATGATGGGATCAGCCAGAGCTGGATCCTGCTCCTGTGCTGCTGGGATTGGTGACTGGGGCTGGGAACAGCAGGAGCTGTGCTGGCCCTGGGCCAGCGCCCACGGCAGGGCAGCATCAGCACGGAGCCTGCCCTGACAGCTTCATTAGCCGGAGACCATCTTTGCAGAGTTACAGACGTCACATTGGGTAATTAATACTTCCCCAAATATGCAGATTTTCCTGGGCTTCTCGGGCAGAATTGCCCAGTGAGCAGCACGGTGTGAGCTGGTGGGGGGGATCTCTGGAGGAATCGTGCCGTTCTTTAGAGTTATCACTCATTATAGGTTGCAAAAGGGGGGGGAAACTGTGAAAAGGCAACTCCAGGAGCAAAAAGAGTTTGCATTATTGTTCACCCTGTGAAAAGCAAGGTGCAGGATGTAAAGCACCGGGGGGAAGCTGCCAACAATAGACCCCATAGCAACAACAACTTCTAAGGGGGAGCGGGTGGCTGCACATCCCACTGCCCATGCCTTGATCTCGGTGTTCCAGCCCCGGGAGCCCGGCGGCCCCGTGGGGACAAAGGCCCCCTGCTGCCCGCCAGACAAAGGCGGCTCCTTCCCCCGGCACAATGCCCCCGGCACGGCGGGGCTGCCACACCGCCCAGCCCCACCCCTGCACCCCCAGCCTGCGCCCCAAAACGGCTGCACCCGCACAGGGGGCACGCAGAGGGGTGGCTGGGCAGGAGCAGGGCGCTGCAGGGGGGTGGATTGCAAGGGAGCCCATGGGGGTCCTGTCACAGTTAAAACGGTCCGTGGTGGTCATCAGGGTCCCATCCCAGCTGGAATGGCCCATGGTGCCCACTGGGATCCCATCCCTGCTGGAATGGCCCATGGTTCTAATCAGGGTCCCATCCCTGTTGTCCTGGCCCATGGTGTCCATTGGGATCCCATCCCTGCTGGCACAGCCCATGGTGACATTGGGCTCCCATCCCTGTGGTCCCAGCCCATGGTGACATTGGGATCCCATCCCTGCTGGCACAGCCCATGGTGCCCACTGGGCTCCCATCCCTGTGGTCCCAGCCCATGGTGACACTGGGATCCCATCCCTGTGGTCCCAGCCCATGGTGACATTGGGATCCCATCCCTGTGGTCCCAGCCCATGGTGACATTGGACTCCCATCCCTGCTGGCACAGCCCATGATCAGCGTCCTGGGGACATCACCCGCAGCATCTTGAGCAAAGGCCCAGCCAATTCCTCACTCACTCCCCACCTCCTCCCCTTCCCTCCCCTGTGGGAGCTATTTTTAGTTTTTGGGGGCCTGCTGGAGCCCGTCCCCCCCTTTGTCACCGAGCACAGACCACGGGGTTCAAACCACATTTCCCTCATTGCATTAGCAAGAAGCGGAGTAATTTTGACTCAATTTTTACATGCAAAGGTCACCATTAAAAAGTCATCACTCAGCAGCTCCCAGGGCTGGGTCCTGCCTGTGCTGTCATTAGAGCAGAACTTCAGGAGGTTCTGCCTGAAACGAGTGGGTATTTTTAGCTGACTTTATCACAGAGGGAGCTGGGGGTGCACGGGGAGATAAGGGCACGGTTTAGATTTCTGCCTTTACGCTCACTGTCACACTCAAAAAAACTAAATCATAATTTTGATTTTCCACGTCCCTGAGGGAGAGATTGACAAGAGCATCCAGTGCTCGTAATTGGATCATTCCTCTGGGAAAGTTGGCTCCCGCGCTGAAATCCTTACATGCTCTAAGGAAAATTGCTCTCAACGTTATTGAAAATATTTTAGGAGACTGAAGATTCTGGGGCCTTTCCAATTCGAGTGCTCGGGTCGGTCATGCCAAAGGGAGACAATAATGGGAACCAAATCTGGAGAGCATTGCATTTAATTGGAGCCCGATCCTGTGAGCTCCGAAGGCCCAGGACCCCCTGGGGGCTCTGAGCCCTCCTCTGGTGGGGACTTGCAGGAAGGAGCAGCTCGGACACATTCCAAAATAGATGCCTGAAATAAATTATTGAAAATCTTTGGGGTTTTTTGGGTTTTTTTTTTTTTAATAATGAAAAATTCAAGTGTTTTGCCATGGGTAAGTGCTGGAGAGTGGGGCTGCTAGAGGCTGGTGGAAAATGTCTCCTGCACAATCCTTTCCCCCTGCTGCTGCAGGATTTTGGGGACAAACATTTGGGATGTGTTTGCAGCCTCTGTTTGCCTGCTCAGGATGATGAGGTTCCTTGTAGAGATGCTCTGTGATCCTCAGCCTCCATCTGAAGGAGGTTGAAGCCAGGTGGGGATTGGGCTCTTCTCTGAGGGAACAAGTGACAGCACAAGAAACAACCTCGAGCTGCACTAGGGGAGGTTTAGGTTGGATATAAGGGAAAATTCCTTCATTGAGAGGGTTGTTAAGGCCTGGAACAGGGCAGTGATGGAATCCCCATCCCTGGAGAGAGTTTTCAGCCCTGTGGATGTGGCACTTGGGGACATGGGTTAGTGGTCTTGGCACTCCTGGGGGAATGGTTGGACTGGATCTTGAAGAGCTTTTCCAACCTAAGGGATTCTGGAATTCTGTTGGCTCCCAGCCATGACAGGCACCGTGGGGGGACATTCTGGGGACTCTCCATCATTCCCTGTGGAAGCAATGGTGCCATGCACACTTTTACCCAGCCCACTTTTGGAGGAAGAGGAGAAAAGGGAAGGGTTTGATGTGATATAGCCTCCCCTGCCTTCCACATAAATTAATTGTGTAGTTTAATAAACTAACAGGTGGTTCCACTTCAGAGCGAGCAGATGTTATCCTGAATGAGGCGAGTCCCCCCTCGCCATCCCCTCATCCCTCAGCTATTCCTTCCTTTCTATCTTCCCTTTCTCCTCACCCCTTCCCTTTCCCCCTTCTTCCCCCTCTGATTTACGAGCAGCTCCAATGCGAAATGTTTTGTCTGGGCTCTATGGATATTGATGATGGGGTTGTGCTAATTTGAGCTGCGCCCGTAACTTTCCGTGTTTCCTGGGATCATCCCTTCTCCCAGGCTCCAGCACTGCTCTTCCATCCCCATTTATTCCACGGAGTTTTCAGGAGGCAGCCCCATTTGTTAAAGCTGCCTCTTGCCTGCACATTTGTCTTGGATTATCTCCCGAGGAGAAGACGATAAGTACTTACACAAACCTACGCCGAAATTAAACACACAAAACAAATGAGCCTGGCGTGTTCACATTCTTTCATTTCCAGGGATAATGCCCGGGAGGAAACACTTGTGTGACCGCAGATGGAGGATGGGTTGGGAGCCCCAGGAGGATTTGGGCTGCCCTCTTTAGAGGAAAGCTCTCCTCTGCTTCCCATATGGAGAGAAAAAATGATAGCACTGCTAATGGCTGGGGCACGGCTGGGCACCGAAGGGAAGGAGGAGGTAGCTGGGGATGGAGGGAAGACTGGAAAATAATAATGGGAAATGTTTTGATAAGAAGCGTTGTGGTCTTATACAAATATTCCAAAACTTCTGGAGCCCATTTATCCCTAGATTGAACCCAGATGACAGCGAGCTGTTTGCATGGGCTGGAATGTGCCTCCAACAGACACCCAGTTCTCCAGGCTGGGGACCCAGGGGGGAACGTGGGGGCTGCCCTGGGTGGCTCGTTCCCCCCTCGCCTCCTGCAGAGCCCCAAACGTCCCTGTCCAACCACGGCTGGGCACTCCTGCTCCCCTGGGACCTGCTCACAGTCACTCACATCCCTCCCGTGGCAAAAGGAGAGGCCTCATATCAGGGCACAATCCTGGAAACCATGAATGGCACTTGGAAGGCACCTTAAGCCTTTCAAAGGTTGGAGAGGGCCCAGCCCACACCAAAAGCCCACAGCAGCCTGGCACATCCCTGTGCCAGGAGAACATCTAAACCAGAGCAACTGAGCATTCCCACCTTTCCTTTGGCCACCCTTACTTTTTGCCTTCTCCTCATCCAGCAGGCACCACCATTGAAGTTGCCTTTATATCTCTCTTAAGCTGCTTCTGATGTCGAGGGACAAGTGGCAAGGAAAAGTGTTTAATCACTAATTTTATTTTCCCTGGAGCAGCTGCAGGGCTGGGAGCATCCAGCAAGGGCCACAGCACCGTTCCCTGCTGGGGTTTGGTTCTTTACCTCTGCACAGGCAATGTCTGGAACTTGTAGTCTTGTCACAGAAGTCAGGAAGAGAATCCAGCGGCACTGGATGAGATCCATCTCTTTGTCAGCAGTCAGTGCTGGATTCTGCCATCAGCCTCTGCAGAGCATTTGGGAAGGATGAACTCTAAACATTGCAGCACTCCGGCCATTTCTTTGCTCCATCCAGGGAAAATTTCTGAGGGAAGGATTGTCCAGCCTGGCACAGCTGCCCAGGGCAGTGGCAGAGTCCAGGGATAGGGACAGCCATGTGGATGTGGCACTTGGGGACATGGGTCAGTGGTGGCCTTGGCAGCACTGGAGGGATGGTTGAACTCGATCTTAGATTTTTCCAACGTATACAATTCCATGATTTTATGATTTTGTGGGCTGGTGTTGGCCCCAGAGTTGGCTGATGCACAGCAGCTCCTGGAGAGCATCGATAGCGATCGGCAACAGCAGGAATGATCTGGGGATGTGTAATTCCCATCCAGCAGGAATAATCTTCAAAGTCCTGCTGGGATGCTTTTGGACGACAGCGGAGTTTCCCCTGCTGGGGAAAATGGGATGCGAAAGAATTAACTGAAGTTGGAATGTTATTGTTTGTGTCAGACTCTGTTAACCACGTTAAAACTATATATAATACTTCAATTTCCTATGTCAAAACTCTCTAATGGGCAATATTCCGAAATCAAAGTCTTATGGAGCGGTTAATCTTCCGCACGGACAACGCCAAGTTTAAATCCAGTCCAAATGCCACTTCTCAGTCACAGCTTTAAAGGATTATAAATGATTATAATGGTATTTGTCTACTTGCCTGATACATAAGTTCACGTCAATGTTATCTCCAAAATTGACATTCGGTTTCATCTCGGAGGTGAGAGAATAAACTGTTGACTACCAGCTTCAGAGAGGAAAATGGATTAGCTCTAATGTAATTAGGGCTCCATTCACAGATGATTATTTTCGGCGGGCGCACAAACGGCGCTGATAAGGAGCGAGCTCGACAGGGGCGGCCGGGGGACGCGGGGCTGGATTTGCTCTTTATCCTGCACGGGGTGATGGGTCCCTGTGTGCAGCTCCTGCTTCAGACCTGCACAACGTCTGTGCAGTGCTCAAAGGCAGCCAGGGCCTCCAGCACTTCAGTCTCCATCATTTCCACGTGGCTGTTGATGGGGATGAAGGTTTGCTGCCAGTCTGCCTCTGACAGGCCAGTTCTCATGGGATGGAGTCTGTGTTTTGGTGCCTCCCTGTTCCCTGGGGCCTGTCCCAATGTGCCAACACCGACATCAATGCCAGTGTCAACACCATCAGCATCAATTCCGATTGATCATCAACACCAAAGCCAGAATCAACACCAAAGCCAAAATCAACAACCAAAACCAAAGCAAACAAAACCAACACCAAAGCCAGAATCAACACCAATGCCAAATCAACAACCAAAACCAAAGCCAACAAAATCAACACCAAAGCCAGAATCAACACCAAAGCCAAAATCAACACCAAAACCAAAGCAAACAAAACCAACACCAAAGCCAGAATCAACACCAAAGCCAAAATCAACACCAAAACCAAAGCCAACAACGACACCAACATCAACACCAACGCCAAAACCAACACCAACACCAAAGCCAACATCAATGCCAAACCAATACCAGTGTCACCATCGATGCCACGGTTAATGCTACCACCACCACCACCAGCACGTTGCCTCCTCCAGCTCATGGTTTTTAACTCCTTCCAGCACTCCAAAGCCAAGAGACAACTAAAGCCACTGGGCCTTTTTAGTCTGTTATTTGTCTGTGTGACTCTTTGGCTCTTAAAAATACATGAAAGAACAAGGATTGTCCCCAAGGAAATGGAACAATGGGAAGCAGCGACGATTTAATGAAAATAAATAAATTAATCTGTATACGCTGCTGTTAATACAAATGATTTGTGAACGGCATGAAAGATTTTACATTATTCCCAAAAAAAAAAGCACAAAGCCCTTTTCTTCTCGCACTAAAAACTCGATTTAATTTTAAGTCATATGATAAATGGTGGCAAATTGAACTTTATTATGAATTCATGAATGCAGTCTAATACAATTGTTATTTCTGGCCTTTGTGCCTTGAAGACAGCCCCTTCTGCCGGGATGTTATTTTTTTTAATGTGACCTGTGGGTGCCAGCAGGGTTTGGTGCAGGGTTTGGGATCACCGATTTTGGAAGAACTTCTGCTGCCTTCCCATCCCCTGCCTGGGCAGGCGAGACCCTCATATGGAGAATTACGGGGGAATTAGAGAGTGGGGATTATTTTCTGAGGACAATGCGAACTCTGAGGCACGAATGTGACTGCAGCGACGCTCCGGTGCGGAGCCTTGGCCTCGGCAGCCTTGGCAGCAGGATAATGGCTCAGCCAGCCCAGCCTCCGAGCCAGGCTCCAGGGAGCCAGCCCAGAAAACACCAAGACGTCTCATTTTGGGCCTTGAATTGTTCTGTTCCCGCCTCAGCCTGGCCAAGTCCTCCTTATCCCCCTCCTGCCACCCCTCAGCTCGAGGGGAGCTCAAGGACAGGACTGAGTTTTGTCCCTCCCGTGCCCTCACCGCTGCCCTGTGCTGTCACAGTGTCCCCATCACGGGGCCACCAAAGGAGGTGACATCTGCACACCCAGTAGTCACCTGCTAGGAAGGGTATTAAAACTCCCACTCCTTTGGGTGATTAACGGGAGCCGTCACACCGGCTTTTTACCAGAATACAAAAACGGACAGATAAAAATTATTAAAATCATGACGGGGATTAAATAGATCTGTGCAAAGAAGAGAAATGCGATTTGTGGCTGAAAATTCTGTGTGTACACTCTGGGTGTTTCTGTGGGCAGAGCAGAGTCTGGGGGGGCAGGAAAGGGACGCCCAGTCCTGAACACAGCCCCAGCTCCAGCACTGGGCTGAGATTCCTTGCAGAGACTTTGGCAGTAAAATAACCACTGTTACTCAGAAAAAAAAAACTTTCCCTCTTCTTGCTGGATACCCCCTAAATTTAGAAGAATTTCAGATGGACAAATTAAAAAGTACATTTGAGATAAAATACACAGTCAGACGCAGATTTGAGCTCCAGATCTAACTCCAAAACCACTTGCAGCTTGACATGGCACAATGATTTACTGTGCTCATGATTATATCCTGTAGGTAGCAGCTCTGCAAGTGGGAAATAACTCAGGCAGGGATGTGGAAAGGGAATAACTTTTCTTCTGAGTGCAGGACTTCAAGAGCAGCAACACAAAGCCGAAGCCCCACAGTTTCCAGTACTTGAAGGGGGCTTATAAAAATGAAGGGAAGCAATTTTTTTACACAGGCAGGTAGTGATAGGATAAGGGGGAATGGCCTTAAAATAAAGGAAGAAAGATTTGGATTAGATGTTAGGGAGAAATCCCTTCCTGGGAGGGTGAGGAGGGGCTGGCACAGGTTCCCAGAGAAGCCGTGGCTGCTCCTGGATCCTTGGAAATGTCCAAGGCCAGGTTGGGCAGGGCTTGGAGCAGCCTGGGACAGTGGAAGCTGCCCCTGCTTGTGGCAGGGGGTGAGGCTGGATGAGCTTTAAGGTCCTTTCCAGCCCAAACCATTCTGGGATTAAGTGATTCTGAGCAATTCCAGAAGCAATTCCACTGGAGGCTGCTCCATGGGATGGGGGTGCAGGTCCCTGTTGCACCCCTCCAGCTCCTGGGATGAAATCTCTGCTCACTGACTGGGGGGTATTAAACAATTAACAAGCAGCAGTGCAGGGTGATGGTGATGGTGATGATGATGGTGGTGATGATGGTGATGATGGTGATGATGAGCATTTGGGATCCCGACCCCTCAGAGAGATTTCTCCCCACCGTGCACTGAAAATGAAATAACCAGACATAAAATAAACCCTGCTACCCCCTTCCTCCATGCGCCAGGAAATGTTCCGTGAAGGCCCTCCATAAACAGCCTGTCCCACCTTCTCAGATTTAATTACAAAAATACTTGAAACACAATAGTCCTTCACATGCAGGGCTCATTTTCTAATTGAGTTTTGATATGGATACACACCCAGGAGACCCTGGGCTGATGCACACAACAGATGGAGGGACCAAGCCCTCTGTCCCCTCTCCCTGAAGCAAAGTCACAGCAGGAGGATGTGTCAGATGTCCGGGCTCATCTCTGCAGCCCCTCCTGATGCAGAGATGGAGCTTGTTCAGCTCCAATGGACTGGCCCTGAAATGTCCCCGCAGTGGCCAAGAGGGAGTGGGGCACACTGGGGGCTCCTGGGTGTTGGAATGCTGGAAACTTAGATTTTGGGGTTTTAGTACAGAGTAATACGTGTATAAGTCAATGCTTTAGGCATTGTCTGAGTCCTTCTTCTTGTCCTTCTTCTTCCTTTGTCTCAATTAGTCATTAATTAATAAAGTCCCCATTGCAAACTTCAAGGAATTAATTGCTAAGTTTAAAACAAAAAATAATTTAAGCGGCGTTTCATAATTAAACAAATTATCCCTAAAAAAGGCTCTATAAAAATAAAAAAGTAAGCCATTTTTTCTCTAGCTTACGAAATTAAGCTGACAGCTGTAAACAAATAAAATATAATAAACAGCCGACTCCAAACTCAAAATCTACATCTCCCGTGTCTCAATCCTGACCTTAACAAAAACAAACAACCAAACAAAAAAAAACCCCAAAACAAACCAAAAAGCCACCAAAGCCCAAAAAACACCCCCAAAAACTGTAACACTGGGCGCTGCAGCACCCATCCCTCCCTGGGAACCATGTCCTTAAGCCTCTGTGAGCGCCCTGCCACCCACATCTCCCCTCCTGGTGAGGCTGCACTGGCCAAATTAATTCAGAGAAGAGGTTCCGGGGCTGAATGAGAATCTGAGCCAAGCGAAGCGAGGAGTCCCCGGCGCGGGGCTGGTGGTGGGCAGCACATCAAGGGGGGGATGACACCCCGGTGATGAATTACTCCCTCCTCTAACATTGCCCAGCTGGAGTGGCTGGAGCAAGCCTTAATTTACTATTTATAACCCTCTCCAGCTGTATTTTGCTAGGCAGAGCAGCTGGCTCGTCGCGGGAGTGTGAAGGAGAGGATGTTAACAGGTTGGCTGGCCGGGCTCTGGAGAGCGTTTGCGGCGGAGCAGGGAAGGGGTTCATGTGCAGGACAGCTCTGAAAAGCCTCCTCCAGCCAGGCCAGGGCTGCAAACCCCCTCGGGGCCAGCCTGGAGAGGGTCATCTGGACAGTTCTTGGTTAAAGATGATATTGGTGTGATGATTATGGTGAGGAAACAGCTCAGGAAGGCCCAGGGCTGGTGGGGCCAGCTTGGTGCCCTCCATGGGAATGGGGGAAAATCCCTCGTTTTTTCACCCTCACCATCCTGGGCAGCCTCTCCTCATCCTGCTCCTCCTCTCCCACCTCACCCCCACAGCACCCAGCCCCAGCAGGGACTCAGGGAACTGGGAGTATCCCCACACCTCACCTGCCCCACTGGGGGGAAAAAAAACCCCACAGGGGAACAGCAAAACCCAGGAGAAATAAAGGCAAAGCCCATCCCGAGCCCTTCCCCGGGTCAGAAGCAGCTGAGGGTGTGCAATTGCTGAGCTTTGTGCTGGGTGACACATCCCCACACTCTGCATAGGCTTCTCCCACCGCCGCTAATGCAAACATTTAATTTTGATGATTTATAGCACAGCTATAAAAAAACTCTGGATTACGCTTTGGAGTCAAGGTCTCAGCTCCAGAGCACGTTTTTATAGAGTCAGCATCTCTGTTTTTAAAAGTTATACTTCAATATTAAATATGACTTTTTTTTTTTTCCAGCAAGTCAATAAAATCCCTTTAGAGCAGATAATAAACTCATTTCTTCTGGGCTGGCTATTGTTTCAGGCCTGGGTCATATCCTGAAGCCTTTAAGGCTGTTCTTTGGCCTCTCTGATGTGGAATTCTGAGTTCAAACCCTCCCAGACCCTCAAACCAAGCCTTTCCTCAGACAGGCTCTGTTCCTCAGTGCAATGTGGTTTGCAGAAATCACCAAGCTTTGGCACAATAAATTCTCCCAACTCTGATCCCTGTCCCAGGGCTGCTCCATATCCCTGGGCTGCAGGAGATGCCCACGGCAGGGGTTTGATGGCACCAGTCCCAGCAGGAGACCATCCCATGTCTGGGAGTGGGTGGAATCACTCTGCAAGCGCCGCACAATGAAACACAACTTCTGCCTTTAAGTGTTTTCTCTTTTTACAGCTCTCAGAATTACCCCGTAATCTTATTTATTTTCTAATACAAGTTTCTGCGGAAAAGGGTATCACGAGATAAATAGAAATTAACTGATTATGAGGATTGTCATTCTTTAAGTACATATTTAGGATTGTCATTCTTTAAGTACATATTTATCAGGCCATTTGCTCATTCTCTTCTAATATCTTGACATAAGAGTGTCAAATTAAACACTCCCCAGATTAGGATAATACCCAGCACTTTTGTAGCTTTCCTATCTGATTCGCAAAGCTTTCTTCTCCACAAATGCACTTGAAGTTGGTGCTTTACAGGGCTTGATAGAATTCATTTCAGGATTAATAAGCCTTCTCTGAACCGTTTAACAAAATCTCTGCAGCGTCCTTCGCCTTGAATGGGGAATAGATTCCGAAGAGCGCTTTAATTAATTTGTCTAATTAATGGAGGGAAATGGAAGTCGGTTCGCGGCTGCAGACGGGTTCACGTTCACGGCAGCAAAATGTCAGCGGAGTTCCCGGGGTGGCCCAGCCCCGGCTCCCAGCGCTCGGGGTTATCGGGCCGGGGGGTTCAGCTCGACCCGAAATTCGGCGTCTGGGCCCGCGTGAGGCTCTAATTACTTCAGCCACGTTTCCTTTGTCCAGCCGCTCCTCCGCGGCCCGTCCTTATCTTGTCATCCGCCGGTGTCATTAGCGGCGTTTGGATGCATTAGTGACCGAAGGCAGGTTGGGCGGGCGGCGATTAGAGCGGCGGGGCCTGAGTGATGTTTGAAATCTCGGGGTCGTTCCGCTCCTTTCTATCCAAACAGGAGGGTGAGGCGTCGGCGCTGCTGCCGGGGGGAAGCGCTCCCCGCTGTTCTGGGGCTGGGATCGCTTTCCCAATTAACCCGCCGTTAACGAGGTGTGCCGAGCCGGGACACGCGGTGCGGCGGCTGCGGAGCTTTGTTTGAGCGAGGGATGTGCGAGGGAAGAGCTCCTCGTCCCCTCCCGGCTCCCTGAGAGCTGCTGCTGCTGCTGCCAGGCTGTGTCTGCACACACCAGCACCCCCAAATGCACCCCGAGCCTGGCTGGGTGCAGCGCTGATCCCAGAATGGAGGAGTGGGAGACCTTAAAGCCCAGCCAGTGTCACCCCTGCCATGGCAGGGACACCTCCCACTGTCCCAGGCTGCTCCAACCTGACCTTGGGCACTGCCAGGGATCTAGGGGCAGCCACAGCTGCTCTGGGCACTCTGTGCCAGGGCCTGCCCACCCTCCCAGGGAAGGATTTCCTCCCAAAATCCCATCCATCCCTGCCCTCCATCAGTGGGAAGCCGTTCACAGAATGAAGGAATGAATTCACAGAATGAATGACCAGGTTGGAAGAGACTTCCAAGATCACTGAGTCCGACCCAGCCCTAACACCTCAACTAAACCACGGCACCCAGTGCCACATCCAGTCTGCTTTAAACGCATCCAGGGATGGTGACTCCACCACCTCCCTGGGCAGACCAATCCAGTACTTTTTCACTCTTTCTGTAACAAACTTCTTCCTAATATCCAACCTGTATTTCCCTTGGCACAGCCTGAGCAGTGTCCTCTCCTTCTGTCAGTGCTGCCTGGAGAAAGAGACCAACCCCCCTGAGCACAGCCACCCTTCAGGGAGCTGTAGAGAGTGACAAGGTCACCCCTGAGTCTCCTTTTCTCCAGGATAAACAACCCCAGCTCCCTCAGCTGTTCCTCACAGGATTTGTGTTCCTGCCCCTCACCAGCCTTGTGGCCTCCTCTGGATGTGCTGAAGTGTCTCAACGTCCTTCCTAAACTGAGGGGCCAGAACTGGACACAGCACTCAGTGTCCTTCCTAAACTGAGGCCCCAGAACTGGACACAGCACTCCATGTCCTTCCTAAACTGAGGGGTTTGTGCAGCTGTGGCAAGCCCTGCTCAGCACAGAATCCTCTCCAGGAGATGTGGTGGAGGAGGAGGCACCCAGAGCTGGGCATGGACAGGGGCTCAGGAGACCACGCTGGCTGTGGAATCCCACCAGGAGCTTTCCAGGCTGAAGGACACCCTAAGCCAAGAACAAATCCGTGGAGTGTCTATGGACAGAGTTGGTGTGTTCTGATTTCTGTGGTGTGAACAAGTCCTGCAGCATCCATATGGACACCAGGGAGCGTGGGGGGAGGAAGGGAAAACAGCCTTGGGGGCTTTGGGTTGGGCTCCAATTCATGGAAGGGATTCTGTCCCATGGCTGCCTGTGTACAGAGCATTTTCCTGCCCCAAACTCCCAGTGAAATCCCTGAAGCAGGAATTGTGTGCTCCTTCATGGCTCCCACGGCAAATTAAATCAAATACTTGGACAATTAGTACAATCCTCATGTCAAGGGAACGGCCTCCAGACACAGCAAACACACTGGATGTTTGATAGATCTGAAAAATCTTTATAGTCAAGATATTTTACACTCAGCCACATTGATTTCCCGTCCATTTTTTTTTTTTATATCAGTGTGTGCAACACCAGCCCGGCAAGGAATACAATAAATACCAGCAGTGATTTATCCAAATGGCATTCAGCAGGCACTTTGCAGCCACTCAGTTCATAGCTTCAGCATAAATAAATCAACACCAAAACAAAAGCCAGCACGTAAATCCCATGTACAACCTGCACCCTTCTTGGGATGAAAAATCCGAGGGGAAAACAGACCTGTTCCTGCTGGAGAAGCTGCACATCTGGCTCCTCTTGCTCAGTTAAGAATTTGCTTTTCTCCTTTCATTAAATTTTGTGGAGATATTTCAGCATTTCATCTGCTGGTCCTAACAGCAAAGGGCCCCGTTAGCCCACGAATTACCTGTGCCCTGTCTCCTGGAAATGACCAGGCAGGAACAGCTCCAAAGAGGCACAGGAATATTCTGTGCTCGGAGTCTGGGGGATGGAAACGGGCAGGAGGAGATGGGAAGGAGGAATGGGAAGGCTGGAAATTAAAAATACTGATACAAAGGAGAAAGAGAAGGAGAAGGAGAAGGAGAAGGAGAAGGAGAAGGAGAAGGAGAAGGAGAAGGAGAAGGAGAAGGAGAAGGAGAAGGAGAAGGAGAAGGAGAAGGAGAAGGAGAAGGAGAAGGAGAAGGAGAAGGAGAAGGAGAAGGGGAGGAGGGAAAAGATCAACAAAATTCTATATATGCTGTATGAAATATAGAATCACAGGATCATTAATATTAGGAAAGGCCTTTAAGACCCACATCCATACAGACACAGTTAATTAATGCCATGGTGGTGTATTTCAGCTGAGTTTAAAGTGTCCACATTCAGTGGTTCATTTTACCCTCTAATATTTAAGACATTGCGGATGCCCCGTTGCAGCAGATGTTGGTGCTCCCACAGTTTCCTGCAGCTGTGCATGGAAATTACTTTTTCCAACTGATTTTCTAGTTAATTTAAAATAACAAGACTAACAGGCTGTGTGCTAAATTCAGTATGAAAGTGCATACTTTAAAATGGACTTAAAGCAATTTGAACTGGAGATATTTCTTCAGTCTGCCGGTAGGAAAAAAAAAAAAACCACCAAAATAAAATCAATCCTAATTTAATTTGGAGGCCACAAACCAACTTCCCTGTTCACTGCTTGCTGTGAGGAACACGAGAAGCTGGGTTGACAAACAGGGTTTGGGGCAGGGAGCCTGAGAAACCCATTGCATATTGAGCAATTTTAATTTTTGCTCCTATAAAAGTCTGATGGCTCTGATGCTCCCACAGATCCACGAGGATCACCAAAGCCAGTTGCTGTTTCAGGGCTCTGGGTATGAACAGCAATCCTAGAAACCCTGGAGACTCCCTAAAAGCCCCGTGGAAGTGCAAAGGATTATTAGTATCAGATCAATGCTCGTATATCTGCTCCAGGCCGTGTTCATTGTGCAGCGTGGCAATCAGGATCACTGGGTCAATCCTGCCCGTCCACTGCTGCCTTTCCATGAGGATTTTGGGATCCTCGGGCTCAGCAGCACCTCAGGGGGTTCTGAGCCAGGGTTTGCACCCCAAGCCACCTGCCAGGAACCAGGAGCGAGGGCTCAGACAAACCCCCTTTGGGTGCTGGCCAGGGCAGGGGCAAGGCTGGGGAATGGTTTTCTCTCCCTCTTCAAGAAAACAAACATTTTCTTTCCCATTTCTCCTGAATGTGGGAAGTTTCTCCCCGCCACGTGCTTTCCCCACACCTGCAGGGAGGGAGGTTAATCCTCTTTGCACCCTGCAGCAGGGACACAGAGCCGGATTGCCCGGTGCTGGGGCAGGGCCCTGATCCCGGGTTTATTTCCTTGCCAGAAGAAACCCAAACAGGGACGGGGCGTGAAAACCTCAGTCCGAGAGGCAGAACTCTGCACCTCATTATATCCACCCTCACGTTGTGTTCCAGTTTGTGGAGCATGAAGTGGGACAAGATTTCTCCCTTTCTCTGGGGCCGGCAGCGCCGCCAGCCCGGCTTTTCCCGGTAATGAGGATCCATCAAACCCCTGCTTGAAATAAACTCACAATATGAGTGTGAAAGCCACCAGGCTGGGGGGAAGGGGGATAAAAAAAAGAGAATAAAAATCACATTAGTGCTGGAAACTCAACTTTCTGCTTTCCTTCCTCTGGCAGAATTTAATAAAGCCTTGTCCGGGCCTAGCGCCGCTGAAAGCCACACAAGCCCCGAGCAGCAACCTCAGGGCGGCCACATCAAGGCTTTATTAAAGCCAGGCCTAGGGAGAAACGTGTGCTCCTGCAAAGCTGAGTCACCCACAGGAGCTCCAAACAGCCCCCCTCCCGAGCTGAGGGGCTTTTTTAGCAGGGCACGTCCCCTGATGTGAAACTCTGAGGGGAAAAAAGGAGGGAATGGCTCAGGCTGGAGGTGGCAGCAGCCACATCTGGGGGTGGGTGAGGCAGCTCTGCTCTCGTGCTGGTTTCAGGGTGGGACTGGCAAAAGCGACCAAAAACCAGAGACCACTCTGACAGGGTGGGTGTGGATGATGCCAAAAATCAGGTTTAAAACAAGCGACCCGGTTTTTCTTGATCTTTTGTGGGTTTGTTATTTAATTTAACTAGTAGAGGTTCTGAGGGTTTAATAGGAAGAGCATTCTCCTGCAACCATCGCAGGCCTGAGCTGATGTGCTGGGCTGAGTGGCTGTTGGGGATTGAGATTGATTTGGGTTGGGTTAAAGTTTGAGTTTGGTTTGGAGTTTGGGTTTGTGGAGGAGTTTGGTTGGTTTGGGTTTGGGTTTGGTTGGAGGTTTACTTACGGTTGGGGTTTAGTTTGGGTTGGACTCATATTCAGGTTTAGGTGTGAAATTGAGTTGGACTCAGGTTTGTGTTTGGGTTGGGCTCAGCTTTGGGTTTGGTTTAGGCTTGGTTTTGGGTTGGGATTTGGGTTTTGTCTGGGTTCACATCAGGGCTGGGTTGCATTTAGGTTCAGGTTTGCTTTGGTTTGGTTTTGGTTTTTCATTTGGCCTTGGCTTTGAGTTCAGGTTAATGTTTTGGTTTGAGATCATGTTGGGGTCCCAGTCAAAGTGTGAGTTTGAGTTTGGGACAGGAGTCCAGGCCTCTTTCCAGAGCTGTCCCCGAGCTCCCGAGGATCTGTGGGGCAAGGACCAGGGCCCAGGATCCCAGTCCTGCTGGGATGGAAGGGGTTTGCAATCAGAGCAGGACTTTTCCAGGGCACTTCTGAGGCAGAGCCTGTCAGAAGATGAGTTTCCTAAATGACTTCCCTAACTTCTCTTTTGGCTCCCGATGGTAATTGGTTCATTTCCAGGTACTTGCAAGAATGTAAATATGGAATGAATCAACTTTTTCCACATTTTCTTCAGCAGCTCTTTTATGAAGAACAGATTTTCCACAGAGGAAATTAAAAAGTACATAAAACTGAGAAATCATGGTGTTGTTGAGAACAGCATCAGCTTTCAATGTCACTTTGTAACTGGCAGCACATACTGTATTCCAATGGCATTAATAGAAACTACAAAGTTTGTTTCAATTAGCTTCATTTTTCTTTCAGAAAAAGGAATTATCATAAATCCCTGAAATAACATTTGTCCAAAAAGAGACGTGTAGCGTTACTTTAGAAATCTTTTGTGTCTGTTTTTAAATTACACATCCTTGTAAAAATGATTATACATTGATTGAATAAATGCACTTGATTTGTGTATGTTGCTGAAATTAAACAAAGCCACTACACAGCTCTGATTTCCTGTACAAGGCTGTCAAACTGCTCTTCTGTGGTAAATCCTGAGAGAAGGCTCTTGGCAACTTGATCTGTGCAGGGGCACGTCGGTGAGGAGAAGATGGGGCTGCATTAGGATTTGGACAAATTCTTTTGGAACAGCTTTAAAAATATTCTTCCTTCCTGGCGCATGTGTCCTCGTGGGAGGCCCTGGACCTTGTGGAGGGTGATGGGTGTGGAGAGCTCAGAGGGTGGGACTGACCAATCCAACCCCACACCTGGATCCTGGAGGATCCTTCTGCATCGACTTTGCAGCTGAAGCACCATTTATCCCACACAGGTCCAGAGCGTGCCCAGGCGCCGCAGCACTGAAAATCATCTTCCTTTAAGGGTCCAAACAAACCTTTCCTTCGGACTCCATGCCAGGGAGAAGCTTGCAGTGTAGTCAGCCAGTTAAAGGGGATTTTTATTTCTGATTGTCTCCATTGTGGTGATGATTTGCTGACAGCTTTAACGGGAAATGCCCCCAGAAGTGGTGCCCATGTAAAATATGGCACCTCATGGTCTTGTTTCACACCAAACAAATACAGGCACTAATTTTTGGGGTGCACGAGGCAAACCCCAAATCTCTGTGGTGTGGGAAGGAGGTTGGATGGCGTGGGGAGAAGGTTGGTTGGGTGGTTGGAAAGGAGGTAGGATGAGGTGGGAGAAGGTTGGGTGGTTGGGGAAAAGGTTGGGGAGAAGGTTGAATGTTTGGGAAGGAGGTAGCATGGTTGGGGAGAAAGTTGAGTGGTTGGGAAGGAGGTTGGATGGTTGGGAAAGAGATTGGGGAGAAGGTTGGGTGGTTTGGGAGAAGGTTGGGTGGTTGGGAAGAAGGTTGGATGTTTGGGGAGGATCTCAGATGTCTGGGGAGGATCTCAGATGTTTGGGAAAGAGGTTGGATGTTTGGGAAGGAGGCCGGGGAGAAGGTTGGGTGGTGTGGCCGCCGTGTGGCTCCAGCCTCGCTCTGGGGAAGATGCACAACGGGCTGGGGGCAGCCTGCTCTTAATTAAAATATCCCAAAGGTCTCTCCATGCAGCTGACAACAGACATAATTTATCTTGTCAGCTCTCCCCACATCAGAAGTGCACTCTTGGAGCAATAGTAATAATTATATTAATAAAAATCATCCCTGCCTACAATGTGGAGCAAGTTGTGGCTGCTCCCCTGCCTGAGCCTGCCCGGGTGGTGCAGCAGCTCCAGGCTCTGCTCCCTTTGCTATTTCTGCTCCAGGAAAAATGGATTTTCCCAGACACTTTGTGACTTTTCTCGGGAGACCATCGCATATTCCCTGGGCTCACACTCACCACCCCAAAGGGCCCTGCCCTGCACTGAGATGTTCTGGGGAAAAGAGCAATAATTGTGCATTTGCTGGGAATTACACAGGATGATGACAATTATGGGATGAGGACAATTAGGGCATGAAGCAGATCTGATCCTGTTTCCACTCCCCAAATGCCATTTCCTAGTTTGCTTTTGCGGTGTTCGGAGTCCATCTCGAGTGTGAAGTGCTGCTCACGGTGTGTCCCGGCCTGGGAACGGGATGAAAACCTCGCCCAGGGCTCTCCAAACCCAACCCCTCGCTTTGGGTTTCTCTCCCTTCACGACGGGCGAGGACAAACTCCTCCCTTCCTCAGCGCCTCTAGAAAGTTTTATCACTTAAATCATGGCTGAACTTTCGGATTTCACTTCCAGAGGAAGCAGGAAGACGAACCCCACGGGCACTTTTGGGCTGCTTTCCACACGGGATTTTCCATAAGCTCCCCGACAACCCGGGAACTGCGGCGGCGGCTCCAGCCCGCTCCCCCTTCCCCTGCCTCCATCGCAATTATCATGCAAACCAGCACCTCGCAGCTCGTTAATGCCTTTCAAACCTGAACTTCCTTGAAGTTCTGACGGGGTTTGGACACGCGGCTCCCCGTTTGGCGGCGTTTTATTTTTTCCCCCGCGCCGCAAAACGCGCGGGACGCGCTGGAAGGCGCCGGCAGCGGCGGCCGGGAGTGTTTACACGGCTGTTGTGGCCAAAACGCCGCCGCGCTAATTCATTCCCGTCCCTTAAATTCTGTTAGCAGTTGTAAGACAGTCGGATCCCACCCATGGGAGCGTGTGCCCTCATGAAACACAATTACAATGAGAATATCTCATTATCTCATTGGCTTTAGCTTACTCTTCTGTTACCATGGTTTCGAATACACAGAGGAGCCCGAAACGAAGCGCGCCGCTAACAAAGAACATCTCCTTGTACAATGACATCAGATCGTGTCAGACAGAACAGACTTAATTAAATACCCCCCGACGCAGGGCAGGTACCGGAGTTGGGGACACTTTTAAAGCCGGCACCTCGCGGGTGCTGCGGGAGCTGGGCCGGGTGGTTCCCGTCCGAGCGGAAAACACGGGCAGTTCTGGCAGTAAAAATGGTTTAGAAAATGAAAATTATCCCCTTCCCTGAGCTCTCTCCCACCTCTCCACTGCCAAAGCACGGCGCTGTCCCGGTGAGGGGGACGCCGAGTGACTTCGGGGTGATGCTCCGGGAAGGACGCGGTGTCCCCAGCCAGCCCGGTGACATTTTTCCCCCTGTTTTTTTTCCAGCTCCGGTCCCCGCGGAAAGGGCAGAGCCGGGCAGTGCCCGGAGCCCCCCGGTCCCACCACCCGGGTGGCTCAGCCGCGGCTTTTCCGGCGGCGGCATTAAAAATTCCACAAATCATTTATTTACCCTGGAGTATATCCGGTGACATAATGTGACAATAATGACATCCCTAGTGGTGTTAATTGATTTTGTCCTGGTAGAGGAGGTAATTTGGCGTCCACGGGAGCTTCTGGATCGCGGACCTACCGATTGTCTGCCGAGGTAATATTACGGTTAATGAAGAGAAAACACGCTTTCCTCTTTAGAAGACAATATGCTAATTAGGACAGACAATAGAGAGCCAGGGGTCATTTATTATTTTTAAACAGAGAATTAATGCCAAACGACCGGCATGGAAGTGCAAAACGACTGTAAATTAATAAGTGCGATTCCTGGCTCATAAAACCCACCGTCGCCGTTAAATAAAAAGAAGGGCATTCATGAAATATTCCGACCATCGGAACACTTGAAGGTGTGAATAATTAACAGCCACAAGTTAACATCCACCAGCTTGTAAAAGGTCTGATTAAAGGCAGCGTTCAGCAGCCACCAAACTATCACAGCTCGTCGGGTCAACATCTCCTAATTAATGATTTCTTATTAGAGAGATAAAACGTGTTTTCTGAGGAGAATTATTTTTTAAAAAGGAACGAGTGTTTTCGGTGCAATGTGCGGAATAATTAAAGCTCGTTTAATGGGGCTGAGCCTGGCTGGGTTCCTCGGGGGGTGTTGCTGTGGGCTCTGGTGGCTCTGGTGACACCGGGGGCTCTTGGAGAGGTGCCTGGGCTTCACCTGGGGCCTCCAGCCCAGAGCTGAACCGTGCCAAAACCCAGCCCCAAAATCCACATTCTGGATATTCAGCTCAGGGCTGAACCGTGCCAAAACCCAGCCCCAAAATCCACATTCTGGATATTCAGCTCCGAGCTGAACCGTGCTAAAACCCAGCCCCGAAATCCACATTCTGGATATTCAGCTCAGGGATGAACCATGCTAAAACCCAGCCCCGAAATCCACAGTTTGGATATTCAGCCCAGAGCTGAACCGTGCTAAAACCCAGCTCCAAAATCCACAGTTTGGATATTCAGCTCAGGGATGAACCGTTCTAAAACCCAGCCCCAAAATCCACATTCTGGATATTCAGCTCAGAGCTGAACCGTGCTAAAACCCAGCCCCAAAATCCACATTCTGGATATTCAGCTCAGAGCTGAACCGTGCTAAAACCCAGCCCCAAAATCCACATTCTGGATATTCAGCTCAGAGCTGAACCGTGCTAAAACCCAGCCCCAAAATCCACATTCTGGATATTCAGCTCAGAGCTGAACCGTGCTAAAACCCAGCCCCAAAATCCACATTCTGGATATTCAGCTCAGAGCTGAACCGTGCTAAAACCCAACCCCAAAATCCACAGTTTGGATATTCAGCTCAGGGATGAACCGTGCTAAAACCCAACCCCAAGATCCACATTCTGGATATTCAGCCCAGAGCTGAACTGTGCCAAAACCCAGCCCCAAAATCCACATTCTGGATATTCGTCTCAGGGCTGAACCGTGCCAAAACCCAGCCCCAAAATCCACATTCTGGATATTCAGCCCAGGGATGAACCGTGCTAAAACCCAGCCCCGAAATCCACATTCTGGATATTCAGCCCAGAGCTGAACCGTGATAAAACCCAACCCCAAAATCCGTAATTCCAATTTTCCTGAAAAATACAGCAGCACCTCAACCAGCACCCAGCTCTGGCTGATGGTTCACCAAGCTCTCATTCTTGCGCTGTTTTAACCTCCCCAATTGAATTTGTGTATTTATTTATCTCCAGTAAAAGGGACTCTTTGCATTCACCTGTTGCAAAATCCTCAATGGCAGAAAGAACTGGAACATCCCAAACTCGGGATCACCACTGAGGGGCTGATTTCTTGACTTCTACTCCTTTTGCTGCAACATTAATGATATAATAAATAATAAATCTTATTTATTAAAAGAAATAATCTTATTTTCAAAAGTACTTTGGTTAATGGGTCTGGGAAAGGGGTTTGGAGTTTGGGATTTGTGTTTAGGATAGTGGTTATAACATTATAATGGCCTTTTTAAAAAATTATTTTATCATTATTAAAACAATATCCCTTGAAGGGTGAAGGCAATACCCCATAAATTAGGAATGCTAGTCACTGGGATGCTACAAGCCGTGTCAGCCTGAACACTGAAGTTGAGGAAATGCCATTTTAGTGCACTGAAAACCATCACAGGGTGAGTAAACACCTCACAGGATGAGCACGTCCTGCTGAACCCCTCTGAGGGGTTTTAGGGTGACTGTATTCCCATAAACACCCAGCCTGGAGGGTATTTATGGGAACAGTGGCTCCAGGTCATCCCAGTGTGCCCAGTGAGACGCATCCATGGGGTTGGACAAAGCACAAGGATTGGGGTGAGCTGCTGCCTGCACGGCCATGGGAGCCTGAGAAAAAACCCAAAAGGGCAAACCAGGAGGATCCCAGTGTCCCCTCAAGGCCTCTGGGGTCACCCATGGGCCCCACTGCTCAGTGACCAGAGGAAAGTGAGTTGTGGCAGAGCTGGGAATTGGGGTCTGAGCCCTCCTGGGGAGGGAGGTGCAGCTTTATCCCCACACAGAGCACACCAAAGAGCTCTGGTGACAGCGTGGCCCCGCAGCTTTGGGGGTTTGGGCTTTAATTTACCTTTTAAACAGCGATTTCTGAGCGGGGACCTGCATTAAAAGCACTGCCTGGTGCTCATTTGCATTTAAAGAAGAGGAGTTCAAGCTCTCAAACCTCCGAATTGTGCACGAAGCAAGGGCTGATGAACCAATATTTACTCTGGATTCATTTTGGGGCCTAAATGGCATTTTAGGAGCTGTTTTAATGAGGGAGCGCCGCGCACGTCCCCCGCGCTGTTTTGGACTTGCTCTAATGATCTGGAGGCGTGGTTATGCTTTAATGATCCTCTTTAATAATTTATCAATAGAGTTTGTAAGCGCTAATTTGCACTTTCAGGTGCACGTTCTCCTTTTGAAGCCGCCACACAACCCCCCATTAATGTTAATGGGAGTTGTGCTCACATTAAAAGGAGATTATACCCCTAAGGTGTTTAACATCTGACTCAGGCGGGTCTGGAATTCAGCACCGCTGAATGTCACCGCTTTCATTCCGGCTTTTGGTCGGGCTGTCACCACGCGGCTTCAAACGAGGAGAAAAACCGGGCCCTGCTAAGTCAGTGCACCAGCCTTGACTCCTCAGGCTCGGCCTTAAATCCAAGCGCGGGGCGAGGTCGGCGCTGGAGCAGCTCCAGGGGGTGACGGTGTCACCCAGCGCTGTCCCCAGGGCCACCGAGGTGTGTGTAGGGGTTAATTCATGCCCCGCAAAGCCTGGAAGGGCCAACAGTCTGGAGAAGAGATTTCCTGGTTTAAGAGAGGCTCTAATCACTTCTGGGGGTGATTTTCGCCGTGGCATCAAACCCCGGAGTTTATGAATTGACGTCTAATTAACGGCGAGGAGGTGAGGGCTGCGCTCATCTCCCGACTTAACAAATCGCTTCAGCAGAAATTTAAATCCTATTTACTGCGCTGGAATTAATTGGGTTAAATGATCGATGCGAGAGGGTTTCACCTCTTAACCCCTTCCTCACCCAACGCCTCCCAAAAACTGGGGTTTGAGCAGAGGATTGGAGCAGCAGGGAGGAATTTGGGTCCCGTGGGATTGTGTTGGCTGACACAGGGAGGAGTGTGGATGCACAGGAGGAGAGAGGATAATTAATGACTAAACCCCATCCTCTCCCCCAGAAACGGTGTCAGAGCTGTCCCCAACTCAACCACTCACCTGCATCACCTCACTGAGGTTTTCAGATTGACTCGTAACTCCTTTGGAGAGATTTGGGGAGCGATCAGATGATATCCCTGGGGTCAGCTGGGGTCACCTGGGTCCCCCCGGCCCCTTGTGCACCCCCAGCCCCGCAGCAAAGCCCTCGATGCCGTGTGAGCCCTGCTCAGCAAGAGCAAAGCCAGCCCTGGGTTATCAGCGCTGCTCCCAGCCCAAATCCCAGCCCAAATCCCAGCCCCATCCCAGCTACTGTGCGGAGAATTAACTCTGCCGCAGCCACGCGTTCATCGGGAGCCAGGCAGAGCCAGCCTGCTGATGAATTATGCATTTCCCCACCTGGGAGTTAATATTTACCATCTCTTGCTGCAATCCATTAGGAAGAACAAACATTGTATTTATCCAACACGCTCCAAAGCCGTTCATTTGCATCCCTGCTGTGAGGAGAAGGGGCCGGGGCGGCCGCGGGGCTCTGCAGGTCCTGTCCAGGCTCAGCTCCGGCCCCTGGAGAGCCCCCGGGACACGCCTGGGGACCCTCGGGGTGGGACAGCGGGGAGGGGACCCCGGCTGCAGGGGACGGGCAGCGGCCAGGGTGGGAGGGCTGAGACCTCGGTGCAGCCTGAGCTGCTGCACCCCAGAACCCCCAGAACCATCAGAACCCGCAGAACCCTCAGAACCATCAGAACCATCAGAACCTCAGTACCCCAAATACCTCCAGCACCCCCAGAACCCTCAGCACCCTCAGAATTCCCAGCACCCCCAGAACCCTCAGAACCTCCAGCACCCCCAGAATCCTCAGCACCCTCAGCATCCCAATAACTCCCAGCACTCCCAGCACCCTCAGAACCCCAGTACTCCCAACACTCTCAGCACCCCCAGAATCCCAGTGCTTCCAGTACTTGTAGCACCTGGAGCACCCTCAGCATCCCAATAACCCCAGCACCCCCAGCCACCCCCATAACCCCAGTACCCCCAGTGCCCCCAACACCCCCATAATCCCAGTATCCCCGCATCCCCATAATCCCAGTATCCCCAGCATCCCCATAATCCCAGCACCCCCAGCCATCCCCATAACCCCAGCACCTCCAGCACCCCCAGAATCCCCATAACCCCAGTGCCCTCAACACCCCCATAACCCCAGTACTCCCAGTGCCTCCATAACCCCAGTATCCCCAGCACCCCCATAACCCCAGCACCACCAGCATCCCCACAACCCCAGTACTCCCAGCGCCCTGAGCACCCCCAGCAGCCCAGTAGCCCCCAGCACCCACAGCAGTGCCAGCACTGGCAGCACCCCAACACCCAGGGGGGCTGGGGACCCCCCAGCTCCCCCAGCAGAAGCCAAGGCCGGGTTTGGGGGGCCAGGGCAGCAGAGGGATCCTGCTCTGAAGAGCCGGGCGGTGCGGAGGAAGGGGAGGCCCAGGCTCTGAGCAGAGGAGCGGATCTCCCGCGTTTCATCTCGGCTCCCCCGCCCGTCCCCGCAGGGCCGCGCCTCGCACGCTCCGGCGTTTCAATCGCTCTGCCGGCGCCGCGTTTGAAGATGTCAGGGGACGGCGGGGCTCTCTGTGAAGCGAGCTGCAAGAAAAGAGGCTGATCCCTGTCCCTGCTCACAGACGAGCTCTTTAAAGCCTTCAGGAACGCCCCGAACTCCCCTTCCCGGAGCGCTCCATCCATCCCCGGCTCTCACCGGCCCGGATGCTCCAGCAGGGGAAGGAGCGGTGCTGGGCAGGCTCGGGAGTCCACAGCAGCACTCAAATAACCCTTTTCCTTCTTTCTTCCAAATCGATGAGGAAAACAATAAAAAGAGAAGTTCTTTCCTTTTTTTTTTTTTTTCTGACAACGTCTGGAAGGCTGTGGCAGCGTTTTCTGCAGGGCAGCAGCTCCAGCAGCCCTCAGGGTCTCCTCTGCCCACCCGGGGAAATCCTGGGCAGGGCCAGGCTGGGCTGAGGTAATTCCCATCCTCAGCAGCCCGGGGGGGCTCTGCAGGGATGGAATGCAGGGAGAAAACGGGAAAACTCCTTCCCGAATACCGGGGATGAGCCATGGCTGAGGTGGAGTCTCCGTAGAGCACATCCAGGGGGAACGGGAATGGCTGCGCATGGACAGAGGGCAGGGATGGATGGGATTTGGGGAAGGAATTCCCGGCTGGGAGGGGGGTGAGACCCTGGCACAGGGTGCCCAGAGCAGCTGTGGCTGCCCCTGGATCCTTGGAAGGGCCCCAGGCCAGGCTGGACAGGGCTTGGAGCACCCTGGGACAGCGGGAGGTGTCCCTGCCCATGGGACATTGGAGGAGCTTTAATGTCCCTCCCAACCCAAACCCCGGTGTGGCTCTGTGATCGCCGCTGCTGAAAGAATAACCCAACTATTGATATAAATATTTAAACTTCACTGAGGGCCTGCAGCGTCTATTTACTCCAAAGCGTCCCCCTTTGGAAAGTTTTGTCGACATGATCTGCAAGTTAAACAACTTTTCAAAGGACACTCCAGGGGCCGCACAAAGGACCCAAATTCTCTGTCATTGTCACCGGCTTGTGTTTTAAGCCGGGTTTAAAAGGGGGGGTGAGTGCGGGGCGGGGCAGCGGCGGGGGCGAGGGGCAGGGTGGCCCTGGTGGCCTTGGTGGCCGTGGTGGCCCTGACCCAGGTGCCACCAGAACCGCGGTGGCTCCCGGCAGGGCTGGGCACTCGCCACAGCCCGGGGAGAGAGGAGCACATGAAAGCCGGGCTGGATTTGCCTTGCAATGACAGCTGCATATTAATCCAAAGAATTTCTGAAAAATCAAAAAGACATTTTTTTCAGCAAAATGCACCCCTAGAGCCTCGATCCTAAAGCAAGGGAATAAACTTGAAACAGGATTGATTTCATCTTAAAGGGAATGGCTCTTTGAAATGCTACCAGCTGCAGTTGTCTTATTTGGTTTTCAATACTATAACAAAATTGTGCCATATTGTGTCAAATAAGGAGATAATATAACAGCTTTAAACAAATTTTGTAATTACGGGATCAATCAGAAACGAATTAAATCTTTGTGCATTAGGTAAGTGGTGCCACTGAATACTGAGCAGCTCCAAATGCCAACTCCAGTGGCAGCCCCAGAGATGAGGGCTTGGGGTGACACCAGCCAGGGGACACAGAGGGCTTGGGGTGACACCAGCCAGGGGACATGGGGGACGTGGCAGCCCCAGAGATGAGGGCTTGGGGTGACACCAGCCAGGGGACACAGAGGATTTGGGGTGACACCAGCCAGGGGACATGGGGGACGTGGCAGCCCCAGAGATGAGGGATTAGGGTGACACCAGCCAGGGGACACAAAGGGCTTGGGGTGACACCAACCAGGGGACACAGGGGATGTGACAATCCCCCAGCCAGAGCTCCTGAACTGGGGAAGGAGCACAAGGTCCCAGGCTGTGATTAAAGCTGCAAGTGATGCCTTCAGTTTGAGTTTTCATGTATTTCAGGTTCTGTGCTGCCCAGGGGTGCAGCTCTGAGCTCACAGTCAGTGTCACTCAGCTCTGCACACAGCAGGGACACAAAAATTCTTTTCCTGCTGAAGACCAAGGACAACTTTCAGGCCCAAAAGCACAAACAAGGGTGGCTGGAGGGAGGAACAAGAAGGAT
>VZDJ01000301.1:10484219-10534323 GCA_008694505.1 Cyanoderma ruficeps
AAAAAGGAAAAAAAAAAGGTTGGAACAGCTTTAGTTGCTTCCAGAGGATGCTGAAGAGCTCCTTGATGGGGGACAGAGGGAATGAGAGGCCAGAGTGACCAACTGTCACCCTGGTGCTGATCCCACTTCCCAATAACACAAGTTTTGGGGAGTGGGAACACGAGGATGGAGTTGGTGCAGTGGTTTGGCAGGGAAGTGATTTTTCTGGGAGTTACGGCAAAAAGCAGCGAGTGACTGGCCGTGGAGTGGACAGCTTGATTGACCCATTAGAACGTGATAATCTGCAGACACACACAGGGTTAAACATCAGAGGATCCCGGGAAACTGTCCTTTATCCCTCACATTCCAAGAGAAAGGCAGAAGGTGCAAACAAAGCACAGTTTTCTTATTTTAGGCACAGTTTTCTTACTGAACAAGGGACCAAACCTGGGATGCAACGACCAGGAGTAACTCCAGTCCTGGAGGAGCCTTCTGACAAGGACAGAGAGCTGTGGTGGGGTGAATTTGTTTTAAATGGGATTAATTTGTTTAAAAGTAAAGCCCCCGGAGACATTTTAGATGTTTCCTTTAGTTAATGAGATTTCCGTGATAGTTCAAACAATGAAATTAGCAAACAATGCCGTTAATCTCGGATTACAAGCAGCACCAGGGAAGAATTAGTAAAATAAATCAAGAAGATTTAAGGCACTTTGCTCTGCAGTAAAGTAGCCGGGCTGGGAATTCTGTGCTGTGTTTTCCTGGGATTAAGGAAGAGGTGACCAGGATCTGCCTTTCAGCCCTTAACCTGGAATATTTGAGCATGGAAACAACATTTTCTCAAGCCTAAGGTCTGATTTAACCCATACACAGTAATAACTTACATGTGACCTATCAGTAAATAACTGCCGCGGCTTCACATTTAAAAATCCAAATTCTTTCCAATCAAAAGCCTCAAATTAAATCACAGCAACTTTATACACCCCACATTTGGCTGTTCTAACCAGCTGTATGAAACGGGGATAAAAGACATCCCAAAAACAGGATTACACAGAGCAGCAATAAAAGGAGAAATAATCTTCGAAGAAGTGATGGAAGAACAAATTCTAAGGGCATTAAGAAGGAACAAGCCATGGTTCCAATCACAGCCAGGCAGGAGATTGCTAATCTCATGTGTACAGCAGATAAATCTGGGAGGACAACAAATTGCATTTCAATTTATGGACCGAAAAGGTTTATTTTTAAATCCCTCTACTCACTCCAGAAATCAGGGAAATTAAGACTGAAACTAATAAAGTAATGGAGTTCTCCAAGGTGGATCCTCAAAACCACAGGGAAAACATTTCATTTGCAGTGCGTGCTTTTGGGAGGAATTTAAATACAATCCATTGGCTCCATTAGTTTATTATTCAAAAACAAATTTATTTTTGATTAGTTTTTGTGATTTAAACCCAAAATTTATGTTGTGTCCCTTTAAGTTACCTGAAATCAAAGGAGCTTCATGATCACCCCACAAATGCATAAAAGGAGAGGAGAGGCTGGTAAGGAGAAAAAGTTGTTGAAAATTATTTTAAAACTCTTCTTAGCAATAGCTCAGCAGGGCCTGGTCACAAAGCACAATTCTCATATCCTACAAAACTTCCAGGCAGCCAAATTTCCAGGCACTGCCACTCGGACAACAAACAGCTCCACATTGAGAGCTGTTTTCAACACGGGTTGTGCAATTAGACATAATTATTTATCCCCATTGTAAGGCAGACCATTGAAACGCTGCTCATCTAAAAAGAATTAACAAGTGTGTCCTTGTCCTTTCTCCTGATGGTGTCAGCTCTCCAGTAAAATCATCGGCTTGGAGCACAGACAGCCCTTAAATACGAAATATTCACAGTTCTCCAGAAGTTTTGCCGGATAATTGAGGAGTTTTGTACTTGAGTTTTCAGCCTGGTGCAAACCAACTTTGGTTTCTAACAGAGGCTCCCCTGTGAGAGGGAAAATTTGCTGGAGTCCCAGCATGGGTTACAGAACGACAGAATCATGGAATTTTTAAGGCTGGAAAAGCCATCCCCAAGGCCCTGGGCTGCAGCACCCTGAGCCACCAAGCTGGCAACAGCCCCAGAGCTCTGCAGGTGAATAAATGATCAACACTAATTATGTGCAGCTTATTAAAGAGTATTTCCAGAATGGTTTTTTGCAGCAAATCTATCAACTGCTTCACTATTTTTTTTTTAAATGCTTTTTTTTGTTAATGCTAAACTGCTGAAATACTGAACCCAGGAACTTTGAGACCTCAAGAGAGAGCCCAGAGTGGAGGAGACAACCAAAGTGAGCTCCAGGGTGAACAATGTGACAGCCACGGAGCTACTGCAGCAAATTTCTTCCATGAAATTAAACAATGGACTGGCAATTTAAAAATCTGAGATGAATTTAAAAACCGAGCTTAAGAACTGGAGGCAACCCCGAGCATTCACGGGAGTGCAGAGAAGTTGAATGTCTGGCTGGGAAACTCTCCTGGCTCAATTGTCAGGCCAGGCTTCTGTTTTTAGCCCGGTAATTAAATTTCAGAGCCTGATGTTTTGTGGAGGGATAGAAAGGATTCCAAAGGTGCAGGAGAAGTCTGTGTACAGCAGCTTGGCTCTGGCTGAATAAACTCTGGCTATCCAGCCACAGCTTGGCCATGTTTAATGAAAAGGAAAACATGTGGAAGGGCTGAACACAATTCCCTGACAATAGGGTGATGTCAAAGCAAAAAAAAAAAAAAAGGAAAAATCTTGGTGAAGGGTTTTTTCCTGAACTAAACACAAAGCAGAGTTGTTTGGGTTTGGAGGGAGCAGGGTTGGAAGGACACAGGGGAGGAAATAAGAGGAAAGGATGAGGTTTTCCAGAAAAAACTTGCACTAGATTCAAGCTCTTAGAAACTTCAGCATGGTGCTGCTCCAAGACCAATTTAGGACTTTAAAAACATGTAGGACTGCAGCCCTGTGTACAAGGGAAACTTTAAATAGTCATGCACAGAACATAAAAATCTACTAAAAACCAGACCTGGATTTAGCATCTCTGACAAGCTCCAGAACATCTCGAGGAATCCCACCCATCTCCTGCTGCAAACGGGGAGGAAACATGGCCTGGAAAAGGAAATTCTGCCCAGTTCATAATTCAGGTGTGCAGCGATGAAACTCCTCTCAAAGTGAACAGGAGGGCAGCTCCTGCTGCACAGACAACTGGACGCTCCCATTAATTATGGGAATAATTGGCTTCTTGTGCAAGCAAGCCCCTTTAACTGCAGCCACCAGAGCTTTGGGGTGAGGGTGTTTTCATCCTGCTAAACCAGGCTGAAGGGGCTCCGGGGGAATCCTGAGCAGGAGCCCATTTGTTTCCAGGATTAGTCTGTGTCAGATGGAAGCGCAGGGATAGTGCAGCAGACACAGAGTGAGTGAACCCTTAATCCTGCCGTGGACCTTGAGAAATGAGGGTTTATTTTCCACCTAATGAAACTCTGCACACAATCAGGAATAAAGTCAACGGGAATTAGGCAATTTCTCCTCAAAACAGACTGTTACACAAATAGCAATGATGAAACAGCTCCTTCTTTGAAATTAGGACTTTTGGGGTTAATTCCTGTTTTCCAAGACCCAGGTGAGCCTGTCCTTTGGTTTCTGGACTGAAGCGATGGATAAATTTGTCAGATTTTTATTTTCTTGCTTGGCAAGGGGCAGCAGTGAAGCTCTTTTTAAAAGCAGTCCCTTCCTTACCTTCAGGGCTCTCCAAGCAGGAGGTCTGCTTTTGTTTTCTCTTGATTACAAATACTTCATCCCTTCCCAACCAACACTTTATACTTGACCAGATTCCTGTAAGCTCCTCAACCTGATCTGGAAGCATCTGTTTCCAATACAATTTGAAGTGGAGGACTATTAACAAGATTGGATTCAGACCCCAATCAAGCCAGAACCCAGGAATTGATGTCACGTGCAGGCTGGCACTGCAATCCCAGGGCAGGGAATGGAGGGGGGAGCTTTGGGAACAACAAAAAGTTGATTTTTCAGAGTCTATCATAGAAAAGCATCTGCAAATCTGTACAGAATGTACTGCGAGGGTCGTCAAAATCAAGTTCTGGGGGGTTTTGGGTAAATAAATCCTGCCTGGTTTATGTTTCCAGCCGGGGCTGGGGCAGGAGGAAGTCAGGACTTTGTCCATGGAATAACCCCCCGAATCCCACAGTCTGCTCACAGAATGCACTGTCCCATTAGAGAAAAAAGCAGGATTTGTTTCAGAACAGGACCCACAGCTCAGTGTCCCCAGCTCAGTGGGGGATTGTGTTCCATCCGGGGCTTGGGAATGACTCTGGAATTTCAGGGCCCATCCCGAGGCCAGGGCTGTCTGGTCACTGCTCTGATTGCAGGGCTTTCTGCAATTCCTTTAATCAGAAAGACAACACTGATTGGAATCATAATTCCTGGGAACCATAACTCCTGGAAGAGTTCCAGGTAAATCTGGTGAAGAACTTGCTTTTAATCTGGGATGGATTAACCCAAAATGCCTGGAATCCCTCCTCGTTCCATCCTGGTTTATGGCTCCAGTTCATGGAGTTAAGCACTGAGGTGTTCTCACACACACTTCCTACAGAAAAAAAATCAGAAAAATCTTCTTTTTACACTCTTTTAAGTGCAAATCCAAGCTCTAGGTACAAGCCAGGGTGACTGTGCAGCACAGTCCCAATCCATCCCTGTCCACCAGGGGTTTAAAGCCAAGGTACAAAAGTTTCACCAAAGATTTTGCTTTTCATTTCTCAAGCACAAAATCCCAACGCTCCACCTAGAAAGGGCATGACAAACCATGACTACTACACTGGGTATGAATATTTCAAATATAAAACCACCCCAGCACCGTGTGCAACCCCTCCCAACTTTTAGTGTCTACTTATTGTCTCCAAGTTATAAATTAACCTGTTCAAAGTAGCTTTAATGTGGATATTTTCTATAAACTTGCTATTCTTGTAAGAATTATCGTTCTAGAAAGGGTACAAATGATCGTTCAGCAAGAAGATTTTATTAGCAGCTTAGAAAAAATGTGGCTTTTAAAAAATCTGCTTTATTTATGATCTATTTATTAGCAGGCCTATGCTGAATCTTTAGCCGTAACAGGAAAATTACATAAAAATGTCAAGGGACAAAACTCCCAAGCTCCCAATGAGCCAGGGGAGGTGGTGAACAAAGCAGAGGACCTGGGAGGATTCAGGGTTTGGCATCTTTAGAACAAGGCTCAGTCCACAGGTGCAGTTTGCCATCACAGCCAAGGCAAAGAGCAGGTAAAAGGTGCCTTCTGTGCATCCTCTCTGGAGCTAAACACAACTTTCATACGCAAATAATCAAAATAACAGTTTTGTAAATACAAAGAGATGTGAAAATGTACCCCACAGTAGGCAGTTGGAGAGAATTTGTGCATTTTGTGGTATAACCTACTCAAAGAGTGTCAGTCATTCTTGTCCACGTCTTCCTGAATTGCTGAGTCTCAGCACAAATGACTGAAAATTCAGGAACTCTTACAGGGCTTAGATCTCTGGTTAATGCCATTTTTTGTGGGAGAGCAAACAGCAGGATAATCTGCTCCCAAATAGTAACTAATGTCTATGGAATCTGTTGGTGTAGCAGTCTATTTGGCAGATCTTTTTGAAAATATTTTGGCACTCCAGGTAGAGAGGGAATATGAATAGGCTTAGAAATTAACAAATCACTTCCACGATCAATTAAAATGTCTGTGTATAATTGCCATAGTAAAATCTTCTGGTCTTTTGATGAGTTCGTTGGGGTTTTTTTTAAATATACTGATAGTGAAGGGGCTGCGGGGAAAGGTGGCACCTTGGGGAAAAGGGGCTAAGATTTAAAACAAATTTTCCTCTGACTTTTATTCCCAGGATGGAATGGTTTGGAGAAAGAAAAGGGGGGATGCCACTTGCCCATGACAACAATCATATACAAAGCAGATTTCTGCTGATAAATCCAGCTGTAAACATTCCCTCCCTCTTCCCTGCCAACCAACCTTTTTCCAGCCATCAAAGACCAGGATTTTCCTAAAATTCTCATCATCCTTCTTGGAGTGGGAAAAAACCCCATTTTTTTCAGTCACGAAAGCAAAGTGGGGGGTTGAGTGGAGGAAAGCTCGGTGTGAGGGACAATCCAACACTGGAAGGAACAGAAAATCAAATAAAGGAGTGCCAAAAAGCCCCTCACGTTTTTATGGAGCCGAAGGAATCTGCTGCCCAGGAACAGCCAGGACACACAGCCACAAATGAAGCCTGGCATTTCAATCAGATCAGGAGAGTTCAGGAAAAGAAAAGCACATGGATTTTGGCAAGAACGCCCTGAGGCATTTCAGAGGATTGAACTGAGAGTCCACGGGTTCAGTTTGTGGACAGAACTCCTTTCAGGCAGGGCAGTGCTGCTCTTCAAATGGCCAGAGAGGGCCAGGAAGGGTTTAATTTCATCTCACAACAATGCCGATCAAAACTGGTGCCAGGCTTTGGGATGTGACACTGATATCAATCCAGTCCTCCTGCTAAAAAAGCCTGGGCACAATAACTCAAACCAAAACTAAAAACCATACCTTGAGCCACATTTAAAAAAAGAAAAAAAAACATCTTGTGTGGAGAAAGCAAAGCACTCATTTTTCACAGTTTAAGAGTCGCTGGTTTTCTCGCTGTGGCTGTGTTTTGAAAATAAGCTGCCTCCCCGCTGGGCCGTGCTGCTGGATTACAATTATTTCCCTGGCATTAGCAGGAAGGCCATCAAACTGCTGCAATGGGCTGTGAACTTTTCCTGCTGCACCGACAGCGGCAGGTACAATGGTGATTTTCCACTCGTATCGATTTTTTTTTTTTTGTGGTCTCCACGTGGATGTTTACAGCATTTCCCACCGGCAGAGACACAACATTTATGTTCTGTTAGTTCAGAGCAGCGCATCCTCAGGGCCCAAAGCACACAACAAGCCTGGGAAGCTGCTGAAAGAAGCAATTTTATAACTTCTTTATATTTGAGATGGGTGGGAAAAAAAACATCCACCTATATGACAGCTAAATCCTTGTTAAAAAAATCCTCCAGGTGTTTTTTAAAGTACACAAACTTTTCAGACACTTCTGGGTGAGATTTTTTTTTTTTTAATGGAAACAGGTAAGAATTGACATTTTTCCTTGGGATTGCTGGACTGTGCTGCTGGTTCCTGAGGAGCAGCTGACAGAGGGCAGCGACACTCAGAGCTCCACACCCCACAACCCAGGCTGTGCCCAAATTCCTCAGGCTGGAACGACACACAAACAAATTAGCTGAAAAATAACATCTGCTGTTGATTTGAGGTCGCTTTCTGTTTGCAGTACAAATATGCAAATGTAAAGGTAGAATTTCATGTTTCTTTTTCTTGGCAGCCGTGGAAGTTCCACCTCTTTTTTCTGGGCTCCGTGCCCACCCCTGCTCACTGTCGTAGTGCTGAGGGTGGCAGTGGAGGAACCGCTGGGGAGCTCCTTGGTGGACATTGCTCCTGACAGGAAATGTTCATCCTCACCTTCTCTCTTATATTACAGTTATGTATGATATCTAGTTTATGATTAAATAACAGCTANTAAAATCTCACTAAGATATTGATGACTGTGTCATTTTGGAGCAGGCAGTGGCAGCTCCATGCTCCAAACCCTGGGTTTGTTTCCAGGGGAGGCAGCAGGAAGGAAACCCCTCAGCGCTGCCCTCTCTGCAGGTTTATTATCAGTTCCATATTGAATCTGCTTTACCCCCATTCAGTCTGTGGGGAGGCATCTGGTTTAATTCAGCTTTTTGTTACCTCTGCCGTACCATGGATTTTCTTTCCTATTTTTCTTTTTTTAAATTGACGGGTTAACGGTTTTGATTTGATACAATGTGAAGAGAGCTGTCTTCCATTTCAGACAAAACCAGTAGTCCTTGGGCAGGCTGAACATTCCAGCCACTGCCAGGGTCTGCTCAAGCACAACTCCAGTAATTTCATTCCCTGGAATACGGTTTTTTAAATGCACATATTGAAACAGAACACACGAAGATGTCAAGGTATTTTATGCTATAAGCAAATAAAGCCCACTTTCAATCAACGGGGAGGAAACCAACTGAACCCCACAAAGAAACGAGGCTTGGTTTCAACTCCCACGTATTTCCACAAAAACCATGGAATCAGTAAAAATATGGAACCAGATTCCAAAATTCTGTTGCATTTTTTTTATGTCTGTATCAACTGAAAGTACTCCATGGAAAATATTCACAGATGTGTGTGGGTCAGAAATGAGAAGGAAGGGAAAACTGGAGGCAGCAGGTCTCAGAACTCCAGAATTTGTACACTCTGTTTTTGGATCGCTCTGGAAAAAAATGTATTTAGATGCTGCAGAAAAATCTCACAGTAAAGACGGTGCTACATCATGGAGAACATTTTATTGTTGCAAAAACTTACCTGTTGTCACCTTCTGATTCTTGAGCTTACAGCAAACAAATTGTGAAATCATAATTAGGCCCTAGTCCACATAAAAAGCAGCAGTGACAATCTGAAAGAAATGAAACGTTCGCTTGTTCAGCAGGCAAATAATTTGAAATACCTCAACTGCACAGGAATGTTGCTTCATAATCGTAATGTGAATGACAAACACCAAATCACTGCCAGAAATAAACATCAGTGTAAACATTTGGGCAATTGTGACTTGGTTTATAGATGGCAGAAATAAGAGAATCTGGCTCAGAATGAACAGAGAGTTCACAACTCCGTTTAAGCCCCTAAATTGGAGAGCTGTGATTCAGATTGACAGTGAGGACTAGGGAACAATCCCAAACCTGGGCCCACTGGACACACCTTGCTGAATTCTGTGCCCACAAGCATGACAGTTTCAATGTAAAGCCCCTCTCCAATTCATATTTCAGCTCCCATTTCTGCAGCTCAACAGCGGAGCAAGCGTGCTTTTATTTCACTTTGATTTCCACAGCCCTTTTACCAGGCCAGTAAATTACATCCCCTTTATGGGGACAGACTTTGGAGCCAATCCCATTTTTCCCCAGGCATTTTTAGCTGCTGAGATCAGTCCCCCTTTTCCTTTGTCATCTCCTACCTGCACATGTGGAACCTGAACTGGGTGACCCAGTGATTCAGCACTGTGCGAGTGCCAGCTCCAGTGCCGCTCCTGACCTTCTCCCAACCCAAACGGAATTGGCAGGACAGAACTGGTGGGAAAGAGGGGATTGAAATAAACCTTGAGCCAGCTTGAGCTGCAAGTGCACACACAACTCGGGGTGGAGAAGATAAGAGAGGAGAGGTGATTTATTCTCATTTGCTCTAAGTGGCAGAGATTAGTGTCAAGTCAGTACAACAGCACAGTACATCAAGCTCATTTGTCAACCACCAAATATTTTTGCAAACATGAACAACATGCTTCCCTGGCATATTATTCTATCTGTATTATGCAGATAGAGGAACATATCCAAGATAAAATTAAGGAAAAAAAAAACCAAAAAAAAAAGAAGGCAGCTTTTGCAAAAGGCTTCAGGCAAGATTACTGGTGTTTGAATCTGAGAACTGCTTAAGACTTTCAACTTAGGGTGGTGCGGCAGGCAGAGAGCAGACAATGGAAATGAGCCCTGTGACAAGGCTCCAGCACTCCCACACATCCCTGCCACATTCCTGCAGCAGGTGCCAAACCCAGGGCTCTCCATTCCTGCACAATCTCCTGCTCTCTGCTGGGGACACGCTGAGAACAGCCGAGGAGCCATCACTGCTGGATGGAGAGCCAATCCCAGGAGTTGATTTCTGCCTCCATTCCCACCCCGTGCAAATCCCCAAATCCAGTTAGGGATGCTGAACATCCTCGGTGCAAAGCCCTGCGCATCCAGAGGGATGCAGCAGCTCCCAGTCAGCCCCAGCCTCCCCCAGGAACCTGCCAAATCCCAGGGAATGAACACAGCCGCTGTGAACGAGGCATCACCCACACAACGCTGCTCCTACAGACACGACCTGGGCTTCCAAGAAAGAAAAAGCCTTTGTGGATCCAATATGTAACACTCCGAATTTGTCGCTGCAGCGGTTTAGTCTGAGCTCGTGGTGGATGAGGTGGTCAGCGACACTGAGGGGCCAGAAATCTGCTACAGGATAAGTTAAACCAGGGGATTTGGTGGAATTTAGGAGCAGAACTCTGATATTTCATGTTCAGTGTGATGCTAATAAAGTCAGTTCTTCCCTCAGAGGTACTTACCCAGATTCTGAACATGCTTCTCACTCTTAAAAACCATATTTATATAAAATATTTATCTATTTGTTGGTTCCATGCAATTAATTTGGACATATTGCTGTGAACGAGAAGTAAGTTATGACTCAGATTCCAGGTGAGCTTTAAAGTCACTAAAATCCATCCAGCCTTATCAGTGACCCAACACGGTGTCAAAGAGTTTGTGTTATTTAACACTCCACAGGTAACATGGGAAGCATACAACACTTGGAGAAGGCAAATGTAGGGTGATCCTGCCCCCAAAATTCCCTAAATTATGCCACCATTACGCACCAAACAATTCAAATCTTGAAGAAGTTTCCAGATTTGTTTTCACAGAGCACCATTCTCTGTAAAATTAGGATTCACTTTGCTCGTTGGCCAGAAACTCCTTTTTCTTTCCATGAGACACCAGGTTTTTCTGGCTTTAAAGCCTGGAACAAGTTTCCTGCAGGAATTGGCTGCCTCTCCAGAAAACTGTCATCATTGGACCTAAACCAATTAAACAATAAAAATGCAACATAAATTTATACACTGACAAATCACCTGAGCCTGGAGGATATATTCAGTTTATTCTGCTTATACTGGGGAAGTTATTAGACTTTGTAGCCATCTTTGAAAATAACTTTTAAAGTTAAAAAAGAAATGTTGCAAGTAGTATTTCAAGTATTTTTTTATCCCATTCTGGCACTGTGCAGCTGAGCAGACTCACTAAAACAGGACATGGTATTTAAACTTGATTTTTTGGGTTGTTATTATTCAATATTTATGCAGCAGAATGTTTGTGTTGCCAGTCCCTGAGACTATAATTTTAGTATTACAAAAATTGCTACTTTTCTTAAATCCCTGCCAAAGTATCCTGTCCCAGAAAGAGCAAACCCAGGAATCCCACATGAAGAGAGAAGGAGACTGCCAGAACATTTCTTTGCTTCCCGTAGTATTGAAATTGTCAGTGATGAGAAAAGCATAGAATGGTTTGTGTTGGAAGGGATCTTAAAGATCATCCAGTTCCAACCCCCAGATTATAAAATTATATTAAAAATGGTTTATTTTCCTATAAATATTCTTTGCCTGGAACCTCATATTCTTTCTAAGATTACTGCTCAAATACTGGTTACTTCCCTATGGAAAAGTTCCAGAGAAGGTGTGACCTTGGACCCTTGGCTTGAATCCTTTCTGCAAAGGTTTAGTGCTTGTCCAGCTACAAACACTGTTGTGGTCCAAGGTATTTAGGAATAAGGAATCCGTAACCTGAGCCTCTTGTTTGGACACTTCTCATTTTAATATCTTCCTCTGGGGTCAGTAAACAGAAATGGACAATGGTTTAGAAGTGAAACCCACGTGCTTAGGAACAGCCTCCCAGTGCAGACCAGGAAATGCAGGTTTCCCCTGGAATTTGGGAGGTTTGCCACAGCTCCTCTGCCTCTCCAGCTGCTGTGAACATCCCTGCGCTCTGGATGTCAAATAACCAGGACTGCAAGTGATGGATGAGGACGTCAGATGTGTGTTTGGCTGGCGTGCAAGGTCTTTAAACTGCACTTAAGAACAGCTCAAGCCCCAAAAGGGGTTCAGTTTTCCAGTGTTCATCATTTAATTCTGGCTGAGGAAGGAAAAGGTGGAGCTGGGCTATGGAGTGACCAGGGCTTCTGCAAGCATGTCCCAGTATTAACCTGATCACTGGATTTTGGCTTAAATTGTTCTCTGAAAGCATTTTAGACACTCTTGGTTGTGAATTTCGCTTGGCCGGATTTCACCTGGAAACTAAGGCCAGTTCCCAGAGAACAATCCCAGTGTATCTTAACCTGGGACAGTGGAAGGTGTCCTTGCCCATGAAAGGGCCGGATGGGATGAGCTTTACCCTCCCTTCCAACCCAAACCGCGTCCTTTGACCCTGTGATCTAGGATTGCATGGTTTTATTAACAATAACAAACCAAACAACAGAACAGAAGGAAGCGCCTTTCTGGAGAGCTCAGCATCCCCATCCCGGGGAGCCGCATCCCTGTGGGAACGGAGGTCCGGGGCTGCCGTTCCCCTTTTCCCTGTGGCTCCTCGGGGGAACCGTGGGAAAGGGAGAGGCAGGACACGGGAATAACAACCGGGAACGGCGTCGGGAGCGGCCCCGGGCACCGGGAGCGAAGGACACGGATCCCAGCGGGGCCGGCACGGATCTGCAGAGCTGCGGCTGCTGCTCCGGCATCCTACGGGCTCGCCTCGAGGGAGACCCTGCGGGCGGGGAGGGAGCAAAGGAACACCGGGAAAAGCTGGATAGCCGGGATGCCAGGGCTGTCCGGGATAGCCGGGATGAGCGGAGCAGCGCCATCCCCGCAGCCCCGGCCCTGCCCGGCCGCTCCCGCCCGCCGCCATCGCCTCAGAGCGCGGGCCCGGGGCGCCCCCTGCTGGCGCCGCGGCCTCAGCCCGCCTGAGGGCCCCGAGCCGCCGGAGCCGAGCCGCCCCGGGCCCGTCAGCCCCAACACCGCCGGGCTGGGATTTCATCCCTCAATCCCAGCCTGGGGAGGGCTGGAAGGGCCCACAGCAGGCACAGATGTGCCCTTCAGGGCTGAGCAGAGGGGCAGGATCACACCCTGACCTGCGGGAAATGCAAGAGCATCAGGAGAGCTTCCCGGTGCGGCACCAGCGTTCATCCGCCTGCTGGCTTAAACACATTTGATCTGATCCATGAAGACCACAAAACAAAGAATTCTAATTTACAATCCTAGGATCTTTGGAGGGACCTTTGTCCTTTTAGAAGCACAGAATGGTTTGGGTTGGAAGGACCCTAAAGCTCTATCCCATTCCACCCCCTGCCACGGACAGGGACACCTTCCACTATCCCAGGTTGGTCCAAGCCCTGTCCAACCTGGCCTTGGACACTTCCAGGGATCCAGGGGCAGCCACAGCTTCTCTGGACACCCTGTACCAGGGCTTTTCCACCCTCACAGGGAAGGATTTTTCCCTAATATCCCATCTAACTCTGCCCATCTTCTGCTCAAGGCCATTCCCCCTTGTCCTATCACTCCAGGCCCTTGTGAAAAGTGTCCCTCCAGCCTCTTTGCAAGCCCCCTTTCGGTCCTGGAAAGCCAGACATGAATATTTTAGAATATTTTGATAGGGAAGAGTGTTGTATAATTTACTGAATTTTTAATTCAGTTTTACTTTTTATTCTCATACAGGCTCATCATGTCAGTGGTTACTGGAGTCTAGCTAATTAACACAGGGCTGGGGGAATGATTAAAGGCAGGCTCTGGGTATCTGCATTGTTCTAGTTTAATTGCTGCTCAGGCAATGATTCAGTGTTGGTTTTGGCAGTTGAGCTGCATTTGTCTGGCACGGTGAAATTCCCTGTTATGTCCATGACACTCATCTGCTGGGGGTGGGCAAAAAGCAGGAGGATTTTCTAGTGGCAGGCTTGTGGAAGGAATAGGTTTTGTTATTTGGGGAAGACCAGGCTGGAGTGGAAGGCGTCCCCTTCATCCCAAGTACTCCAGAATTCTGTGGTGGTAGGAGGGGAGCTCCTGGATGGACCCTTCATGCAAGCACATTGTCCAACCAGCCTCAATCCAACCCTGTTTCCTTTGGATCTGTGCTTTAGCCTCATCACAGGTCCTCCTTTTCACCTTGTCTCCTTTTGTTCCTGAATATTTAAAAATTCATGTTAATCATAGAGAAAAAAGGAGCAAAAAAGCAATTTGTATGTGGAAAAAATGGTGTAGAGATACCTCTAAGATCCTTCCAGAGGTTAAAAAAAGTTTTCAGAAACAGAGATTGAGATGCCTGGCTTTATCCCAGGCTGTCCCTGTTCCTGAATAAACACATCTTTGATGTCACAAGCTGCATTTCATGACACTCCCTTTAAAAAGAAGTGACTAAAGAGAGGATAGTGTGGAAGACAGCCAATTAGTCCATAAATGTAAACGACATTACAAGTGGTGTGTAACATTATATATTTATGGCTACAGTTTTGTTCTGCTGTCACATAACAAAATGAATAATGCATCAGTCCAAGAACTTGTCATTAAGTGAATTTCTTTGTTGCCTTGCTATAAAAATATAAAAATCCTTGGTGGTGTGTGCATATGTGTGACATTAACCCCTTCTGGGAGCAAAATATACGGTGGGTGAAGGCACTGTTAGCGTGGCAAATTGATGTAGATTTTATCGTTTTACAGGTGAAATAATGTTAGGGATTTGAAGACATTCAGGAAGGTTTTTCCTGTGGATGAGAGGTGATAAATGCTCTTTACTTCTCAAAAACAAACTTCTCAGTACAAGAAGGACAGGGATGCACTGAATCCAGGGGAGAGCCATGAAAATTATTCAAAGTCCATCTGGAGTTGGCCCTGACCAGTCTGCTGGGGCTGGACTTGATGGTCACTGGAGGCACCTTCCAGTCTCATTCCCACTCTAAGAGATGGGACATTGAATAATTAAAAATACGAGACTGTTGTTCAGATGGTTAAAGTTAAGCTGAAGAATCTGCTGAGCTGAGATCTGGAACCTCCTAAAAACATCTCTGAAGTTTGTGGTCTCCACCCCCAGTTCCCTCAGGTTTCAATCTCTTTTCCATGTTGTCTTCCTTTAGTCCTTGTCCTCCCAAGGAGAGAGGGGAGCATCTATTTACAGCCTGACAAGGGAGACCAAAGGGCCAATCTAACTTCTGATTAGGAGAAAATTGCCTTTATGGTTAAAGTCAGTTAAACTGGATATGGAATTTCAGGCCCCAGCTGAAATCCTCGTCCTGTCCCGTGAGTCCTGCTGAGGGAAAAAAAGGAAACCCTAATTCAGTTAGATGAGGGGGAAACTGTTTCGGTGTTGAGCCTCCCAGGCTCCTCCATGTAGACACACGTGATGAGTTTGCACCTCTCAAAAGTAAGATTAAACTTATCTGAAATACCATTTATCTCAGAATGCATTAATCTGATTTTTTTTCCCTATTTTCTCCTATTTCTCCCTAACGTAATTGACAGCAAAATTGAATCGGTTTCCTACCGAGTTGGACTTGAAAGGTGAACACTGAATTTTCTATTACTTGGTTTTAATGCAATGTGTACACCTCACGATTTGATAAATTCAGACCTGCTGGGGAAAAGCCGGGAACCACATTTTGGACACAAAGGATCAGATCTTGTTTTATTTTGCAGGAACTATTGGTTTAAATTTTGAAGTTATGAGAGGAAAATGGTTTCTCTGCAAAACGTGTTGAAAATTCAGGGAGTTGGTTTCTGGAACAGGAGGTTCTTAGGTTGGGGAGGATGTTGGAGGAAAAAAAACCCAGATGCAGTGATACCACCCAAAAAAACCTAAAACAACCACCCCATAAACAAGCCCAAACAAACAAAACCCCCAAAACACAGAGAAACTGAGGAAATGAAAACTTAGTGAGGATTGCTGAGGAACAGGACAGGACAACATGAGCAGAGTGAGAAAGAGATGAAAAGAAGGAGATGTTTCCTTCCAAAGGAGACTTTTGAGAGAGCAAAGAATCATTAATTCAGACTCTGGAACAAACCAGTCATCTGGTGTCCTCTGTTCTTGATGGAGTGGGGAAAAGTCTCTGGCTAATGAGTAATCTCCTAATTGTGGAGTGCTGAAAAGCTTTGCTTAGGGAAGCAACATCAGGACAAACATCAGGTAAGCCTAGACCTGACAGCTCTTGCCTCAACAGGTTTGGCAATCCCGCGGATTTTCCAACCCAACATTCTACAGTTTCATGCTTATTTATACAAAGGATTCTACAAATCCGGCAAACAAAACTTTGCCTGCCAAGCCACTTCCACATCAGTGCTGGTATTAAATAATTCAAATAATGTTTCCTGTGAGGTGCTGCCTCTCTTCTGCTTTCCCCTGCCCGGTTTCCTAAAGCTCCCGAGTAACTGCTGCTGCTTAGCTCTGCTGCCTCTGTGGAATGAGGTGCTGGTGGAAGTGTGTTCCCCTTTCAAAGCCTCCTCTGACGTGCAGCATTAATGATGGAAACCTTATTCTGCTGATGTTTTAGGGGGTTTTAGTGCCTTACTGAGGCATCTCTCTGTGGCCAGGAGGAGAACCTGTGCACCAGGAAGGGGTGAGCCCTTTGTAGAGCAGGTACTGCTTCTCTCCCGTGTAACTCAGCACAAATCCCTGTGTTCATTTTCACTGCTGTGGATTAGCTGGTTTCATTAGCAACTTCAGAGGCTGGGTGATTAATATTAATAATCCCTGTTAGCCTATAGATTTAATTAGGGTGAGGAACAGCTGGATGCTGTGTGGAACCAGCCCTGGCTCCAGACGCCGTGTCTCTGCCCTGATTGCTGAGCTCTTAGCACGGGCAGCCAGGACCGGCAGATCCTCACGGTTACCTATCGATACCGCCCCTCCTTCCTGCTTCCAGGACCTTTTTAAAGGCTCCTGGCTCCTACCCAGGACCCGGCAGCGTGGTTGGAGCGGTCCTTGGAGTCAGGCAGGTTTTTCTCTGTGTGGAGTAGCCGCTTTTGCTCTCCCGGGTGAGTTTTCCTTACTACTGCTCTCAGGGGCAGAACTCGAGGGCTGTCAGCAGCAGCTCCGTTCATTTGTCCCGGCTCTCCTTAAAAAAAACTTGTGCAAGCCGAATGCAGCTTTTGACCCCTTGGGGTATTAGGAAGTGGGAAAAACCTACAGGAATGTCAGGAGTGCAGAGCTGTTAAAGCTCTCCTTAACTTGCAGAGCTGCAGCTCCGGTGGCACCGACCCAGCGCTCGATGTTGGGTCGGGTTCAGGGTCTGAAGCTCCGGCAGCAGCAGAGTTATGCAGCTCAATTAGCACACTTCATAAACTATGCAGCTCAATTAAGGAAGCCCTGTCCGTGGAAAGCAACGCCAGTGGAGGGAGATGCCTGAAGTAATAAAATACGGGTGCAGCGGGGAAATGATGCAGGTGGTTAATGAAAACGTTACCTGAGACGTGAAATGCGAATGTGTGTGGGGATGGAAAAGCGAGGCTGGGTGTGTTTGGGTTTGTCCAAAGGGAAGCTGGGGTGATTTTTTTGTTTGTTTGTTTGGGTTTTTTTGGGTTTTTTTTGTTGCTTGTGAGTGTTTTGGAGACCTCTCTGAACCAGCAGTGGTGGTAAAGAAATGAGTATGCGGAGTTTCCCTATTTGTGATAAACTTTATCACCACGGTGGCGCAGCAGATGTTGGGTTTGTGATGCAAATGAGCCTGTGGAGCAGGGCAGCTGTTAATGAGCTCTGAGCATTGCAGGAGGCAATACCCACCTACAAACCCAAACAGCAGCGCCAGGGCTGGGCAGGCTTTGACTCCTCCAAGACCTGGGTCATAATCCCAGAGTTTTATTCGGGGAAAACCTCTTTTAATTTCAGCAGGGGCTGTGACTGTGGCTGGTAACTGGAGCAAGACTTGATATGGAAACAGGAGAACTTTTACGTGGTCCTCGAGGCATTTGTGTCCTGGCTGATTCCATCACAATCAGGGGAATGTTGTCTGATTTTAAGAATGAGTGGATTAGGGGAATGTTCATGGCTGTCCTGCTTGGCCAGCCTTGGAGTGCACATATTTAAAGGCCATTAATAAGTGGTGCCCTGTCCTGGATCTGTCCCCTGCCAAGGCCACCCCAGCACAGTGCAGGATTTGAAACTCATTATTTATCCCATCCCAGATTTCAGCCTCAAACCCAGACAATTATTAGCCAAACCTTCCGGAGGTGTGATCTGTGAGTCCTGCACAGTTCTTGGTTTTCCATGGCTGATTCCTGGCACACAACAAGATTTTGGCATTGGGACAGGCTGCAGAGACATAAACCTGATTTTGCCATTAGCCTTTTGTGTTGGGAGGGGAGTGGGTTCTTATGAATACCCAAAATTAAAAAGACTCCAGCCTGACTGTGAAATTAATAGAGCTATCAACTCCCCCTCTGTCATTATACAACAATTGTTAATTATTTACAAGCAAACTTCTGCAAGAACAGTATTGTAGCTGTCGGCATTGTCATTATTAAAATTAAAACACTTTGTCTGGGTGGAAGATAACATGAGTCATTTTGGTGAAATGTAATGAATATGGAATATTCTGTTGCTTTTGCCCAATTAGTTGGAGGGAGAACAATAGCCCGTCTCTTCCCTAACAAGATGTTTGTTTTTAAAAGTCTAACAAAATAAATATTTTCAGGGCTTTGCTGAAAAAGGGCGTCATTTATTGTAGCTGTTATAATGAAAGTTAAAACAAATTTCTTTTTTTCTAGGATGGGGAAAAACCTATTTTCATAAAGTAAATTCTCTTTTTTCAGCTGGTGAAAGATGTGTGTGAACTTTTTTTTCTTTCATTACCACAATATCTTGGTTTGTCTTGTTATGGCAGCAAAGACTTTAAAGATCATCTTGTTCCACCCCCTGCCATGAGCACCTTCACTATCCCAGGTTGCTCCCAGCCCAGTCCAGCCTGGCCTTGGACACTTCCAGGGATGTGGAATCCACAATTTCTGGGTGACTTTGCTTGCTATTAGAAGTCAAAATTAGGTTCATGGTGAGCAAAGGAAGCTCTGAATTCCTGCTGTACAATGAATAAAGTCATTATCAGATGCAGAAATAAAATCCAACCCCATTTGTGCTCTCCTAGTCAGACCAGTCTACCCTATGAAATTTATTATATTAAAATCTCTGGTTGAGAAAATTAATTTCAGAGTGAGAATATTTCTGTCCTGCCACCATCTCACAAGCTTTTTTACAGCCTCACAGAAGCAGGAGAGAAGCCAGCTGTGTTCCTGGCGTTCCTGAGCTAAAAGGAAGATGTAGGAAACGCACAATTGGATTTCCCTTAAAGAAAAATAACAACAACAACTTTAACATCGTTAAAAGAATGTGTTCACCCCCCATTAATTTTGTATTTGATTGCCCAGGCTGTGGTGCAATGAACAGGAGAAAAAAGCCATTAGGAGGAATTGCCATCAAAATCGAGGACCTGTGTGACTGAATGTGTGTTCTAGGGAGCCGATTTTTTAAAAACCTGTAATTTATAAACTCCTTCAGTATTACAAAAGCCCTAACAAGAGTTGTACAAACGTTTCTCCTCATTATCTTTGGGCAAACAGGCTTTCCTTTCTCCCAGCAGCTGCCCAAGTGTGCTTGACCTTACACTTGGCTGTTCCCAGTTGGTTCCTTTGATATTTCTTTGGCTGTTATTAGAAGAATGTCCTTGCTGGGACACTCCCAGTGGGGGTTTGCTCCCAGGAGAGGAGGACACAGCCAGGCTCGGATCCATGGGGCCGGTTTTAGTTAAGCTTGACTTGGTGGGAATCTGGAATCTATTTGTCAGAGGGAAGTTAAGGGGAAAAGTGTGGACGTGCTTGATGGGGAAGGCTCAGGTGTGTGTGGAACAAACACAAGCCTCTGGAATGCTTTGGAGATCATTTCTGCTACAGCTGCCAAGCTCTGGAAGAGCTCAGGTAGGTCCTGGGCACGGGTCCCACCTGGGCAGGTCCCTTTGGAAGGGCTGGCTGAGGTTCAGCAGCTGGTGAGATGCCACAAGTGTCAGCTGAAAGGCCGCAGTTCCTCAGTGTCCTGCTCTTCCCTGACTTCTCCTTTGGCTGAAGTTCCTCCAGGGGCACTGACAGGCTCCAGCCTTCGAGAAGAGGCCCCATAAGTAATATTAACTTCTGCAATTTCCTTGTTTCTCTTAAGCAGGTTATTAATTAACTGAATGTAACCACTGGCTGTTGATAAATCCTTTTAACTAATTCAAATTCCATATCGAGCCGGGAGCACTTTCACTCGAGCTGCTGCCCAAGTTAAGCTGGGTGAGGAATTATTCCTGATGTGTTTTCCAGCACCGGGGTTGGGGCGGAGGGAGAGAAGATATTTGTTTGCTTGATTCCACATGACAACTCCAGGGTAACTGAATAGACTGTACGGTCGGGTTGACAGGGCTGAGCACCCGCCAACAGCCTCGCTCACATACCAGAGCCAGGGGGATGGAAGGGGCACTGGCAGCTGGGATGGAGCCCATCCGAATTTCTCTAAAGAGCGTCAATTTGCCATCAATTATTCATGGGTTTTTCCGAGGTCTGGCTTCTGAGAGGTATGAATAACTTAAATTACGCCTTCGTGTAACAGTTTGAATAATGAATAAATTACTGCGAGGAGGGGAGTTGAGGAGCAGGGCTGAGTGTTAAATAATGGAGGAGGTTTCGGAGGGAATGTTGTCGTTAACGGCGAGGCCGTTCCCGGGTTTCTGTGGCTGCGGGAGCTGTGGCTGTGAGATGTAGAAAGGCATTACAGTGATGCCTGGGAGGAGTGCTGGGAGCTGGCTGGAGGTGCCAGGAAAGGAAAAAGCAGCGTCTGTGTGAGGGACATGAACCTGCAGCTGTCTCCTTCCCCTCACCGTGCTCGGGGGAACTTTGTCCCTGGGCTCCAGAATTAAAGCCTTGCTTTGGGGGAACTTTGGCAGACTGGGGAGCTGCTGGTCCTATAAAATCACCAGCTGGAGAGACACTGGGGGGGATTGCCAGGTACCCGGGAGGAACTCCAGGACATTCAGTGCTTGTCTGCTGACTGCTGCTTCAGGAGACTTTGAGGTTCAGTGATTTTTGCATTTATTTACTGCTCCAGTCCAATTTTCCCTGCCAGAGTGGCGTTTTTCATGACAGGGTGCTGTATTCTGACCCTCATGCTCTGTCCCATTTCCTCCTTCACTCTCTTCAGACAGAAATACACATTATTCCCTTTGTAATATTTTAAGCCAAACTCTTTTTCTGTAACATCGCTGCAGTCCTGAAAATAAGTCACACATCTAAAAGCTCATTAAGCAATGAAAATGCTTGAAAATGAGCAGCTTTTGACAGCATCACTGTGACAGTGATGGAATTGGTGTTTGTTATGAAGAAATTTATTCCATCTTAGCACTGTGCTGTTTAGTTTAGCCTAATATTTTAATATCACGGAGACGTTTAAACATGGAATCCTTACAAATCTGCCTTACTGATGTTAAAAATGCTAAGTCTTATGAAGTGTTATATAAAGCATCAGTGTGTGCTGAACCAGCAGCCAAATACGATTTCTTATAGATTGAGAATCAGAGAAAACTGCTTTGACAGCACCCAGATTATCAAGTAATTTATTTATATTAAAAATTTGATCAAGCTGTGTGTTTGCAGCAGGGGAAGTTGGCAAGTTCCTGAGTACATTCTTACCCCTCTGCAGCAGTGGCTTCCGCACGGGTCGTGCAGCCAAAATTGCCTCGGAGCTGGCTGAGATCTGGTTCAGTTCAGGCAGATCCTGACCCATAAAACTGCTGGTCAAACCAGTTCATCACGGGGGAGAATGCTCACACAGCTGGAAGGACCCTGAGCTGCCTTCAGGCTGTGGGTGGTGGCACAGCCCGGGAATTCTGGTAGGAGAGCTCTCTCCAAAGGCTCTGCAATTCCTGCTTGTCCTGCAGTGGCCTCCATAGGGACACAGGTTCCTTTTGTCCAAGAGATTGATACTGAGAACAAGTCAGCTCCCAGCACTGCAGCGAGGTGTTCCATTAGCTAAAACCCTATTTGAACCCCTAAAATTTATTTTAGGAGTTAAAATCAAGCGATAGACTTCATGATTTATCATCATCTGGTCCAGCTCAGCATCCATCCATGGGATTTCAAGGGATGTGAAGTGTGGAAACCTGTCCTGACAGAAAAGAAGAGAGAGGCCCATAGGAAACAATGGTTGTCTTGTGGAAAGGTTTTAAATATATGCAGCTGATCCCATGGGAACTGCTGTAGTCTATTCACCCTGTGTGAAAATGATGCTCTCTCAATATAATCTTTAATCCTTTTCTTTCACCGAAAAATGTGAGAACTTTATTTCCAAGTTTTGAAAGGAAGCTCTGTTTTAGGGAGTTAATGCTTTCCAAGCATAAAAATAAAATAAATTTTGATTAGTGCAACACAGAGAGGAGAGGTTCTCTGAAATATCTTGTAATATTCTGTCCATGAATTGCATATGTGGATGTTCTTGGGAAATGTATCCAGGTTTTTTTCTTTTCCCCTGGGTCGGTGCAGGGGGGAAAGGAAGCATCCAGCAGTCTTGGCAATATTACAAACTTCTGTAACTCTTTGAGACAGAAATTCCACAATTCTTTTTTTATTTTTTCCCTTGTAAGATGGGGAAGAAGAATTTCAACAGAAGGGAATTCCACCTGAAATTCAAAACTTTCTTTGAAGACGATTCTAATCTTCCTGCTATTCATGGAAAAGGAAACTAAAAGTAAATATAGAGTTGTTGCAAACGTTTATCCCCAGAGCATGGAAATCCAAACCTGCTCCGTTCACTGCGTGCATGTGTGAAAAACACCAGCCCAGGGCTCAGCAGAGCTGCTCTCCTGGCTTTGAAGGGCCCAGGTCATGAGGATTAAACCCTGTTTGGTGCAAACCAATCATTCCTGAGGGGAATTTTACAGTCTGGAAAGGCAAAAAGTCACTAACACTATTTTCCTTCTGTTTTCCTCCAGTGCCTTTCACCCAAGGCATCCAAAGCACTCTGTGTAATCCATGAGTTAAGCATGGCAACACGGCTGCGAGGTAAGGAAAGGAGGTTTTGTTTCCTTTTTAAGGTTACCCAAAGCTTTGGGCTGTGTCGTGCCCCAGATGACCACAACAAAACAGCTCCCAGTTCTCCAACACGAATCTCTCCAGTTCCAGGGAATTCCCAGATCACTTTCCTTTCCCGTGGAATTTACTGGACACTTTAAGTTACGTTTTTTGCACCAGATGCTCATTCTATACCTTTTAGATTTTTTGAAGATTTCGGAATTTGAGCATGGTCTTGTGTTTAGCAAAGAGCTTTGGCACCTGTGGTGGCTCAGCCCTTCCATGGGGAATAAGAAATTCCGTGTGGGAGTTGTGCTGCAGCCTCTGGGGAGAACCATGCCAGACTGGGCTCACAGAGGATGGGGACTCTGGTAACTGATGGCATTTCCTTGGGAACCCTGCCTGGGCTGGGTTGGGGCCATCCCTGTCCTCACTGCAGCTCCAGCCAGAGAGAAACCAGAAAATCCTATAGAGGTTCATTTAACATGAACTCCAGTGGCCTGAGTTCCCTAAAATTCCTTAAACAGAGTGAATGCTTTCCTGATGGATGTTGTGTGGCAAAGAACTAGATAAAAAATGTCGTTGCACAGTTGTTTGAGGGTTGTGTTTCTGTTTTCAGTGGGATAACACCCAGAAAATCAAGTGGCTGGATTTACATTTCAAGTCTTTTGGAAGTTAAGGAAATTATCTTTTTGTAGAATTTCCTTCACTGTAAATATATTTAAAAAAACATTATCTTCTCCCTTCCTCTTTGGTTTAAGAGAGACTTTTTTCCTGTCCTTCTAATGTCATTCTGCAGAAGCTGAGCTCCTGATAAACTGGAAGGCTCAGCCTTTCAGCTCCGAGTTCAATTGGCTTTTGGATGCCTGTAGGTCCAACTGCCCTTTTACATGGAATTTTTTATTGCTAATCTTCTATTATTGGGGGAATTATTTTGCAAACAGACCAATTCAGTAGCTTCAAGCTCTGAAACCTGTCAGGCTGGCTTTTATTCTGATTGCTTGTGATAAGGAGCTTTGGCAAGAATGCTGCGCCTGCAGCAAGTGGAGAGACTCACCTTGGAGGGGAGCAGCTTCAAGGTCCCAGGGAAAGGGTGGCTCTTTCAGCTCGGCATGAAAAGGGAAAAGGAGGTGTTGAAAATCAGATCAAACCTTGGAATTAATGTGGGACTGCACCAGAAGCAGTGCAAGTGGTTTGTGTTACAAGCTGAGGGGTTTTTCCTGCACAACCATGACTTGACGTTTGTTCCAAGGGCTGGAGTTCCTGCTCTGCTCCCCACGTTGTGGCCTTGGAAAGGTGCAGATTCCTGCTGTGAATCCCCTCTGATGCAGTGCCAGGGGATGTCCATCCAGGCAGGATGGACGAGCTTTGGCCAAACCCTTTGTTTTTTCCATTCTTTCTGTGCATGGGGCACAAATACAGCAAGTGAGAGAACTCTGATGGGTGGGGTGGAGTCGAGCTGAGGGAGATTCAAGGTGATGGGACACCTCAGGAACTACACCCTGAAGCAGTTTTATTGCCCAGCTTGATCCTTTTAAAAAAAGAAAACTTTAAAAATGACATTTTATAAGACACATGATTTGTTTTCCCTCCTGCTCAGTGAGTGCTGCCTATTAATAGCAAATCTTGTAATGAGCAAGGAAATGCTTAAGGAACAATTCTCTCTAATGCTGATGCAAGGAAAGTATTTCCAGCACCGTTACACAATGTAAGCATTAAGAGGATTTGCTCTAATTCCATTTCCAAGAGCTCACAAGAAATAAATGTTTTTTCTGCATTATCCCGACTGTTGTCTGTAAAACTCACATAAAATTCTCTGTTCAGGTCGAGCCCAGGACCTCTCTGAGAAACTCCCGTGCAGGAGCACAGCCGGGGGGGGATCATTTGCAAAAGGCCAACGATATTGCCAAGGCTCAGGGAATGTCCTGAGCTGGAAGGGACCCAGGGGGAAGATGAAGCCCAGCTCCTGCAGAAGGGGCTGCAGCGTTTCAGAGCAGCTGATCAAAGGGAGGGCTCGAGGGACCTCCCTTCCTGGAGCACTTTTCTGCATTATGTGGGCACATTTGGTTGTGCTGCTCCCGAGGCTCACGTTAAAAGCCAAAGCAAACCTCAGACCCTCTTTTGTGCTCGTGTAAAGGCTGCGGAACGACAGCAGTTATTCCTTCGGCCAGGAGATCTCCTCTCCAGCAAGGCTGTTCCCTTGTTCTCTTTCTTTCCACCAGTGTGAGCTTACCGAGGGCTGTTTCCCCTCCTTCCCAGGGAAGGATAGCTTTCCACTAACACAGAGAGTTCTGTTCCCTCTATTAAAAACAACTGCCCTCAAGCGGAGCAGGCTTTGTGTTTTGCCCTGGAAACAGAGCAGCTCATTCAGAGATAAGGCCTCCCTGCGTTCGGGTTCCCTCAGTCACCTGACGGAGCCATGGGGAACTTTTAGGCTGCTTTAGTCTGCATTCCTGGGATGCTTTCCCCGTGGCACCGCAATGAGCAGCTCCGGGATCCCTTCCTGCCACCTTGCCCGGCTTTCTGCTGCCCCTGCCCCTGGATGCTGCCCGGGGGGAGAGGAGGGAAGGGGCAGGTTTTGTCCCCGGAGCTCCTGTCCCCACCCCTGAGGATGGCCCGGGGGGATGCCGAGCAGGTAAAAAAAAACCCCAAAACTGTGTCTGGGGCTTTCTGAACTTTTATTTTTGGACTTGGGAATGGCTGAGTGTGAGTAGGGTGAGCTCCCACTAGCCCTGTGGTTCAGGTGGGTGATCTGTGCCTCGGGATTTCCACTCTCGGCTCCTTTCTGCTGCTGCTTGATGAAATTGGGAGTCCTGTGGGATGGGATCGATAGAGTTGGGGAAATTAAAACAGCCCTGGCTTGTGGCATTAGCAAGTGCAATGTGCTGCCTGTCAAAATAGAGATTGTTCCAGGGAGTTGCTTCCAGAAGGTTCTCAGGGTTTTGCTTTGGTTTTGCCCTTTTTGTGGATATTCCAACCCTGGCAGTGTTCAAAGCCAGCCTGGGTAAGGCCTTGGGCAACCTGGGCTAGTGGGAGGTGGCCCAGCCCATGGCAGGGGCTTGGGACTGGATGGGCTTTAAGGTCCCTCCCAACTCTTTAACGTTCTGTGATTCTATGATTGTATTTGACTTTTTTTTTTCCCTGAAAAAGTGAATAAAACAGGGATTAAGGGTACTCCGTATCTCAAAGAATAATTAAGTGCTGTATCTTGTGGCTTTGTCAACTCCAGAGAAGACTCCAGAGGAGCTGACACCCAGAGTGAATCCATGTGGGACCTAAGCAGAGTTTTAGGAGTCAAGTGCAGGACACTTCCCAAAGTGTGAGCCCTGCCTGGCTCAGCCTCTGCTCCATTCACCTCAGCCAAGGCTTTGTTTTACAGGAGTTTAAAAGACCCTGGGGATCATTTTGGCAACAAAAGGGATAGTTTTTTTCTAAACAAAGCTCATTATCTTCTCAATCTTGCTAATAATATTTTTCTGGAGTCAAGACACAACAACCCAGAAAACAAAGTTTTCATCCNCCTCCTCAGGCTCTGCTCCTGACCAGGAAGAGGGGTTTGGAACCCTCAGCAGCTGGTCCAGGCATGAGCCTGCTCAGGTAACATGCACGGAAAGGAAGTAAACCTTGGGTTCAGTCATTATGTATTTTTAAATCTAATTTTAAGCTACTTAGTGTTTGAAGGTAAAAATTCCCACAGTTCATCAATGTGCTCAAGGATGTCCTTCCTTGCCTCAGGGGGTCCTGTCTGACACTTTCACACACATTTAAAAATCTTTGCTGAACTGGAACACGTCAATCAATGCATTTGCTGATTTTTTGTTTGTTTGTTTGTTATCATTTTCTTTTAGATTGGGGCCAGGGAAGCCTTGAAATACAGCCCAGATTTATCCTTCATATCAAACTGATCTCTCCTGGCCAGGATTGTTCCCGTTCTGTCCCCAGCTGAGCTCCCCATGCCCCTGGTGCCTGCAGAGGGTGGCTGAGCAGGGCCATGCATCATCTCTTTGGGCTGGTTTTGGGACAGAAGGACCTGTCCCGGGCAGGGGATCTCTTCTCCCTGGAGGATGCTGAGATCGAAGGAAGCCTCTCTGAAGCTCTTGAACAGATCAGAATCATTAGTTCAGCTGCAGTGAGTGAAACAGTGTCCTTAATAATTTTTTTAATGACATTATATTGTATAAATAAGGGGGGATATAAACAATTTGGATTTCTGATAAGACTTGAAGGACAGAGCATAATATTTAAAACCGTGCTGACAAAATCCAGTTCCCACCAGCTTCAAAGATATTTCGAGCTTATCTTTATAATAGTTTTTATTAAATGGTCATTTGAAACATAATAAAGATTACATGAGATTCCAGGGGTCTATGCCTTCCCAGTGATGAGAATTAAGACCTGTGGGACGACAAATTCCGGCGTTCCATCACGCCGAACACTTGCCGTAAAGGTGGACATGGGAAAACGGCCCAAAAACTTAAATTTTCTGGGGTTCCTGCCAAACCACCTGACGGGCAGAGGTCTTTTTCTGTGCCCCAGGACTACCAGACCAACGACAACGACCAGGCCGTGGTGGAGATCTGCATCACCCGGATCACCACGGCCATCAGGGAGACGGCGTCCATCGAGCGGCACGGCACGGCCCTGGTGGCCCTCTGGGAGTCCTGCCTGGAGCACAACCTGAAGCCCTCTGGCAAGGATGAGGATGCCCCACACGCCAAAATTGCATCTGACATCATGAGCTGCATCCTGCAGGTAGAGCTGGGTAGAGTTTTATCTTCTTTTTCTGCCAGAGTTGGGATTGAATGCTCCAGACGGTATTGCTTGTTTTGGACTCAGATGTTTATTAATTTTTAGCTACTTTTCAGTCTCACAAAGTGTGAGTTCTACAGCACTTCTAGCTAACAAACTAAAAATGGCCCCTATCCCTCTCTCTCTACAAGGTCTTTTAAGGATAAACTGCCCAATTGAGAAATGACTCCTAAATTATTTTTACTTTTAACCCAATAACCAACCACCTGTGGCCTGCAATGAGGACTTTTCTATCCAATTACAAAACACCACCCAGACCCATGAAGAAGAAAATGAAAAAGAAGGACTCAGCCTCTGCCCTAAATCCTCCATCTTGCTTTTTATATATATTACTATATTCTAAAACCTTAAACTCTGAGTTTTCTGTGATACCACACACTTCTATTCAAACTGCACACCCACAATCCCAGCGCTGTCATTCAATTTTGGAAACCTTCTCCACGGCCTCAGGTCCAATGCAGTATTTTCTGTCAGCACAGAAAGTCTGAAATTCTCAGTGCCCAGGGTTCCAACAGAGCTGGGCTGAAAGCAGGAGTGCTCTCGTTGCCAGTTGGGTTTTATTTTTTTAAAAAATGCTTTTGTAACTCTCTTTTTGGGTGCTTGTGAACGGTTTTGTTTAATACTAGGAGCTCGGGGAATTGCATTGTTCTGATCCCTCCTCTCTTGAAATTGTTGAGGTAACTCATAGAACCATGGAATGGTTTGGGATGGAGGATCCTTAAAGCTCATCCAGTGCCACCCCTGCCGTGGCAGGGACACCTTCCACTGTCCCAGTCCCTGTCCAGCCTGGCCTAGTGGGACACTGTCCACACTGGGACACTGCCAGGGATGAGGCAGCCACAGCTGAGTTATAAAAGTACATTTGCTGCTTCCTAAAACAGAGCTTTTATTGGCAAGTTCCTTTGCATTAAAAAAAAAAAGAGGTATAAAATGAGGTTTTCCAGCAGATGTGGGGGACAGTTGGAACAATAATGAATATCTGCCAGCTGGGCTGGATCTCAGGCAGGTCTCTGTTGATATCAGCAGCAGGGAGGTCCCCAAGGTTTGCAAACATCACTGTATCACTTTATTGAAATCTGCTCTTCATTGTCACCTCCACATTTTCTAAGCGTGCCTTCCTGCCCTGATGTTTATCATGGAACAAATGAAACCTTTCTCCTTCCCTCTGAATCCAACCCTTTCTTAATAAAGGGTTTTATCTTTATTGTAAGGGTTGGTGGGGGGGGAAAAAAAAAAAAAAGAAGAATTGTTCTTTGGAATTTTCTTAGATCTTTCAAATCCTAGCCAGAGAGCCAAGCCTTATCTTCCCATTCTTGGTGTGGAGTAGCAGAGCAATAACTCGGAGCAGCATTTGGCTCCTGCTCCGCGGTGTCTCAGCCAAACATAACGAGGCATTATGTTGATTTAAACATGCTGCTGCAGAAAGCTCCGTTTTATTTGCAGGGCTTTTCTCATTAAAGATGCAGCTTTTGGTCATCTGGCAGCTGCCAGGATTATCTGTCTTGACACCAAGAGGTGGCTGCAGCCCCTTCTTCCTCAGGGGTCTCTGGAAGGGAGTGTCGGCTGCTTGGCAAGTCTCTGTTCCAAGGAATAATCCTCAGGGCTCCTCAGACTCTGTGGAATAACAGATTTGGGATTTCTCAGTCTGAATTTATTCTCTTCTGAGCTGCTCCAGAAGGAAAGTCCAGAAAGTCTGCTCTGCCTTCCTTCTCACTGCTCTGTTGCTGTCTGAAACATCTGGGTTCCAGGGGTTGCCTGGGATTTCAGCTGCTAATTAGACATAATCACATTGCAGGATTATTTTCAGCATCAGGGATGTGCTCCAGTTTCAAAGAGCTGCTCAGAACTGAGTGGAGAGGAGAGCACAGCGCTGGTTAAGGAGGCTCCAGAGGGAATGTGGGTGCTCAGTTACACACAGGCGTGTCCTGCTGCTGTGGGAATTTAGCAGGCAGTGGATGTGTGTGGTTTGTACACACGATTTTCTGTATAAATAACAGCAGAAAAACCTTTTCTGACCTTGATTCCAAACCCCAGTGTGCACTCAGGGATCCTGAGATCCCAGAAGCTTGGGGCCGTTTTAGGAAGAGGAGTTTGCACTCCTGAAAAACCTCCCAAGTGTTCAGAGGAATTGGCTGGAGGTTCCCAGAGCAGCCGTGGCTGCCCCTGGATCCCTGGAAGTGTCCAAGGCCAGGCTGGACAGGGCTTGGAGCAGCCTGGGACAGTGGAAGGTGGAATGGGAGGATCTTTAAGGTCCCTCCAACCCAAACCATTCTGGGATTCTGTGAGTTTCAATTAAAAAAAATGAAATCTTAATGATTAGAGGATAATTAATGATCAATACTAAAGCACTGTGAGCGAGTTTCCCAGTGCAGTGGCTGGGAGTGGTTGCTCCAAGGTGTTTCCTGTGCTTTGGGATGATGGATACAGCCTCTGTCATCCCAGGGAGCCCCAAACACAAAAGGCCTTGTTAGAGATGTTAACGTGCTGTTAGTGTGCTTCATATTTTATATATATTATATATTTGATATATATTGATTTTTATGTATGCACCACTTATTTTATTAGTGCCCCTCTGCTTCCTCTAGCAGAAGACAAAAACAGAGCTATCCTTAACACCTCCTGCTGCAGTGGGAATTTAAATTTCTGTATTTGCTCTTCCTTTGACTCCTGCCTTCTGCACTGGTACCAAACCATGACCTTTCTTGACAAGTTTTTTGCTTTTTTTCCCCCTTGTTGCTTTGACTTTGGTTTCTCTGCTCTGCCCAGCATGGGGCTTTAATAGTAATTTTTTTTTTTTTTCACATTTTTGCAGAATTACAACCGGCCTCCAGTGATGGCCTTGGCTGTGCCAGTGGCAGTGAAATTCCTGCAGAGGGGCAATAAGGAGCTGTGCAGGAACATGTCCAGTTACCTGTCCTTGGCTGCCATTGCCAAGGCAGAGCTGCTGGCTGAGCACACAGAAACCATCCTCAGGAGTGTCCTTCAAGGTAGGCCCAGCCCAGAGCTTGGGTTTAGTCCAGCTGTGTCACCAGATCAGTCAGGTTGGGTTAGGGCATCTGCAAAACCATTTTGGTTTTTTTTTTACAGAATCAATCAATCATTAGGGGTGGGAGAGACTCCAGGATCAATCCAACCATTAAACAAATCATGTGAGCTGTATGAAGCAGAGCTATGGAAATATCTATAAACGTGATCAAATGTATTAATCACACTCCAATAACAGACTTCCTCAAGGAATATGTGAATTTACTGCTCCTCTGGAGGTTTGGGGATGGATTGGCTGACCCACAGGGCAGGAAATACATCTGTACTCGTTAATATTCCCTGCTAATGGACTCCAAATTATCAGCCCTGATATGAGGCACCAGCCATGAGCTCTTATCCTTCCTCTTAGTGTCACTGGCAAGGCTCCAGAAGAGAAATGGGGATGAAATTAATCCCATTCTGTGGTGGAATAGTCAGATGGAAGATATAAAAGCTTTGTAGTGGTTCTTTCATTTTGCCTATGTTATTAGCTTTATATAGAACAATGTTGCTAATCTCTTTACATTTCATTTTTTTTTTTTGTGGTTTAAAAAGCCAAAAATATTCATTCCTCTATAAAGGGAACTCCAATTGAATTGGAGTAATAAAGTTCACAGTGTTTGTTGCAATACAGTGCTACTGCAGTGGTAAAATCACTGTTCTCCTTCGAGCAGGGCTAATAGCAGTAAGTAGCAATAACTAATTATTAAAAGAACATCGTTATAAAGATGTTAAGCCCTCAAAAGAAACTTGTGCATCCCTGTTTATTAATTTATAAATTAATTTATAAAAATTATTTTTAAGGTTTAACAATGTGCTAACATTATGCATGGCCACTTGTAACTGTGGGGGAGTAACAGAAAGAGTGAATATATTAACGATTTTGGGGAAAGCGACGCACACCCACGAGGTTTGAATTGTGTATTTATGTTCTTCCACCAGCAGATGTTGCTGTGGGTATCGGGTTTGGGAATTCCAGCCGGGAAGGGGCCGCTCGGAGCGGGCGGAACGATTTTATTCCGCGCGGTGACTTAATTGCGCCGCCCGTAATTGGTGTTTGAGGCGTGAGAAGCGGCGTTTGCAGCGGGCCCAGAGCCCAGCGCTGCCCTCGGAGCGTTGGCCCAAGGGAGCGGGAGGCGAAGCTGCCCGGGATGAATTTCCGAGGCGGTTTTTGGGAGACAAAGCCGCGTTGTGGGGCTGCACAGACGGGGCTCGGCCCCGCGGCACCGGCCTCAGCAAACTTTGGCCCCTCGCCTGCAAATGTTGGAGAGGAGCTGGAGGTTTTCATTACTCGGGGCAACTCTCTGGCCGCACAGCCGGGTTTCTTATCTCATGAGCTGAAAAGGAGCTCTTTGGAAAGGGTTTGGCTGCCGTGCCCCAGTGAGCGTGGGCCCTGTGCTGACACCGTCCATCAGCGCCGGGGGTCACACGGATTGATTTATTCCCATTTATTTATTCATTCCCGTTCCCGGGGGACGGCAACAACTCTGCCCTGTAATCAGAGAGTCCCGAGACTGCTCCACCTTCCAGAGCAGTTCCGTGCTCAGGCAGCGGCTCAACCTCTCTCCTTCATCTTGTGCTGGCAGTGCAGGATTGCAGGGAGGTTTTTTCCATCACTGGAGCCCAAATTCCCCCAAAAAATGCTCTTTCCTCGGGGTTTTCCAAACCGTTGACAAAGGAAAGCGTAGCTGGGTGAGGAAGGGAAGAGAGGAGTGTGCTGGTGGAGGGTGAGTTGTGGTGCTGGGCTGTGGGAGAGCTTTGCTGCTCTTGGGAGGTGATGGAGGAAGAGCAGAGCTCTCGGGAAGAGGGAATTTTTCCAGCTGAGTCAGGGAGGATGGAAGGCCTGGCTTTGCCTTTGGTCCTCTGCCAAACCTCAGCTGAGATAGGAGGAGGCTCCTTCCAAGACAAAGCATTTCAGGTATGAGCTGCAGTAAGGGGAGCAGCCAGGAAGGATTTCTGGAGGTCTTTTTTGAGGATTTTCCTTTTCCTGCTGCATTTCAGGGACATTTGTTTTCACTTAATGGAGGGCACTGAACAGAGGGAGGATTTGAGAGTGGTTTTGCCCTTGCACAATGTTGGGACCCCGAGTGTTTGTGTAACTCTGCAGATTTGGGTTTTGGCTGCCAGAGATGAACAGAGGTAATATTTCATTGTTCCGTAGCTAAGGTTATTTGCAGATATTACTTAGTGAGGGATTTGAAACTTGACTTTTTGTCAAGTTTACTGCCAAGCATTTATAACATAGATACATTTTTATTGCAGGGTAACAGGAGGAATTCCAGCAATCAGAGCAATTCTTTTTCCCTTAAATAAGCAGCGCTGCCAAAACTTTGGAGCAGGTCATATAACTTTAGGCATGAAGCACAGCCCCCTTGAACGGCACAGGAAAGTGGAATTTACTCTTTTTTTACTACTTTTGTATCTGAGCAGAAAGGATCTGTCATGGTCGGGAGGAAACGTAGCAGCAACACGTCAAGAAATTTGTCAAAACGTGTTCTTTGGACATCAGTAGAGAATGAGAGAGACAGGGAAACATGGGGGTAGAGAAGAAGGATGGGCCGCTTCCAGGGGAGATAGGAATTGCTTTGAGTAAGACATTCCTCATGATAACTTGTTCAGAGGCTTCAACAGGTAGCAAGTAATGGTTCTTGTTGTAAATGGCTATATACCCAGTGAGTAGGGTATTCATCATTCTCTGCTTGTGCTGTTTTCTACACGAAAATCATCAGCAGTTGCGTGGCTCTGCAGCTGCTGCTGTGCTCTGTGCCCAGCCCTAAGCTTTTAGGGGATTTGGGATAAGTTTGTGTGAGAGAGAAGAGAATCACTGGCACTGAGCAGCAATTCTGTCTTGTACAAACCCCCTGAGGGCAGCAAACAAGTCCAAATGTACCTTAAAGCATTGTGCATGGGGACTCTGCTCCTGTGAGATGCTGCTCTTTGTGTTTTCTCTATCAGCAGCTAAAACTGCATGGTTCAAAACGTGGAAAAAGTCCCACCTGGGACTTGGCTCAGAATTTTGGCTCATAGGAAGAGTAGGGAGTTTTAGTCTAGTAAAGTATCTTTATTTACAAAACAACTTTACAAAAATAATTTCAATAAAATTATCACAGAGTCAATGTACAATATAATACAGCTGCGTTTCCTCCCAATGTAACGTCAGATTATGATGGGGAATATTATTTTTATATCAACCCGTGCCATAAATAATGCTTTAAACAAGGCACTAGCTTTCTTAAGAGTCTACACATTACTAACAACGATTAATAGACAACACATTGCTTGACTTGGGTGGTTCCTCTGTAAAATTCACATTAACACTACAGAACCCAAGGATTGGAGGAGCCTGGAGGAAGCCTGGAATGGTTTGGGTTGAAGGGACCTTAAATCCCATCCAGTGCCACCCCTGCCATGGGCAGGGACACCTCCCACTGTCCCAGGTGGTTCCAAGCCCTGCCCAACCTGGCCTTGGACACTTCCAGGGATCCAGGAGCAGCCACAGCTTCTCTGTTTGGCAGAGCCAGGTCAGATTTTCCTCAGCAGGGATGTCAGGAGCTCCATTTCGCTCCTGAATGTCCATGGTGACTCTCACTTTATACATCAGAAAACCCTGCACTGGAGAGACAGAGCTTTTCCAATGGAGCAGCTTTTCCAATGCCACGCCTTGGTCTGTGGGTGTGTTTTTGCCAGGACAGCAGGCAGAGCTCGATCCCATCTCCACAGTACCTCGTTCTGTGACCTTGCAGTGCTGATGTTCCTCAGGAATTCCAGAGGCAGGGGCTCCTGCAGCTCTGGCTGTTGCAATATTGACCCTCAGCTCTGTGAAATCCATTCCCTGTGCAGAGCCCAGGCTTTAGGACACGTACTGGGCTCCTCCATAGGGCAGCACCTCTGTGACCCCCCAGCCCACCACGTTGCCCCGGGTGCCACAGGAGTCCCCTGTGCTCTGAGCCGTCACCTCAGCGGGGCTGAGCACTCTGTCCCACAGGTTAAAGCCAGTCAGCTTCCCTGAGAAGGCCAGAGCTTCATCAAACCCCCCTCCCACGCAGCAGCCGTTCTTCTCCTGCCCCAGCTGCAGGATGCCCCCGTCGGGGATGGTGTGAGCTCCAGCCACGCCTGAGGCACTCCCTGCCAGCTGCCCCTGTGCCCACAGGGACGCAGAGCCGTTCTCTGAGCTCCAGGTGCCACAAAGGTGGAGCCACTTCCCAGGAATAACCACGTTTCTGGCAGCCAGCTTGTGCTGGGCTCCCCCCACGGCGAGCACGGCCGAGTCCCGGCTCAGGTACAGCTGGATCTCGTAGGGGTTGAACTTGGTGCCGTAGGAGAAGACGATGGTTTTGTCCAAGGCCTCGGTCACCTTGAGCCAGATGCAGGCAGTGAAGGAGCTCAGGGTCATGCCAGAGGTCGGGTGGACGCTCCCAAAGATCTTCCTGGAGCGCATGGGGAACAGAATTGCGGTTTCACAGCCTGGAAGGGTCGAGGAGATTGTCAGGTAAATGAGAACTGGTTTATTTGTATGTTTATTTTATTTAACTGTGCACAGTTGGGACCTTTGACATTGCATGCAATCATTAAGGTTGGGAAAGGACTCTACCATCACCAAGTTGTGGCTGCCCCATCCCTGGCAGTGTCCAAGGCCAGGCTGGATGAGGCTTGGAGCAACCTGGGATAGGGAAAGGTGTCCCTGCCCAGGGCAGCTGGGATTGGAACTGGATCATCTTTAAGATCCCTTCAGCCCAAACCATTCCATGATTCTGTGAAGTCCAACTGCCAGCCCAGCACCGTGTTCACCACCAAACCAGGCCCTCAAGTGCCACATCCACCCATTGTTGAGCACTTCCAGGGATGGGATTCCATCACTCCTCTGGGCAGCCTGTCCCAGTGTCTGCACCATCGCTCGCTTCCCAAAGGGAGCTGAGAGCTCAGCTCATCCCATGGGCTGCAGGAACCTGCCCCAGGAGGATTGGAAGGAGCTGTCAGAGCAGATGGAGGAATTGCTGGACACTATGGCAAGGGATAATCCAGCTGCAGGAATCTCTTGGCTCTTCCCTGCCTGCTCAGGGGGGCACTGCACAGTCCTGTGACAGCCAAAGGGTTAATGCAGCCTGTCTGCCCTGCTGCTTCCTTTGGCAAGGAGGTCTGGCCTTCCCAGCTCTGAAGGGAGCTCCTCCTCCTGGGAGAGGGACTCTTTCAGCCCTTGAAATTGGGCAATTATAACCAGGTAATTATAAATATAATGGATAACCCTCCCCCAGTGCCACTGACGTGCTGTTTTATCCTCTGCTCTAATTGTGGAGTAGTGAAAATCCCAACGTTGTGCTGAGGGAAGGGGTCAGGGATCCCCCCAAACAGCAGGTTTGGACTCTGTGGAATTCCCAGGATAGGGGGTCAGGGATCCCCTCAAAGGACAGGTTTGGACTCTGTGGCATTCCCAGGATAGGGGGTCAGGGATCCCCCCAAACAGCAGGTTTGGACTCTGTGGCATTCCCAGGATAGGGGGTCAGGGATCCCCCTCAAAGAACAGATTTGGACACTGTGGAATTCCCAGGATAGGGGGTCAGGGATCCCCTCAAAGAACAGGTTTGGACTCTGTGGAATTCCCAGGATAAGGGGTCAGGGATCCCCTCAAAGAACAGGTTTGGACTCTGTGGAATTCCCAGGATAAGGGGTCAGGGATCCCCTCAAACAGCAGGTTGGGACTCTGTGGCATTCCCAGGATAGAGGGGGAGGCTGTGCCTGGAGGAGGGAACTGCTGGGAGGCTGAGCCAGGGATGATGGGGCATCAGGGCACAGGAGCTTCTGAAAAGCAGAAAATGTTGGCAGGAACGTGCTGAGACGGGCTTGCTTATTTAATTTACATGACTCCCTTTCCTGGCACTGCCTTTAGGATTTTTTGGTCAGGAGGATTCGTGGGCACTGGTTAAACAGGGGAAATCATGAGACTACTGATACTTTTAAACCAGCTCTTCTCTCACGTCCAATTAATCAAAGTGTTGATAATAGAAATTAGATTAGCTGAAACCACTGACAGAAATTTATGCAGCTTGGGAAAGCAACTGGTGGTCAGTGAAGCCCAGACATTTCTGGTGGTTTCTGTGCTGTTCCCTGGTTGTACCCAAGTTAACATCCAAGGTGACAGGAGGGAACAAGCAGCCCCTTCTCCAATTAAGCTGCTTCATTTCCTGTTTAAAGAAGCTGGAGGATCTGAAATGTCTAAAACCGCGTGTGGAAATTTCTGCTCCGGGGAATGAAGGGCTCTTTGTGCCCTCCAGGACTGAGCTGCTGAGGTATTTCATGGGCTGCTTCCCTCCAGCTTTGAGCAGATTTTACATCTCCCATTGACTCTTTTGAGGAGGAGCAGGGTCAGTGAGCAACTGCTGGGGATTCTCCTTAAAATGCTACTTAGGAGCATTATTGTGAAAAGGCTTTTTAATTAGCAGGCTTTCAGGCTCTATTATCAAAGCTTAAACAAAATTAAAACCAGCCTCAGTGAAGAACAAAAAAGTGTGATTAGAAAATCCCTCATGAGTATGGCTGGCAGTAAGTCAAGATGTGAGAAATTAAAGTCAGTTGCTAAAAATTCCCTTGGAGAAAAAATCCAGAGAGATACTCTGGAAGTACTTAAAATGCAGCCCTTAAATTGACAAGTACGGTTGTTTTATGTAAAATCATGTGGGAACCAGTGGAAATAAACTGAATTTCCACTGGTGATCCTCAGTGCAGATCCAGTTCGTTGCTCTCACCCAGTGCAGGGTAGCTGCTGAGGGTGGCTGGGGCACAGGGAGATAAGAAACGAGATCGTGCTCTCTGCAAGGTTTGTGTTTTGGGAAGGGAGGAGTATGCTCAAAGACCTCCTCCCCGCACACAAAGATTTCTGTTGTGATAAAGCAGTGAGAACAATTTACTTCTAAAGCTGAGTCCTGTGCCCTGCATGAAGGGATGGGTTCAGCTTAGGCTGTAAAAGCTTTGATGTGAAGGATGTCGTTGCCTTTGCTGTAGGAAATTACTGCAAATTACTGCTCCTTTCTGCTCCCCGGTGTGAGAGCTCACTCTGGGGATGCTGCACCCCCTCCCTCCAACGTACCCACCCTGCAGGGGTAGATTTTGGGGGAGTTTAGGCAGCAATAACTTATATTTGTGGGAAACAGAGCCATTAACCAGCAGTTAGAAGCCCGGCAGTGACAGCTCGCTGCTGGGGCAGGGTGATTTCAGTGCAGTTTATCTTGCACGTGGGAATTGTGCACCCACACACACTTTAAACAAACGAGGGGCTGCTCTGCCACACCCAAGCTGCTGCTTTTTTTTGGGGTGTCTCGTTGCACTGCACAGGAAAGCTGAGGTGGGGTTTGAGGTATGAGCCCACCTTCCTACGGCCACCTCACTGACCAGTGCCAACGTTTTGGAAGGGGAAAATTCCCCCCAAACAACAGCAGCAGCAGCACGGGTTACTGATTTCTCTGTGCCAGTGGGAATATTCAGGGCAGAATATTCCCACTGGCATGCAGGGAATGTGCCCTCCCTGGCCTGGAAGTGTGCTTGGCTGGCAGCAGCATGTTCAGCTCCTGGCCACTGGAGCTGCTGAGATGTTCATGGAGGAATAGGGAGGAGCAGGAGAACAGGAGAGCTCCATGACTGCTGCAAACGCACAGGAGTCACCAGCTGGGAAGGCAAAAGGTGAGAGAGCATCACCTGGGTGTCTAAAATACATTTGCTGCTCCCTGGCAATGGTTTTGATCTGGGAGAGCGTGGAGGAGGTGGGATCCTGGCTGGCTCTGCCCTGCACGAGGACTTTGATGAAACCTTTCTTTGATCCCACGTTTGAAAAGCTCAGGGCCTCTTTTTTCCACAACTTCTGGGGTTCTCCCCTTTAGGCACAGCCTGCTCAAAGCTGCCCTGCTGCTCCTGGGGGTTTTTTTGGGAGTTATTAGAGGAGGAGGTGCCTAGGAGAAGAGGGGTTGTGGATCCCTGTTTGGAGTGGCCTCCCCAGAGCTCTCCCACTGGCCTTACCTGCAGGCAGCAGGTGCTGAGCTGCCCATTGCTGTGACACCCTCAGCTCAGCCCTGGTCTGCTGCAGCTCCTTCCACACCGAGTTCAGGATGAGATTGTCCCCTCTGCTGCCATCCAGCTTGTCCTGCTGCAGAGCTGTGTCCTGTGCCTGCTGCTCGGCCCTGCTGCGCCAGGCGCTCTCCAGCCAGCCCAGCCTCACTGACACGTTGTGGCTCAGCTGCAGGACGTGCTCCAGAACCTTCCCTTGCTCCAGCTCCTGCAGCCTCCTGGCCTCCTCAGCCTGGTCCCTGCTCCTCACCAGCGCCTGCTCCACCTGGGACACCACGTGGGAAGTGACAGTGGCCAAGGTGCCCGCCAGGGTGGTGGCCAGCTGGCTCAGCTCTGCCTTCAGGGTCTGCAGCTCCAGCCTGGGGAGCTCATCCAGAGCCTGCAGCATCATGTTCTCCTTCATCTGCGAGTTCTCCAGCATGATGAACAGCTTGTCCCACTTGCTGTGCTCCCGCTGGCAGTCACACGAAGCAGCTGCAAGGGAACGTACAGATGTTGCTATTCCTTTGCACCGAGATTTAAACGGGAGGGTTTGGCAGAATCTGGCTCTGTGCAAGGCTTGTGTCCTCCAGATGCCACAGAGCCGTGGACTCAGACTGGTTTGGGTTGGGAGGGACCTTACAGACAATGGGGTTCCAACCCCGTGCCGGGCTGGGGCCAGCGCCTGTCCCTCTGCATCAGGACACAACAGGGCTGTGATTTCAGAGATCCCAAACCCCTGGGACAGCAACAGCCTTTTGCAGGAAAACCGAGGAATGAAGAGCCTAAAGCACAGCCCGAGGCACCCCATCCCAGGGCTTCACCATTATTGCCCATAATGACCTACTGCTATGAGCACGAGCTTCTTCCTCTGAACAAAAAGCAAATTATGTTTGCAGTAATAACTCTTACAAGAGCTAGGCAGCAACGAAGGCTGTCCTGCACTTAACCCAAATTCAGTTTAAATTCACTCACCTTCCTCAGCGGCAGGACCTTCGATTTCATTATCCAGGTTGACGTACATGAGCTCGTAGTCATCCTCTTCATCCACGGCGGAGCCAGACGCCCCGAAAACGCAGAGCAGCGTGAGCAGGGAGAGGAATTCTCGGGGCAGCATTCTCCCGGCCGCTTCCTGACAAGCCCCGGGCTCTGAGGAGCTGCTGGGGCTGCAGCAGAGCCGGGACTGAGCGAGCGAGGCGCAGCGAGCCGCGAATAAACGCTGCGAGCCCGAATGAATGAGCGGCGGTGCCGGCGCTGTAACCGGAGCGCTCCTGGCGCTGCCTTTTGGCCGGGAGGGGAAGGGAAGGGATGGGATGGGAAGGGAAAGGGGCGGGCGGTTTGCTCAATCCCAGCCCTCCAGGTTTGCCCGGGGGATGCTCTGACTGGCCCAGGGTAAAACCGGGGAGAGCCGGGCTCGCCCCGGGGCGGACTGGGACGTGGAGCAACGACAGGGGATGGGAGCGCTGGGAATTGCACAGGCCGGGCCGGTTGTGTTGTTCTGTGTCGTTTGTGGAAAAGAAAGCGTTCCCTGCAAATTCAGTTTGTGGTCGGGGTGTGCCAGGGCTCTGGAGGGGATCGGTAGAAAAATAAACATACCTGGAGTCGGTTTGGATACGCGTGTCCGGTTTAGCTAAATAGTGCAGCTTTTTGTGGAGAGCTGGGCACCGCTGTAAAGCAATTCTATTCTATCCCAGCAGTTTGTTGCTTTAAGCAATAAAGGAGAGCTCTTAAGGAGTTCTAACAGCTTGTTAGGGTTCTGCTTTTCCAGCCCTAATTAGCACTTAGAGCACCATTGCTGGGTGGATAATCTGTTAGTGCTTTATCCTGTTTTGGGAACTGTAAATCTGCAGCTCACAGTCAGAGTCGTGTCTGTTACCTTTGAAAAAGTGAAACAAGCTGCTTTTGGATGAAACATTAATTTAGTCTAAGTCTTACTGGTATTAATCTGGTTTAAATTCTGCAATCTTATTGGTTTAACAGGCCATCCATTAATCATGTCAGAGACGCTTTGCTTAGGTGAGATTAGGGGTGATCTCATACAAATTGTCTATTGGCTGTGAAATTCCCAGAGAATGGCAAAAGAACCCTCCTGCAATCACATCTAACCTGGAACCTGTGCTCCCTTTCCATTTGTGTCTCTGGTTTTGCTGATACAAACCTGCACTACCCGTGCCTTGGATACTGGGGAGGGATTCCTCCCTGGGAGGGTGATGGGGACAGGGTGGGCACCAGGCACAGGCTGGACTCTGGATCCTGGAGGTGCCATCCAACCTAAAAGATTCCATGGTTTTCAAGTTGGTGTGTGCCAAACCTGGGTCATCCTGGAGGAAAAATTACTCTTGGTGCTTGGGCTTTTGTCTTTGGGAACTCCCTTTGGAGTGAAAATCCATCTGCCCGTGGGACACCGCAATGTGCTCCAGGGCCTTCGTTCTTCTGTGTGCTGCTGGGATGGGCAGAGCTGGAGCTGGGGCAGCTTTTGCCAGGAATGGCTGCAGGGCTGGCACCCCCCAGACACACCCCTGGGGTCCCTCCCTGCCTCATGTGCAGCCATGGAGTGTCCCCAGCTGGAGTTGTGCTGGATTTGTGTCATTCCCAGCATGTGGTCTGCTTGGGAAGGGTGAGAAGATCTAATCTGGAAAGTATTGGGGGTCAGGGTGGCAGGGAAGAGGGAGGGAAGGTGTTCAGGGAGTTGAGTGGGATGTTTTTTCCATCCACACACAACAAACATTTTCAGGCTCTCTGTTTAGATTGAGGCAGATGAAGCAAGATTGGGGAGAAGCGAATTATTCAGAATTCCCGATGTCACCTCTGGCTGTCCCAGCTCTGGGAATGGGGTTGGGGAGCTGTGTGTGCATAAATCCCCTCAGAGCCCTTAAAGATGGGACAGACAAACAGCTCTGAGTATCCCTTGCCACCTCAAACATGAAAAGACCAGAAAACGACCAACTGGGGTGTGCCTGCTGACCTTTCTTGAGATCTCTGAGGAGCAGAGATATCCAAACTGGGATATCTGGGATTATTTACACGTGTACACACGGGTTCTTCACTTAAAAGCAATTCCCTGTCAGTGAGGTCACTTCAATCTCGCTGCAGAGGGAGGGGGTTGCTCTGATTGCCTTTGCTTTTCATTTATCTTGGTTAGGGACTATCAGCCCAGCAGTGTTTGCTGCAGGAGGCTGCCCAAAGCTGCGCTAGCACAAAGTATTTTTTGTTCAGAGAGGTTTGGTGGCTGCAGTCCATCATCTGTGATTGCATCACTCCTCTGATACACCCCACACTCCAAGTGCTCCTTTGCCAGACTAAATAATCAGTCTTCCCTTCCAGATCCCTTCCTATCCCCGACATCCCAGCTTAGGCAACAGCGTGGCTCAGGTTGGTGTCTCTCCTTGCTGGAAGCTGTTATTTTTGTTACTGCCTCCTGGATTCCTTCCCATCACACTTCTATAGCTGAGAGGAAATCTGCCTCTCCAGGAATACGGGAATTTCATCTTTTGCAATCGTTGCTGAAATTTGACTGGAGTTTAAGGGCCCTGCTCCATGTGGGTGGAAAACTTCCAGTGCAAACTTAAGCAAGGGCAAGTTCAAAGAAAGGACTTGGTGCTGGAATCGTGACGTCATCCGGAGAGAAAATAATTGTTGATGTGTTCAGGACAAAATGTTTCAATTTCCAACGATGACGTGAGTCTAGAAAAGTTCCAGTGAATCCATCCTCTCACCTTTTTATTATCGTTGAGTGTCCTGAGCTGGAAAGGACCCCCAAGGACCCTCCAGCCCAGCTCCTGGCCCTGCACAGACACCCCAACAATCCCACCCTGACATCCCTGGGAGCGCTGTCCAAACTCTCCTGGAGCTGTGGCGGCCTCAAGGCTGTGCCCATTCCCTGGGGGGTTTGGGCAGTGCCTGGCCCCTCTGGGGGAAGAACCTTTCCCTGATCTCCAGGTTCTCCCTCTGGGGGAGTTGGAGCTTGGCATCAATCCCATGGAATGTTAGTGGTGACACTTTTTATCCGGATCCGCTGGGAACATCGGGAAGAGCCCAGGGAGCGTGGTGAGGGGGTGGCCAGGACGGAGCAGTTTGCTCATCCTTTCAGGGTGATTCATCAGCACAGCTCTTTCCTTTGCCCCTGGCCTTTGTGATTGTGTAGAACAGAACAAGATAAATGTGCTGGGGGTGGGAGTGAGGTCTGAGCTGCCCTTTGGGGCTGCCGGGGCTGCACGGGGGGCTCGGAGCAGCCTTGGGGAAGCAGCCAGGGATTCTCCAGGCAGGATAAGGTGCAGAAGTGTGGCTGGCTGGAGAGGAGAGCCGCTCCTGCCAAGGATCAGGACCCTCAGGGCTCATTAGGAGCTGCTGGGCTCAGAGCTGTCTGAACCTGCCCTGAGTTATGTGCTCGTGCTTGGCTCAGGGGGGAGGTGGTAAGACCCAGCCGCGTCCTGGGGTGCATTTTCTGTATCTGGCAAGAGCCCCACGTGCTCCAGTCTGAACCCAAATATCCTCTTCCTACCATCCACGGACAGATCTGCTTATCTTCCAAAGTTATCCGGGCTCAGATGTAAATGGGAGGAAAAGCAGCAGGCCAGAGAGCCGATTCCTCTTGGAAACCAAATCCAAAGAGGCCGTGAGGACTTCCAAGGGTTTACGAAAAGGAGCCATGCTAGGTTGCAATAGGCAGATGTTTTCCATATGTTGCTCAAGTGAAACTTAAATCCATGGAGGCAGGCATGTTCTGCAATGTGAAGTTATATATTTTGGTATGAGCCTGGGCTTCAAATTGAATTATGCACAGACATCTTATGAAAACGTGTGAGCGAGGGTTTAGCATATCTCTGTCTGTCTGCAGTTGGCTCTTTCTGGCTCCTCTCTATTCCTGCAAATGGCATCCTTAACTATTTCTGTTCAAATGCATGTTTAGTTCTCTGTTAACCAACCATTCCTTCCATATGATGCTTATTTAATTTGAAAAATCTGAATCTCAGCAAAGGAGAATTTTAGTTTTGGTCTTTTGTTGTTTTTGTTGTTTCTCGGTCATTTCTCTCCTTCTTTCTTCTTTTGTTTCTTTGTTAATTGAAATCACGCTTAGTTTGGCCAAGGACTCAGCAGCATCATCCAAAACTGAAAGCTCATTAAGCGGGATTCTCATGATATTCAGAAATAAAATGATAATTAATAGGAATGAATGGGGTTTTTTTACACAACGTTGTTGAGCCTGCAATGATTTGCTCTATTTTGATAATTTATTTGGTTTCTCGGCCCAAATATATAATTTTCTACAGTTCTTTGCCTCCCTGGTTTTGTACTGATGATCCTTCAAGGCCAGGTTGGAGCAACTCTCTACAGCTTCCTGCAAGGTGGCTGTGGTCGGGTGGGGTCGGTCTCTTCCTTCAGGCAGAGACAGAGAGGTCCCAGGCTGTGCCAAGGGAAATACAGGCTGGATATTGGGGGAAAGATTTTTACAGAAGGGGTGATAAAGTCCTGGAATGGTCTGCCCAGGGAGGTGGTGGAGTCACCATCCCTGGAGGTGTTTGAGAAAACACTGGATGTGGCACCTGGGTTGGGACTTGGTGATCCTGGAGGTCTCTTCCAACCTGCTGATCCTGATCCTGATCCAGCCCGGGCCGGAGCTGCCCGGGGCAGGGGTGGAACGACACGAGCTTTTCGGTCTCTCCAACCCAAACCATTCAGTGACTGTTAAACTCCAGGAGCGTTGTGGGGCTGTCCCCAGTGCTGGGCGGTGTCTGACAGCTGCTGTGTCCCCGCTGTGTCCCCAGGGAACTCGATGCTGCTGCGGGTGCTGCCTGCGCTCTACGAGCAGCGGCCGCAGCCCATCCGCGCCCGCCTGCCCGACCTGGTGGCACCCATGGCCCGGCTGGACCCCCCCGAGCAGCTCCACCTCCTCAGGCTCCTGCACACCGTGGCCAGGAACAGAGAACTGGGGGTAAACCGCACCTGGAATGTCTCCCTGCCCCTCCTTTGTGTTTCGCAGGCTTGGTGAGGGAGGAATCCCGCAACAGGGGGCGGCGCCTTCCTACCCTAATTCCCTGTAAATTCTCTAATTCCACTCCAAGTCTTCCTCCTAGTCGTAAGGGGAACAGAGCAAAGACTCTGCTGGACCAAAAGGTTTGGGTTAAACCATTTGTCTCCAGTGTTTTTGGCTCCTCCTCAGTCAGCTGAGTGTGAATTCCCATAACTGTGTTTCTGTCAGCGTACATGAGCTGTATTACAATCCATGTCAAGGACAATTAAAATGATTTAGGAACTGATGAGAACTGATAATCCTCAAAAAAAAAAAAAAGAGAGAAGAGGAGAAGGGGTTGTTTTATGCCCCATGTCTGTGTCTAAATGCCTTTTCCACAGATGCTGCAGTTTCCCTGAATCCAAGGTGCATTAGTGTGTCTGTGTACCCTGAATTAATCCCTCCGTGGGGACTTGTACACAAGTGCATCCTGTTTGGCTCCGAGGACTACACCCTCAGTCTCCCGAAAATCGGGTTCTTACAAGAAATGACAACTTACCTACAGCACATTTATTGTGCACTGAGGGTCTCGCCCCCTGTTTTCCCCTCTGTTCCAGCTCCTGACCTCGTCACATTGTTTAGTTTCTGGTGGAACCCAAGAATTTCTACAAGTATTTTAATTTACTGCATCCTTGAGGAAGGCTGAGTCTTATGTTTTAACCAATAAAATATAGACTGGCCCGGAGCAGGGAAAATATTTGGTAAAGGTTGTTTTTTGGTGTGTTTTTTCTTTTTTAATTGGACATTTCCTTACTTATTTATGCATAACTGCCATATTTTAAAGCAGAGTTCACTCTTATTCCATATGTTCAGTTGAACTTGGATTGACCTCAGCAACAGCTTCATGCAAAGGTCACCAAGGGTGGAAAACTCTTCTATTAACTCAAAGTCTGGTGGCTTATTTTTATCACTCTGGTGATTGTATCTCCTGTGGTTATATGTGTTCACAATTCAAAACAGAGACCCAATTTGTTTCTGATTTTTTAACCAGGCGCTGAAAGAGTGTTTGCCATTTTTATTTGGACACCTGAGGGACCCCAACCACAGCGAGGTGATTCTAAACATCCTTCTGGAAATATCCAGCTACGAACCTGCAGCCTTGGCCCCTTTCCTTCCCACGCTGAGGGAAATTGGTGAGAGTTTTCCCAGTTTGATTGGGCAGACGGCAAAGATCTTCGGAGCTGTTGGACATCTCGATGAGGTAAGAAAGGTGGGAAGCAAAAGGACTTGCTTGGGGTTGGGGTTGGGTTGGTTGGGGTTGCTTTTTACCTTGTATAAAGAAAGGTATCCATGTATTTCTTTCTTCGCCAGACTGCCCTGCCATGGCATCATGGAATGGTTTGTGTTGGGAGGGACCTTAAAGATGATCTCATTGCAGTCCTTCCCCCTTTGGGAATTAATTTGGGTGTGTGTTGGCTGGGCCTCGTGTGGCTGAGCAGCGCAGACCATCCTTGCTGTTTCTACCGATCTGGAGCTTTACGTTCGTGTAAAATTAAATTTATCTCGGAAGAATCAAAAGCAGATTTGGTTTGGCTTCGTAAATCTTATTTCTGTTGCGTGGAAAGAGGAGCCAAAATCCCATTGAGGCCTGGGAGCCAAATGAAGTTTGTTGTTCTCTCCTTGTTTACTTCCATCCCCCAGCAAGTTTTACTTTTATGAGATCTGCAAGTGACCACATTTAATTCCGTATTTAGTATTTGAGAGTCAGCATTTTCTAGAAACTTTACAGTTGCTAACCAGGCAATCCTCAGCTGAGCACAGCTGGGCTCAGAGCTGAAGGGTCTCGTTCAGATTCTGTTTTGGGGTGTTGAACCAGCTCTCCCCATCTGGGTGTCTCTGAGGCTCTGTTTCCACTGAGTTTCTGCTACTTCAAAGGGCATGAATTTATTTATTTTGCCTTTTTGTTGCTGTGATTGTTTTCTACCAAACCAAGAACAAGCGAGGGACCAACTGGCCCTGTTGGGTTTCACGTAGTGCTGGAAATCACACACAGGAGTAAAGTTGACTAAGACACGATTCAAAGAATATTTTCCCCTCCTATTTTTAACCTGTTGGTTTTATGTGGTTACACCAATCTACTGGGTGGAGCACACACAGCCTGCACTGAAAAATAACGTCCAGTCTGCCTGGAGTAAGGGTTGAGTACCATGTCAGGAGTGTGATTTTTCAGGAAGCTGCTGACTCAGCAGCATCCCAGCCCCTGGGGAGGACACATTTGTCATTTGTTTGTGTGTTTGTCACTGAGATCCTGGGACCCTCTGCTCCAGACTCAAAAACAGGGATAAAAACAACACACAAAAGGGTGGCGGAGGTGAATGTTCCACCAGGAGATCAATGGCTCCTCTCTTGTTTTGCTCTCTAGGAAGTTGGGAAGTGTGAATAATTCCGAGTGATGGAAGGTCTTCAAATGACAGAGAGGTTTGGGTTGGAAGGGACCTTGAAGCTCATCCCATTCCCCTGCCATGGGCAGGGACACCTCACTGCCCCAGGTTGCTCCAAACCCCACCCAACCTGGCCTTGAAAAAAAAAAGAATCACCTCCCTTGAGAGGAGAAGGAAATGCCTCCATGGCTGATTCCTGAGCATGGCTGAGATCATGGAATCATGAAACCTCCCAGGCTGGAAAACACCTCCAGGACCATCGAGTCCAACGTGTGCACACCCACGTGTGCCTCTGATGGTCTCATCTCACAGCCCCCCGTGTCAGAGCCTTCCCAAAACCCTCCCTCATCCCTTCTCCCCCCCTTCCCTGTCCTGTCACTGAGCCCTGCCACGGATATTCTGCCACTCCTCAGGCAGGAGTCGGCGTCCCCTGCCCGGCCAAGCAAAACAAGCGGGCGAGGAGACATCAATGGCAGCGCTGGGGTTTTATTTGTTGATGTTTTATTTCCCTGGAAGCCTTGCCTGGGGAAAAGAGGTGGCAAGGATTGAGGCTTGGCTCTTGATGGTTGAGACTGTGGATCCGAGCAGCAAATCTTTGCTGGCTCCTAGAAAAAGCCTCTTGTGCTTCCAGGGACCCCGGGAGAGAGGAGAGCTCTGGATTTGAAAGGTTGCCCCTTGTTTACACACACTTTACACACCCCACTTCTGTTGGTGTCAGAGACACTCCTGGGGACAAGCTGAAACCAGGACTTGTCCCTTGATCACATAAATTTGTGCAAATGAAAAACCATCTTGGGGCTCAGGGCAGTCGGACACTTTGTTTTCTCCCCTGTGTTTTGAACCACCTGGGAGTTGGAGTTATTTCTGAAAGCCCTGGGATCTTTTTGTAGTCTCCTGAGCCTGTTTTTAAGGAAAAAAAAGCACAACACTTCGCCACACCTCACTGCCTGTGCTTTAGCTCTTCACCTTCTGGCAGATGTAACGCCATAAAATGTAAGTGCTGCTTATGAGAAAATACACGGATACATCAAACAGGCATTGCTGGAATAACAGGGGGTTATGTGCATCCAAATAGGCTTTGTGAAACATCTTGGATAAGAATTGTGGCAGGGATAACGGCTGCTTTCATGTTGAGCTATTCTGCTTTAATTTTGTTTTGTATAGCAGTTACATATTATATTACTCAGGCAAGTTTATTGTTCTTTTACCTCACTCCAGGCGAGTAGCAGCATTTCAGCATGGCTGGAGACTCTCCAGCTGGATCAAAGTGACAGGAAAATGGTCAGAACTGCTCCTCCATTTAGTCTGCTGCACAGTTTGTTTAGAAAACAAAAATGTGTTTTAAATGTTAATTGAGCCTCTGTTTATCTCTTGGAGGAAGGATCGGCTTTCAAGTAAATGAGTGACTGTGCACCAAAAAGTCAGCCCGTCCAAGCCATTGAGGAAAAAGCTCCTTGGTGACATCAGCCCAGCCCTGGGTGCAGCTGGAGCTTTTCCCCACATGGCTGAAGGGATGCAGCTTGTGTGATCCACTCTTCCCATTTCTCTCTGCCATGGCCCGATGCAGCAGAGCTGCTTTTCCTTCAACGGCGTTGACTTGCTCTTCAAAAAAAAGTCTCGCCCGTGGTGCTGTGCTTTGCCACGTCCTGCCAAAGTCTCCTGGGTGTTTTTATAGCCCAGCTGGGTTTGGAATCAAACTTTCAGCGGTTTTTGCTCTCTTGGTTACGAGGTCCCAGAAGAGAGGAGGAAATGGGGCTGGGACCCTGCAGAGCCCGGAGCACGTGCATGGCACATGAGCTCTCTGCTGGCCCTTGGGAAGAAAAAGCTCTTTGGTTTTGCCTTTGTTTGTGTTTCAGCACAGGCTGCAATCCAAACATCTCCCAGTTTCCGTATCAATCTGCCGAGGACCAAGTGGGCTTCCCTGAGTACAAGGATTCCCCCCGTGAAGGATCTGGTGGGAGTTCCTGAGTTAATTGCTGGTTTTTCCACTGCTTTTCCCACTTGGGTGTTTTTAGGACTGTGGAACCCAATCTAATTGGGATAACTACAACAGAGGAACCTTAATCTGGAGATGTTCAGGTCCAGGCTGGGTGTTCCCCATTCCTGGAGGTGTTGGTGGGGCTTGGAGCAAGCGGTGGAAGGAGTCCCTCCCCATGGCAGGGGTGGGACTGGGAGGTCTCTAAGGTCCCTTCCAAACCATTCTCTGGTTTTATGGAGTAGCTGAGACAGACTCATCAGAGGTGAAAGGGCAGCTTGGTGCTGCTGGGGCCCTGATCACAGAGCCAGCCTGACGCACCAACCCAGAACCATGTAAGGCCCTCAGAGAGCCTTCAGGGATCTGGCTGTAGGTCTGAGGAGGAGCCAAGACGTCCCGAGTTAGGCCGGGTTAGGTAACACCAAGAGGAACAAAAGCCACTTCAGTGTAACCACAAATAAACTGTGTTTGAGGCAGCTGGCTGTGTCGTGGTGGGGCACAGCCCCCCTTCCCCAGGGACAGTGACTCAGCCCCAGCACACAAACCCCATCCCAGCAGCAAACAACGGCTTCGTGTGTTCACCGCTGTTCTTATCTCCCCACGCTGCCCAGGAGCGAGCCAGAACGTCCCTGCTGTATCTGGTGAACCAGCTGGCCAGCATGGAGCACTCCTTCCACCACATCCTGCTGCTGGAGATCAAGAGCCTCACGGACACCTTCTCGAGCATCCTGGGCTCCCAGAGCAGGGACATTTATCGCATGAGCAACAGCTTCTCCGCCATCGCCAAGCTGCTGGTGCGGCAGCTCGACGCCGACGGCGCCGCGGCGGCAGCCAGGTACTGGTGGTCTGGCCCAGCCTCGGCCCCATTCAGGGCTCTGTGAGGCACCAAAATTCCTGTTAAACTCTGTGTTTGACTCTGTTAAATACGCCCCCGTTGCCACGAGGAAAGCCGTGCCCCAGATAAGTCGGCTGGCGGCGAGCAAAAAAAGGTTCGGTTAAAAATAAATCAGTGAAGTCACAATTATCGCCGAGTTTATTCTAGAAAATGCCCACTGAGGGGGGTGAGAACAATGGCTGGCGTAGCTCCCTGGCGAAGATTTGTCCAAAAAAAAAAAAAAAAA